>CM040239.1:196889042-196928172 GCA_022545495.1 Chrysanthemum lavandulifolium | reverse complement strand
TATTTTGGAGAACAAAACTTTTGGAGAACTATTTTGGAGAACAAAAGTTTTGGAAAACTATTTTTGAGAACAAAGGATTTGGAGAACTATTTTGGAGAACAAAAGATTTTGGAGAACTATTTTGGAGAACTAAAACCATTTGGAGAACTAAAATATTCAAGAGCTAAAAGATTTGGAGAACAAAATATTGGAGAACAAATGGAGTACATTTTCCTATAAAAGTTATAATTTCACAATAAATCATTAATAAACCATTGTGGGATGACATTTGACGTAAATACTTGTAAAGTAATTTAAGATTGGTCAAGACATCAAAAGAGTATTTTTCGACGATAAGTATTATTTTCAAAACTCGCAAATGGTATAAATAACATACGAAATGCATGCATAACATTATATCATGACTCATTACATATCATATCATTCATAATAGGTCATTTTCGAGATTCACGCTACATTTCAAAGGTATCCACTTTTGCCATCGCATTATTATCCAAGTGAGTTCATAGCCCCACTTTTACTCTTTTAACTGCTTTACAAACTCTTGGGGAGATACATGCTACATTTTAACCGAACACAAATGCTTTGAACTGTATGCTATATCCGAATGTTTTATTGTCACTAAGTATTTGCCATGTTCAAGTCCCTACATCATGAACCATTAGTCACTTGCGGTGGCGCGAATATTGTGAATAGGCCTATTGAATTAACACTCCCGCCTTATTGACCCGGTTAGGGAAATCGAGCGACTATATTTGAATCATTAAGGTAAATTGGCAAGTTTACCTATTAGGGCGGCGATGAAACGATGATTACCAATTTTTATTGGTGCGATGTTTACACTTTGGTGTCATGAACTTAGTGAAATAAATACGATTTTGTTTTCAACGATGAGTGTGAAACAATTTAACTCACACTACGATGATTGTGTTCAAACGAATTAATTAAACCTATGGATTTCACTCAACCTTTGTGTTGACCTTTTAAGCATGTTTTATCTCAGGTATCTAAGACATTCACTTCATGGCATGCATGTGGATATATCATAGAGTCGCGGTGACGACGCGTCTCACATGGGATTGATACAATTTAAAAACATCGTTTGACTTGTACTAAACTTATTTTCCGTGCATAGTAACTTTCATTTGGGACCTATCTTTGTAACTCTAAATGTTTTTATTAAATCAAGCGATGTATTTTCCAAACGACACTTTAGGTCGTTCAATATAACTGTGATTGTGATGCTATGACAATAATCCTCAGAATTCCATTCACCGCAAAAATGTAATTTGGGGTGTGACACAATTGGTGTTTCAAAAGGGATGAGTGGAAGATTAGGATCCGTTCCCGAGAAAAGTGGCTTGAGTTGCAAGCTAACTCTTGGTATGTCTTTAGATCTTTTAGTCGCTCGCTTATTATTTATGTTTAGCGAGGGGTTCCCTTTGTAGATGTCGAGGTGTGTTGTTCTTGGAACGGCTAGGGATGTAATCCAATTCAACGATTGGGTACGAGTTTTGGGGTAGAGGTGACACTGTTATAGCGGTGGATAACGAGACAGCTCCGATCTCAACGTTTGAGCATATACTATAGGATGGGATGATGGGGACATGGGTTGCAACAACCCAGTAATAGAGGTTTAATGGTTCTGTAATGAAGACGATAAGTCGATGGGATGGGAAACAGAAGACATGGTATTGTAGCGACCCAAAATTATAATCTAAACATAGAGTAATGTCGTGCGGTAATTAAAGTCTTATTTAGTCGCGCATAATCCGCTAAGAAAATCTAAATGGTACTTATAATCATAAACTCGCATCATGCAATGTTTTTGCTGGTTATGTATTATCCGTCGAAGCAAATCTCATACATAACGTAGGCATGGCGGGCGCGAAATGGTGGCATAAAGTGGTCCATTTCAACATGGATCACTATGGTGTCCCTCTGAAGTGGCGGTGCATCATCCGCCGTGCAAATCTTCATGCACGCTGTTAGTAAGATGTAGACACGGAGGCGTAAGGTAGTGGTGTAAAACGGTCAGTTTAGAGAGTGTAGTAATGAGAAAGGCGTTCCACTTAGAAGAAAAGTATTGTAGTGAGGAAATATTGTGACGTCAGTGTGTGATGTGTAGAAGTAAACCTTTATAACTCTTTTGATGAACACAAATGAAATTTTTACCATTTTTAGAAGTCAATCAGAAGGTCAAGTGGACATACCACTATTATAACTACTTTCAGTATTGCAACATTCACCTCTGAGTCGGACATAGGTGATCAGGCTATGTCCTACTGTCCCTGGCTAAATATAGGTGATCAAGCTATATTCACCCGAGGTTCAATGAATCTTGCAATGCTTAGCTTAGTTATACTAGTAACATGTCCTAGTGTCTTTAAAGTTTGGTATGAAAGATTGAACAAACATTTCAATTATGTGGGGGAGAAGGCGTAGCGCAGTGGTACGTAAACATACGTATAAGTAAAGCAATCATAGCTAATAGTGAGACTAAGTTCTCAGTAATAAAACACATATCTTATCAAAGATGACTTCAACGAGTCATAAGTGAGGCAATCAGCTTGGCAGGCAGGCATTTGTTCGTCATAGGGTTAGGTTTTTGAAAAAAAATGGTTATAGTCTAGGTTTGAAAATACCGTTCTCTATAACCAAGGCTCGATACCAATCAGAACACCCCAAAAATGGTTTATTGGAAGAAAAGTTTTGGGATGCTACTCACTGGATCATAATACGTTAAAAATAATAGATTTTTCGTAAAATATATCATTTATTGTAGTAAAACAAAGTTTACAAATTTAATTGTTATGGATAAATGGCCCATTTACAAAATGTGGTCCCAATTCATATATCGATTCATCTATGACCATGCCATGCCAATGCCCAAGCGCCCAGAGTTAGCTATCGCTTTTCATCCCGAAAATACATGCTAAAAGTCAACACAATGGTTGAGTGAATTCATAGGTTTAGTAATAAACAGTTGATCACAAGATTTTCAAGTTTAAAAGAAGCCATGGCTACGTTGTTATACACCCATAAAGAAAGTTGATATTATTGCACTAAGCTCATGAAACCAATACTAACTGCATACACCTAATTATCGGTGTAAGTAAATAAAATTGCCCATCCAAGATGTAATAGCCAATTACATAGAGATACCAAATATAGTGCGCCCCGGTTATTTCCGATAACCGAGTCGGGGTCGTCAATTCCCATAGTACTATCCACGATATTTGCGTTCACTCGCAAGTGATTAATGGTTCATGATGTAGGGGACTTTTAGATGGCAACTTAGGCAGAGTCATAATATCAAGAGTACAACAAATATTTTTCAAGCAATTGTGATCATAAAAGCAGTAGTAGCATGTATTCTCCCCCAAGGAGTTTATAAAACAGTTAAAAGAGTAAAAGTGGGGCTATGAACTCACCTCAGTGATACGGTAGAAAAATTCATAACAATAGCAAGTACGATATGACAACGGCTTCAACACGTAACCTAGATATAATATGGCAAGTCTTAGATAATATATTCCGTTTACGACCATAAATGGTTATGTTTGGAAAATGATTTGCTATGAGATACTCGATCGCTTTAACTTGTGTGGTAATGCTTAAAGTTCAATGTTTTCAAATACTTTCTCATGCACGTAGCTTATGTGGACTTTATCGATGTACATAAAATGTAGTTGTGAAAATATTTCTTAAGTATTGGCTCTTGGAATAGATGTGAAAATGTATACGAAACTTTCGTATAGGAGTTGGCTTGAATATATTTATTGACGTGGAAAATAATTACAAATCGATTTGTATTTATTAGATTTTGTTTAGTTTTGAAAAGTATAAATATATATACAATATATACTTATCGAAGTTGCGGGAAAATATTATATTTGGAAAATATAATATTTCTAGTATATGCAAATGTGGTCGTCAAATAGAAATATGTACCAAACGTATTTATGTAACGAAGAATGGTAGAATAATATAAATTTATTATCTTATAGAAACTTTTAGGATGAAAAGCGTTAAGTGTAGAATTTAGAGGGATTAAAGTTGTAACGATTTATATAAGTTTCAAACTTTATAAAGGTTTAAGAAAACTTTTAAATGAATCAAAGTTGAAGGGTTGAAAGTGTAAAGGTTACTATTACTTTTAAAGCTTATCACATATTTTAAGAAAATTGTTAAGTAACTGGAAGTGGAGGGGCTGAAACTGCCTTGTTGCAAAACTTGCAGAAATACAAAAAGAATTAAAATTGTAGGCGCACAGGTTTGAACTTGTGACCTCAAGGGTACAATTACAAGCCTCTTCCAACTAAGCCAAGAGCTCTTTTGATTTTAGTCTCGCAGCTTAGATGTATTTAAGGGGTTTTCGACTGTTTTATATTTGTTATACATTTCTTCTCAGTAGGAACTGAGTTTGCATGCAAATGCAATATGTTTTGTGTCCTATATCATTGCATGATATTTAACTATGTTTTGTGTCCTATGATATTTAACAGTGATGTCGAGTGAACCAAGGGAACAATCTAAGTATTACATTTGTGTTTGTAGTTAGTTTCGAAATGAGTTGACAACAAAACGAGATTTCTAACCACACAAGTTTAAATGACTACAAGTGATTACGTATAGAAATGTTTTCGTATACATAGAGTTATGGCACTTCGGGTTCATGACAACAAGGACTATATACGTATGGAAGGAGATATGAGACTTACAACACCAAAGGTGGTGACGGGATTCAAGGCGACAATGATCGTGATCAAACAACTCTCTCGACCCTTATATCAAAATGAAAAGACCAAGCCTAGTGTTTTCCTTTGCTTTCCCAATCTCCACAGTAGACGATTATTTGAGTGAGAGTGAGATGAGTTTTGTTTTGTGCTTGTGAGTTTACTATGTATCTTAGGTTGATTATAAAGGGAGAGCACGCATGGTTATTCTTATTATTTATTTGTGATTCTTCATGGTTCCAAGAAAACAATAGAGTGTGAGAGTGAGAAGAGTATGCACGAATTTCCAGCTGCAAGAAGAAATGGGGCACGATTTTTGGTCTGGTCAAATCGAACATGGAGCATGGGTAGCATAAAATTCAATGGGTAATGAAGTAAACTTAGTCAAGTTATGCTTAAGCTTATTTAAATATGTTCTAGGGTGGCTAGGTGGTTAGCTTTTTCTCCTCGGTTACACACCCTCACGCATGCTAACATGACTAAAGATGGGATTTGTTTGGTTTTGTGTCTTGCTTGCACTCGTTACACACACAGAAAACAAAGGGACAAGCTTGTACCAAGTACTTTTGTTTTGCTTGGGTGGATTTGGTTCGTTGGTCATCACAGAATGCCAAAGGAATATAGCACATGAATATTTGTGTTACAAAATGAAAATGGGTGTGTAATTTGTTTTACTTTTTAGGGAATAAGCTTGTGGTCTCGAACAGTTAAAGAAAAGAAATGAAATATGTGTTTGCCTTTGTTGGTCACGCTAGCTATGGAAGCCAAAAAGGGAAGAGTACTTGTACACGTTTCGATGGGATTACAGACAGGGGAATGACATCTCAAATATAATACTACTAGTATGGTCTTACCACTTGTTTATTATAAAGTAGCATGGGTTAAGGAGAAAAGATGGAACATGCACGAAAGCATGAGAATGCTTAGTCAAGTCATGTGTGGTCCAAGGACTCCAAGGCATGGGGTTAAATATTTGTTTAAGTCATAGCTTAAGGTCTAGTTGTGCTTTTGGTCTCCTAAATCTCACACAAAAATGTATATTCTCCAAAGTGGGGTTTAAGTTGTTGGTTTTTGCTTTGGCTCGCTGAGTGGTCACAGAAACAAAAAAGTGACACATCAAAAGGTTACTTTGTTTTGTGTCTCATGCTTCTTGGGGTCACGTTTGACTCACACAAAGACAAAGAAATAAATAATATTTGCACTTTGCTACATTGTGTTTCATTTGGCTTGTTGTACCACAGAAGCATGGAAAGAATATATACAAAATTTCTACATAACCAATTGTGACAAAACTACTACTATTAAGGATGTGTTGGGCTGGGTAGTAGGCGAGGCCCAAAAATAAAAGAGATGGGTTGAATTTGGATCGCGAGTAGACAAGGTCCAAGGGAGGAATAAGTCGGATCGGTTGGGCTTGATGCCCGGTAGAAAATAAAATATAAACGTTTATTTTATAAAATTATGTTATTTATATAATTTTAAATAATTAATATTGCCGGGACCGATGAAATTTTCATCGGGTCACAACGGTGTGATTTGAGCATTAGATTCGCGTTATTGTTTTGCTAAATCGTTTATGAAATGGTTCTAAAAAGAAAATTATAGGACCAAAATCGGCATTGATTCGTATAAATGTCTTGTGAATTTTTGCGGGTTCTTACAGGGGAGCGTCCTACGGATCCCTAGGATTACACTAGACGGATCCCTCAAGCAAGGGATCCGTGGGACAGTAGTGAAATTTTGTCTATAAATAGTGAGCCATTTCTTCATTGTAGGTTGCCAATTCCATACTTACTTTCTCCTAGTATTGTAAACTCTCTAACCTCAAATCCAAAGAATCTTTCTATGTAGTTTGTGTTTGTTTTTGTGTGATTCTCTAGGTTCCTCTTAAAGGCAAGATCACCACCTCTTAATGTCAAGCAAGCTCAAGTCCATGAGTTGTCTAGCTTCTTCATCATCAAGACTACTGAAGTTCTCTTGTTGATAGTTCTTTCTTCCTCTCTAGAAGTCTTGTGTTGAAGACATTAGTGAAAGATGCCAAAAGGGTCAAGTCGAAGGCATTTGTGAAAGGTGCCAAAAGTCCGTGTCCAAGGCATTAGTGAAGGGTGCCAAAGATCCATGATGAAGGCATTAGTGAAAGGTGTCAAAAGATCATGTCAAGGGAATTAGTGAAAGATGCCAAGGGTGTACAATCGATATGGTGCATTTATGAGTGTCTAAATACTCATCATTTTAGTACCATCTAGACTGCAAAAACATCTGAAAACACTCAGAAATGCATCAAAATGATGAAAATATCACAAATAAGTGTTTTATGTGTTTTAAATGCAAAATACCAAAATCGATGAAAACGATCAAGTTTGCATAATTGGCGCTTTAGTCCCCAAGTTTCAAAAGTTGTCAAAACTAGTCCCGGTATTTCAAAAACTTGTAAAATGTAATTTAAGGTCCATGGATTCAAAATTTGTCAAAATAAACCCTTTAAAGTTTAAAATTTACAATTTACAACTTTAGTCCCTAAACTTTGAAAATGTCAAAATAGTCCTTGGTGAATTTAAAATGGAAATTTATCAAAATAAACCTTGTACTATTCATAAATGACAAAATTGGTCCTTATAGTGAACTTTTGGAAAATTACATGTTTGGTCCCTTATGTTTCAAAAATAACATAAAAGGCCTTGGACATTTAAAAATTGGAAAATTAACATTTATGGTCCTTTGGTAATAGAAACTTGGCAAGTTTGAACCTTGTATTAACTTTGGTATTGTGGCAGTTTTGGTCCTTCAATTTGGCAGAATTACAAATTTGGTCCTTGTGTTTAAGCTACAACAAACGGACCCATTTTATTATCCAAAACCAAATCCAATCCAATATCCAGCCAACCCAATACTCAAGCCCAAACCCCGGGTCAAATAAAGTCAAACGCGCCAATATACCACCTCTACTGTTCACCCCTCTCCCTCACAGCTGCAATCTCAAAACCAGGTGGTTTCTCCACCTCACCACCACTTTCCACCTTTCAACCTTATCCCCCAGCTGTATACCAACCCCCCTACACCTCCACATACACCAAGAAGCATTAAATGCTTAAAAACCTGCTCTATGACTTTTCCCGCCAAAACTCCACTTGTACGATTAAGATGATATCAAGCTTATCCAATGGTGGGAATTGATCGAGAGGAGAGGGAAGCTTTGGATGTCTATAAAGAAGAAAGAAAGCGAGAGATAGTAGTGTCGCATGTTTTAGACCATTTGTAGAGTAAAATTTACTTAAATGTCGATCTCGGTTTAAATTCAAAGTCTTAGTGTAAAATCAAGTTTGTTTCAAGTTAAATTTCACTTTTGTATTGTAATTATTCCAAGCTAATAAGATTTCAAGTTTTATGTTTCTTGGTAATTCGATTAAATCATTTATAATAATTATAAGTCACAAAACTCTTTACCCTTCAAACAAGCTCGATAAGCTTATCTTAGCTTTTCATGAGCCCGTATTAGACTCTAGTGTTTTAATATAGAAAACCAAAAAGTCAACGAAAGTCAACTATGATCATTCTTGGTTCGTAAATGGATATGGGGTTGATGCAAGAGTTGGATTGGGTTGGATTTGATTAGAATAGTGGTATTTTGGTTATGGTGTAAGCTTCAAATAAGTCGGACCACTTGTAAGTTCTTATAAGCTCTTTTACTATTACTGATTCATTACTGAGTTGTTGTCCAATTAGTGTAGCTTTATTCTGTTGGTTATTATTGTTAGTATTGCACTTATTAGTTCATATCTGCATAGTGGATCATAATTGTTAGCTGTCATAATTCAGTATTAAGTAATTGATAGAGTAGTTTGCATTTTAGCTTCTTTAAGGACTGTTTGGTTTAAGTAGTGAAACTGTGTTAGAGGGTTAGTTTTATAACTTCATTTAGGTTAGTAACCACTAAATCAGCCATTACTTATCATTTAGGTAGGCTAAAAGTCAAAATTAGCTTTAATCTCAACTTAGTTCATAACTGTCAAGATTTTAGATTATAAATCTCATCAAAGTTGTTAATAACTTGTTACTTTAGCTTAAATTCATCTCATAACAGCTTAATATAACATATTTAATAAGTAGAATCAATTATAAGTTCACAAAAGTCAAATCTTTAGTGTAATTAAAAAAGTCAAATTTTACTTTGGTCATTAATAAACTTTAGAATTTTATGTGTGTTTAATACTAAGATTTAGCTCATAAGCTTTTGGAATATTCAAATATAGCTGCTCATTTTAATTAGAAAAATATTAGCTTATCACTTCTTAGCTTATTGACTGCTTATTTCTTTGTCTCTTTTAAGCACCTTTTCAAAAAGCTTGCCCTGTGCAGCTGATGCACCACCACCACAGTGGCCATCTTCACCACTTTGGTGGGTCCCACAGGCCACATCAGTGAGCCCCAGTGGTGGTTCTTGGTTCCAGAGCATTCACCACCTTGCTAGATCTCATATGCAGCCAAGCTTTTGAGCTTAAGCTCTGTGGACCCCACTCCTAGATCAGCTATAATATTGTCCCATTTCTGAATTGAAACTAGTTTAGCCTTGCTTAATTTTTGGCTTAAATTGCTTTTCAGAGGTTTAGGATAGTTGGAATAGGTTAGTATTAAGTAGTTATAACATAATCTAGCTTCTTTGATAATTTGGTGCTCATTTGTGTCCTTTAGCTTATTTTGAGTGCTTATTTATAAGCACTTTTCACTACAGTTTCATAATCTTAAACATAAGCATATGTTTTTATATTTTTATAGACTTAGAATAATATTTTAGTATTTTCCTGAATTTTCATAATTTTCCATCACTGTTTACTATTTTTCTTTATTTTAATCGCTTTTAAGCATTTTAATTAGCTTTTATTACAAATAAATCGTAAAAGTTTGAAAAATATGTTTTCAATTTTCCTAGATTAAGATAAATATAAAAGCCAAAAACTATTTTTCCATAATTTTCTTAGTTTAAATAGTATTTTCTAGCATTTTAATTAGTTTTAAATAGTTTTTAATTAATAATAAATAGATAAAAGTTTAAAAAATATATTTTCAGTTTTAAAATAAGTTTTATCATATTTTAGATTTTTCTAAGTTATAATTTTATTTTTCTAGGTTAATTTTATATTTTCTTGTATTTTAGTGCATTTTAAATAATTAACAAATAGTTTTTATTTAATAATAATTAAATAAATAGTTTTAAAAATAATTTTCTTTTATTATTAGGATTGTAAAATGTATTTTCATATCCATAGGTATTTTCCTTCTTTATTTTCACGCTTTATTTAGTACGTTAACGTAATTTTATTTAAACGTAAGTTTTAGGTTTTAAACGCTCATCAATTTTAAAAATAGTGATAGCGTTTATTTAATATATTTTAGTTTTAATTTTCTTTAATTTGCATTTAAGCCCTTGTAATTTATAAACTTTCTTTTTAGGTATAAATATTCCAAATCTACAATCCTTTTCTATTCAATATCACCGATCACAGATTCGTTGTACTACAGTGTTCACACCTCGTTGGGACTTAACGACCCGGGGATACACTATATTCCTCTGATCTTAATTGCATTTGCCTTCTGAGCTGTTTTAAGTTTATTACGGTTGACCATTCACAAGTGGTTAGCTTGTGTGATTAAACTTGATTGTTTGGAAGCGAATCAAATTTTGGCGCCGCTGCCGGGGAGGTGTGTTGCGTACTACGAGTTTGTAGCATCAGTGTTGTTGAATATACATCCATTGTATATTTACCATCCTTGTTCATATTTTCTTATTATTATTATATAAAAACAAAACGGTTCCCGAAAACATTTTAAAATCAGTTTTCAACGAACACAAAAAACCAAAAAGATTTTCTTTCTTATTTTTACAACATGTTTTTTAAAAATCCAAAAATATCCATCTTTACCCTCTCACATTTTTTATTCTTCATTTCTTATCCTCTGTAACCATTTGATTCTTTCTATGTCTTATCCTCACCCTCTTGGTTGTCAATGGTGTGGTGGTCCTTATAATGGTGGCATTGCCCTAGTTGTAGCATGGTGGAATCGGAAACGGGTCCGTCTATAACCGTGATCCTATTCCTACCATAACACAACCGATTTATTCCATCACTACCACACCGTGAGACTCAGCTAGCTTTATGTTGTGAGTACCGTAGTGGTTCACACTCAGCTTCGATTGTCAATCGGGAAACACGCTTGTCTATGAGCGTGTTCCCGATAACAATTATGACTACAACACATATGACTCATGACCACCTCGGTTTTATTGTTAGAGTCTCGTGGAGGTCCACACTCTAGCTCGGATTGTCAAACAAGGAATCCATTTCCTTGTAACAATTACGACTCTTTGTATCATGACCAACCTCTACAAGACTAAATGAATCGGGCACCACCTCACTGAGCCACTTCTCAAAATCTTCTTCTTGATCTTTTGAATTTAGTGAAAGATTTGAAGGAATGTAAACATCCCCAAGATAATCCAAATGAAAATCCATGGAAGTTTTGTTAGTCAAGAGCGGGTCGCTAAATTAAATTCCCAAATTGCCTTTGAAAATCTATTAGGAATCAATTGCAAAAGAAAAAGCACCAAATCTAGCTCTCGATTCTGCTTTCATCTCGATGACGATGATGATGAAGTTACCTTGATATTCGTCAATTTTGTACAGTTCATCAAGTTCATCGCTTGAAATTCCTTCCATGAAAATCGGGGAGAAAAGACTATGATGGAATTACTAGCGTAAGAACAAATGGAAAGTATAAAACATATGTATGCTAGTCCTTCTCAACTCCCTCACCGTTGTTATCACACCCAATATTCCCACTCACTTTCTAAACATGGGGATGAGCATCTTGACACTGTTCACGAAAAGGAATCGGATTTAATTCATAAAGTCTAGTGTTAGGAACCTTGTTCCAATCCCGAGAGTCACAGGAACTTCGATCATATGTTTGATATCCTTTTCCTCTTGAGTGTTCAAAAGATCATTTTGAAACTTTCTCCGATTTTAGCGATGATTGTAAATCTTATGGAGACATCGAGTATGTTGAGGCATCACTTCCAGCCCCGATCCTCTTCTTGATGAATTCACCGATGAACTCACTCACATCATTCCACTTTCATCCAAAGTGACGATGATCTCTTTGATTTGAAGCCGATCTTGGAGAAATTGAAAGTCTCCTATATAATGATCATTCACTCATTTCTTGTCCCATTTCCGACTCTTCCATTCCTTCTCTCATCCGAATGAGGAAGATGATAACTTTGGAAGGAAGTCGATGCTTTTCTTAGTGATGGGTCAATTCCAACAGGAATTGACAATACTTACTTTGATACGGAGGGAGACATCCTTTTTCTGGAAACTCTGTTGATTGAAGAACCATTTCCAACCCTCCCTCCCGGATATCTTATTGACAATCACCATACAAGCTTCAAGTCTAAGCTTAAAAATCTAACAAATGGTGATTTGCTCCTCACCGATGAAGAATGGGATTGCATTGTGATGCACATTCTTATTCCATTTTCACAGATGGTGTGGTTTCGTTCCTTTCTCCTTCGGAAATGAGGACACTATTTTGATCCCGCATTTTCATTTATCATTTTGAGCCGGTTCTATGTATATCTCATCGGTGTGGAACTTTCACGTACTTCAATGTTTATACAAACATCTTGAATGAAAGTCCGATGGAGATTGTCTCTTCCACTTACTTCCCCATGAACAATTTAATTTGGGGTCGAGTCAAGCTAGCGACTCGGTAATCAAAAAAACAGTAGTTAAACATGGGTTTTCACCCGTGTGTACCACCTTAGTGTGGGGGAGATGCCCCACATGTTGTATATAGATCTAAAAAAAACGAATGAAATTGTAAATATTAAAAAAGAGAATAATTGTTGTGTTTCTACACTTAGCTAGTAATGTTATCTTTTACGTTCTAAGTTTCGCATAACAACGGTACTTTGAATATTGAGGACAATATTCATTTCTAAGTGTGGGGGAAATTCGCGAATTTGATCATAAATGTACCCTTTAGTCCCTTTTCCCCAAAATGGCAAAATTTTAAAATTTTTAGTGGAAGTACTATGTACTAAACACAACAAATGGTAATCATCCACCATGTCTAACCCACATAAGGATTGGCTAATCCAGAGCAAACGGCTCTTGGTAAAGATATCTCAAATCCGCTTATGGCATGCAATTTGCCCAAAATTGTATGGTGTTCATTCACCATATCTTTAACTAGTGAAAAGTTGGCTAGCCCGCAAGATTATGGCTTGTGGTAAAGGCAGTTGGAAAACCATAATTGGTAATCGACTCACCAAAGATAATATTGATAATTTATCAAAGAGTTGGCTAGTCTAGAAGCAAACGGTTTCGGTAAAGACAAATCAAACCACATAAATGGTGATTTGCTCAAAATCATTTGGTTATCATTGTACCAAGGTTCTTACTTGAACTAAAACAATTGGCTACTCCGTAGTAATGGCTTTTGTAAAGAGATGAAATCCATTAAATTTTTCTTAAAAGATTGCTAGGACTAGCAATATCTTAGTGTGGGGATTGATGAGTGTCTAAATACTCATCATTTTGTACCATCTAGATCAAAAAACATCCGAAAACACTCGAAATGCATCAAAATGATGAAAATATCACAAATAAGTGTTTTATGTGTTTTAAATGCAAAATACCAAAATCGGATGAAAACGTATCAAGTTTGCATAATTGGCGCTTTAGTCCCCAAGTTTCAAAAGTTGTCAAAACTAGTCCCTGGTATTTCAAAAACTTGTAAAATGTAATTTAAGGTCCATGGGATTCAAAAGTTGTCAAAATAAACCCTTTAAAGTTTAAAATTTACAATTTACAACTTTAGTCCCTAAACTTTGAAAAATGTCAAAAATAGTCCTTGGTGAATTTAAAAATGGAAATTTATCAAAAATAAACCTTGTACTATTCATAAATGACAAAATTGGTCCTTATAGTGAACTTTTGGAAAATTACATGTTTGGTCCCTTAAGTTTCAAAAATAACATAAAAGGCCTTGGACATTTAAAAATTGGAAAATTAACATTTATGGTCCTTTGGTAATAGAAACTTGGCAAGTTTGAACCTTGTATTAACTTTGGTATTGTGGCAGTTTTGGTCCTTCAATTTGGCAGAATTACAAATTTGGTCCTTGTGTTTAAGCTACAACAAACGGACCCATTTTATTATCCAAAACCAAATCCAATCCAATATCCAGCCAACCCAATACTCAAGCCCAAACCCCGGTCAAATAAAGTCAAACGCGCCAATATACCACCTCTATTGTTCACCCTCTCCTCATTTTGCAATCTCAAAACCAAGTGGTTTCTCCACCTCACCACCACTTTCCACCTTTCAACCTTATCCCCCAGCTGTATACCAACCCCCCTCCACCTCCACATACACCAAGAAGCATTAAATGCTTAAAAACCTGCTCTATGACTTTTCCCGCCAAAACTCCACTTGTACGATTAAGATGATATCAAGCTTATCCAATGGTGGGAATTGATCAGAGGAGAGAGGGGAAGCTTTTGGATGTCTATAAAGAAGAAAAGAAGGCAGAGATAGTAGTGTCGCATGTTTTTAGACCATTTGTAGAGTAAAATTTACTTAAATGTCGATCTCAGTTTAAATTCAAAGTCTTAGTGTAAAATCAAGTTTGTTTCAAGTTAAATTTCACTTTTGTATTGTAATTATTCCAAGCTAATAAGATTTCAAGTTTTTATGTTTCTTGGTAATTCGTATTAAATCATTTATAATAATTATAAGTCACCAAAACTCTTTTACCCTTCAAACAAGCTCAGATAAGCTTATCTTAGCTTTTCATGAGCCTGTATTAGACTCTAGTGTTTTAATATAGAAAAACCAAAAAAAGTCAACGAAAGTCAACTATGATCATTCTTTGGTTCAGAAATGGATATGGGGTTGATGCAGAGTTGGATTTGGGTTGGATTTGATTAGAATAGTGGTATTTTGGTTATGGTGTAAGCTTCAAATAAGCTGGACCACTTGTAAGTTCTTATAAGCTCTTTTACTATTACTGATTCATTACTGAGTTGTTGTCCAATTAGTGTAGCTTTATTCTGTTGGTTATTATTGTTAGTATTGCACTTATTAGTTCATATCTGCATAGTGGATCATAATTGTTAGCTGTCATAATTCAGTATTAAGTAATTGATAGAGTAGTTTGCATTTTAGCTTCTTTAAGGACTGTTTGGTTTAAGTAGTGAAACTGTGTTAGAGGGTTAGTTTTATAACTTCATTTAGGTTAGTAACCACTAAATCAGTCATTACTTATCATTTAGGTAGGCTAAAAGTCAAAATTAGCTTTAATCTCAACTTAGTTCATAACTGTCAAGATTTTAGATTATAAATCTCATCAAAGTTGTTAATAACTTGTTACTTTAGCTTAAATTCATCTCATAACAGCTTAATATAACATATTTAATAAGTAGAATCAATTATAAGTTCACAAAAGTCAAATCTTTAGTGTAATTAAAAAAGTCAAATTTTACTTTGGTCAGTTTTTGAATAAACTTTAGAATTTTATTGTGTGTTTAATACTAAGATTTAGCTCATAAGCTTTTGGAATATTCAAATATAGCTGCTCATTTTAATTAGAAAAATATTAGCTTATCACTTCTTAGCTTATTGACTGCTTATTTCTTTGTCTCTTTTAAGCACCTTTTCCAAAAGCTTGCCCTGGCAATGATGCACCACCACCACAAATGCCATCTTCACCACTTTGGTGGGTCCCACAGCACACATCAGTGAGCCCAGGTGGTGGTTCTTGGTTCGAGCATTCACCACCTTGCTAGATCTCATATGCACCAAGCTTTTGAGCTTAAGCTCTGTGGACCCCACCCTAGATCAAATATAATATTGTCCCATTTCTGAATTGAAACTAGTTTAGCCTTGCTTAATTTTTGGCTTAAATTGCTTTTCAGAGGTTTAGGATAGTTGGAATAGGTTAGTATTAAGTAGTTATAACATAATCTAGCTTCTTTGATAATTTGGTGCTCATTTGTGTCCTTTAGCTTATTTTGAGTGCTTATTTATAAGCACTTTTCACTACAGTTTCATAATCTTAAACATAAGCATATGTTTTTATATTTTTTATAGACTTAGAATAATATTTTAGTATTTTCCTGAATTTTTCATAATTTTCCATCACTGTTTACTATTTTTCTTTATTTTAATCAGTTTTTAAGCATTTTTAATTAGCTTTTATTACAAATAAATCAGAAAAAGTTTTAAAAATATGTTTTCAATTTTCCTAGATTAAGATAAATATAAAAAGCCAAAAAAATATTTTTTCCATAATTGTCTTAGTTTAAATAGTATTTTCTAGCATTTTAATTAGTTTTAAATAGTTTTTAATTAATAATAAATAGATAAAAAGTGTAAAAAAATATATTTTCAGTTTTAAAATAAGTTTTATCATATTTTAGATTTTTCTAAGTTATAATTTTATTTTTCTAGGTTAATTTTATATTTTCTTGTATTTTAGTGCATTTTAAATAATTAACAAATAGTTTTTATTTAATAATAATTAAATAAATAGTTTTAAAAATAATTTTCTTTTTTCTAATAATTTTCTTTTATTATTAGGATTGTAAAAATGTATTTTTCATATCCATAGGTATTTTCCTTCTTTATTTTCACGTTTTATTTAGTACGTTAACGTAATTTTATTTAAACGTAAGTTTTAGGTTTTAAATGTTCATCAATTTTAAAAATAGTGATAGCGTTTATTTAATATATTTTAGTTTTTAATTTTCTTTAATTTGCATTTAAGCCCCTTGTAATTTATAAACTTTCTTTTTAGGTATAAATATTCCAAATCTACAATCCTTTTTCTATTCAATATCACCGATCACAGATTCGTTGTACTACAGTGTTCACACCTCGTTGGGACTTAACGACCCGGGGATACACTATATTCCTCTGATCTTAATTGCATTTGCCTTCTGAGCTGTTTTAAGTTTATTACGGTTGACCATTCACAAGTGGTTAGCTTGTGTGATTAAACTTGATTGTTTGGAAGCGAATCATGCATCGATGTACAAATATAGATAGATTGTGTCTAAGGATATTGATATCCTTAATGATGTTGTAATAAGGAGTGGGTCTCCTTTGGGATAGGTGTTGTGTAGTATTGGGTAGTAGTTCCTCCTTTGTAATGGAACTCGGTATCTAGCCTTCTACCGTATAAAGTGTAGGCGACGTTGTGATAGGTTTTGTTCTACCTCGTGGAAGAACCCGATGTCTAGCCTTGTACCGGAAAAAGAGTAGGCGACGCCAGAAGGCTTCTCCGCCATAAGGAGTTTGTGACGTGTATCGCTTACGAACTCTCGAGTAGGTGACTCGGGGGGTGGAGTAGGCAAGGAAGGTGTCCTTGTAGTCGAACCACTATAAACACTCGTGTCGTGGTTTTGTGTTTCTTACTCTTTACCTTTGCATTACATATTTACATATCTATCTATCAACATCCAATATATACATTTAAATGATTGACATAAGTCGATCTAAATATTTTAAAACAAAGTTTTAATCGGTAAAACTATTCAACCCCCTTCTAGTTTTCCACAGTAACAACAATCAAGAATCAGCAACTACTAACTCGGCACTACCTAAAATCATAGACTTGCTTAGATTATAACTCCATTCAATAGTTCCCAATCCCGAATATAATCCAGTTTTTATTTCCAAAAACTCTTTCTCAAAACAGTTTTCTAGTGTTTGGTATCTGCGCATGCGTGGTGTCGACTCAAAAAGATTCATGTAAACACACGCTACTCAAGAACTCAACAAAGAAAGATCACAACAATTCTATGTGTCAAGTTGTAGTCTAATAAGTCTCTTTAACATATTGTCAAAACTTATCGAATTCGTCAATTCGATGAACTTTACAATATATTCGCCTTAATTATTATTCTGAAACTATATCACGTCCTATGGAGTCGTAGGATATGTTGTCATTACTAAATTCTTCCGACATAACTAACGAGGTCTTAATCGATTCGTCAATCCAATAAGTTCGTTAGTTAAAGGTTATTAATTCCAAATATCCGTGATAAGCAATTAAATGGTATTCAATTAGCATTTATGGCACTTCTAGTTTTGCGTGCCCTCGAAACATTAAGTAACTCCCCCATTATTTATTACACTTCTCTTTTTCCGTTATATAATAAAAGAATTATAACAAGTATAATATACTTGTTTTTAATATGAACACCTTTTATTATTTATTGTTTACGTTATCGTTATCGTTATAGTTAATTGAGTTACTATTTGTTTCGAGTCACAAGTCCGAGTCATTACTTCTCAACTTATTAAGTTGTATCAAGTCCAATAATCAATATAGTCCATGTCACGGCCTTGTCGGAGTCAAAGATGACTAAAAAGTCAACATGACACTGACTTGGCGCAAAGTTCACAAGTATATCATAAGTCAATAATGTCAAGTCCCAAATATCACAACTTCAACCTCACGTGGTCGTCTACGACTCACGTCTAACCTATTCTCCGTCATTACTACAACGATTCCCGTTTCAAGTCCACAATACCAAAACCAAGTCTAGCCGTGACCATTCGGTCTCGACTTTCTTTCCCACATCCAAACACAACAACAACAACAATAACATTTCAACCTCCAGTGTTGCCGAGACCATAAGGGTCTCACCTACTATTCCTTTGACAACAACCAAACCGAACACCCTTTTGAGGGCTTTCCCACTGACAACCATCAATACCAACCCATTATCAACATCAAGATTACCAAGTCAACTCCACCAATCTAGGGTTTCATCCGAACCCAAACCAACAAGAATATCAACAAGAAATAAAACATCAAAACCATTTAGACAAGCATCAAACAAGTCCTCACCGAGAGCCTAAGCTCTCGGCTCGGCTGACACGACACACGATGCAACATGAGACGCAAACACGGATACCAACAAGTTTATACCACATTTTAATTATCAAGAAATTGTTTCCCATGTTTTTACAACCAAACCTACATAAAAACGAGTCAACTCGTGACTCAACCAAGAGTTACCAAGAATACGAGCTAAAACTCGTGGGTTTTAACCTACCTTTGTTTTCTATACCAAATGAGACCGGTGGTGGCGTTATGGTGGTGGTGTGGTGGCACGTGGGTGAAACGAAGAGAAGTGGGGGAGGGTTTTAGGGCACGTGGAGTAGTATATCGGAAAGAGGGGAGTGTGGGGAGTCTTTTGAGGTGGGTGGTGTAGGGTGAAGGTCGGCGGTGTGACGGTGGTGGTGGGTTTTGGTGGTCGGCGGCTAGGGTATCCAAGGGAGAGAGAAAAATGGTGAGGGTGAGGTGTGTATAGGTGTTTGTATGTGTGTGGTGGTGGTGATATACCGCATGGACGATTTATTGTAATTTACTCTTTAATAATTGAAATATTTTCAAAATGGTAGGAGGGTTGGGGCGCGGCCAAGCAAAACCACAAGGACCAGTCCTGTATTTTTTCTAAAGTTCCCTGATTCCTACATTCCCGAGCTCAAATATTTTGTTTAAAAGTCTAACAAGTTTCCTCGAGTGCGCCAATAGTTTCAGTTATGTTTTTCCAATAAAACCGGTCATAAATATGCTTATGGTGCTAGACGAGTGGTTTTCTCAAGTTTTCTCAATTTATTAGGTTTTTCCTAGTGTCGAGGTCTAGTAGTGCTTAGTCTAAAGTCACAAACAAGGTCTAACAATAGAATGCTCCGCAAAATATCAAGATTTTATAGTCGATTGTTTAACTTGCTAAAATTTAAAGTAGTGTGGTATTAAAAATAGTTTTCGAAATTTACCAGTTGTCATAGTCAAGACTAACGAGCCATTAATCTAAACCATTGTAAACTAAAACCAATATGTCACAATTTCATTAGCCGATTACATATTTTAACCCTTCATAAGTTTTATAATTTTTGGTATTCGCGTTTCCTTTGTGCGACAGCCTCGACCAACAACAACAACAATTTAACTTTCATGTTTTAAATACTAACAACCTCATACTTGGTTTATCATTCAAACAACAATAAAGTGTATACAAACATGACATAATGAATTATCTATCAAGAACAATAGCATTCTTACAATGACAAAACTGTGAAATCGAGGAGGGTTGAACTGAACGCAATAGACCCAAATTGAGCACGAGTTTGATTGAAATTGGATGAATTGAAACTTGATGTGGACTCCCTATACTTCAATTAGCAAAACCCCCTTGTCAAATTTGAAAACCCCCTTGATTCCTGAAACCCTAAATTTTATTTATTTATTTTTTATTTATTTTATTATTTTTTTATTTTTGATTGTGTGTGTTAAGTGAGTAAAACCTGAGAGAGACCCTTTGCTATTATACATGAATACATGAATGAATGGGAGGGTTAAGGCTCCACTTTCTTGATCTACAAATAGGTAGCGCCTCTTTTAGATCAAACATCATTGTCCATCGCTAATACCAAGGCCTTCTTGTGAATGCTAGGGTAGAGAGGGCCAAGAAGAGGGTGGTGATGGTGATGGCTTCGTGGTTGACCAAAGGAGAGAAGAGAAAGATTTCCATTTTCATGTTTCTGTGTTTTGAGTTTTGAAAAGGGAGAGAGACGAAAAAATATGAAAAGCAGAAAATGAAAGTGATGGGTGAGAGGAGTAGGTCGCTTTTGTTTATTTTCTTTTGTTTTATTATACCATACAAGATAATTTGTACTCGAATGATAACGTATCCTCACAAATATACCTTCCGGTATCCGTAAAACATAAAGTTTATATTTTGGAAAAATTTAGGAAAACGTGATAATATAGTTTTTGTTACATAAAGATTTTCATATCGGTTTGCCGTTATTTAATTGGAGTCGGTATGCAACGGGTCCGTGTTTTTCCGAGACAACGAGATAACCTTTCGTTTTCATTCGTAATTGGTCAGTGAGTAATAAAAAATGATTATTACCCGTCACTTAGTGTAGAACATAAATTTATGTACTATCGTGTGTGTCGAAAGCGTGGCATAGCTCCCCAAAATAAATTTTTAAGCTCACGTATGCTTAAAATAAAATTCAGTGAATAATAAATTCATATTTATTATTTAGGTAATTAATAAAAATTTGTCGTGTGTCACACCACTCGAATGACCCACCTTCTCGAACGTCGTCGTCACGCTTCTATAAGGACTTTAAACATCATAATGATACAAAATGGCATGAGTTACCCCAACACCCCATGAATTAGTTCCCAAACACCTCATAGGCCGGGCCCCCAATCCGTACGGTACCTTGTCTTGTCCTTTTTTTTTTTTTTTTTTATTTTGTTTAATTGTGTATAGTTTATTTTGTGTGGTATATTTAATTTGTGTAGTGTTTTTATATGTATAGTGTATTTATTTGTGTGGTATATTTAATTTGTGTAGTGTTTTTATATGTATATAGTGTATTTATTTGTGTAGTGTTTTTATATGTAGAGTATTTATTTGTGTATTGTTTCCATTTAATTAAACAATAACAATAAAACATTAGACATTAAAACATTAAACAAGTACAACAACAAATGTTTTCAATATTACAACGAAATCTACTCCACATGAAGATTATTAATGTCATCTATAAGCTCATAGAGTATTCCACTCGACTGACATGCGTGATCAACCTGGATTTCTTGCCAATTCGATGATGCCTCCAACGCCTTTATTTTGCCTTCAACAAATTGTTTTGAGCCAATAGCATGTTGATCGTTTTATCTTTAGTTTCGCATGATTTGAGCAACTGCGTTGAAGAAGAGGCTTGACCAAAGTACTTTTGTTGAAATATTTCCTTCCACATGAAGTATCGACACCCATAGTCTTTAGTCCCCGATGTTACATGATGAAACAATTATAAGAAATGTATTCTAAACAAACAAGTTATTGATATATTTACGCAAATAAGCAAACGTTTAATTATTTACCTTTGACAAAGGACATGCATAATACTTCAGACCACAAGTTTTGGGCTGTTGGGATGTTCTTTCAATTATAAATCCACGTCGACAACGACACAAGAAAGGATTTTCTTGTTGCATCTGGCCAAAAGAATTTGTATAATTATTCACAACATAAATTAGTAATATCAAATAACCAATCTTGTTATAGATTAATAGTTGATACATGGTTCACAAAATTACAATATAACTAGAAACTAAGATCAATCACGCCCGAGGCGTAGTCGCTCCAATGATGCTGCCATCTGTCCCACACGAGACTCTAACTCGAAATCGTCTCCTCAATCCGTCAATCTCTCGCTCAGACTTGCCAACGCGAGACGGCTGTAATAAAAGATGAGGAAGAACCGGAGGACGGTGTATAAAATTGTCCTCATCTGCACTGGAGATATAGTCGAGAGGAGGCACATAAGATTGTGAAGAAGGCACATAACTGGACTCTCAACACGAGCGGGTGTGTTGTTGACACAATGAATGTCCCTCCATCGAATGTCATCCGATTCTGTAACAAAAGATGAGGAAGAACCGAGCAGAGAGTAAATCAGAATAAAAGATGAACAATCGTTTACTATAAATCAATAATCGTCTATACATGTTTTGTCATTTACAATATAAATTCGTCTATACATGTTTTGTCATTTACAATATAAATCAAGAATCGCCTATACATGTTTTGTCATTTACAATATAAATCAATAGTTGTTTTCTATGTCGCCTAAACATCCTCCGTCGTTGAGTAAACATATGTGCCCATCCCATGGTGAGTCATTTCGTACCATCTCCATTGCGGGTGATTATACGGGAGTGGTGAGTTTTCATCAAGAACCGCAAGAAGAAAGTGAGCACACGGTCTTCCCCACACGAAGAATCACAACGGGGTCAATGTTGGTGTTGATCTCGACCATTTCTCAACGGAAGACACACAATAGATTGTGAATTGGCTATACATACAATAGGACGGTTAAGAGTCAGAGTAATAACCACGCCTGCCTCTCGCATAGTCATCCAAGAACCGTAGGGTGCTTGGACCTTCAAACCAATTCATCGAGTTACGAACATTTGGAAAATAATCCCCCACATTCGCTCAGTAAACTTCCTCGTGAGTGTCTACCTCTTCCCCGGCAATAGCTCGCATCATGGGCCACATTCGCTCCTCGATGACCAAAACCTACTAAGAAGAGCTCGATAGCCACAATTTCCATCACCGCCACGTTAAAGATCCCTAGGATCCAACGTCGGAAAAGAGGTGGAATTTGAGCCATAAAATATTCGCTAATGTCATTTGGAACGTATAAGTGGTGTCTTAAGTCGCCTCGCTAATGTCATCGCTAGCTTCTTCATTTAAGTCGGGACGTTAGAAGGCCCTCCCACATAAGAACTGTGTCTCGCAACTTCTTCATTTAAGTCCGGGACTTTTTAGGTTTTGTGTAGCTTCTGCGGTGCCACTGTGGGGGTTCTTCGTTCAAACCGGATATTTTTTAGCCTTGGATTTGTTGTCCTTGCGCCGGACGTCCACGATTATCGTCTTTAACAAAGAAGTTGTTGGGTTGACATGATTCAGAGCGTGATATACCGAGCTGCTTAACATATTTTTTTGACAAACGACGATGCTTTGGTAAAAACACTTTGGAATTTTGTACGTCATCTTGACAAGAAAATATTCAGCTCTTCAGCCCTTGAGGCTCTTCAGATATTCGTGCTCATCACGCTCTTGAGTATTTCGGACAACAGCCGAGGAACGCTAGGTTCTCCAAAATTATCAACAAAACTAAGCGGAATAGGCAACCTCAGATTCGAAAAAGAAACTAGTTAAAATTATCGGTATTGACGGGAGAATAACTTGATAGGCATAAATTTGAAATACATACCGTTTGCTTGAAGGTAATACTGATTCGTGATAGCATGGTAAACCATAAACCAACCGCAATCGATGATCACATTGATGCGGGTCGACATCCCGCTTACTTTTCGTGAGTAATGATGAGTAAAGCATCTCTTGAAACATTATAGCGCAATTCGCTAAATAGTGTGCCTTACACGCATGCGCTTGATTTTGCTTGTATTCAAAGTGGCTCGATCGCGCTTTCTTGCGCAACTATAATCTTGTCGACCGAACACAACAACGTGTCTAAGCTGGACTGTGTGGAGCCCAAGTATAACTTCAACAGCGCGTGTTGACTCTCAACTCTACATGTTGTTGTCTGGCCGAAGCTGCGATATTGATCGGTAATGTACGACACAAACATGTTGTCGTAATGTCGCAGCCAGTTACGAAAATACCGCAAAACATCTGAGAAAACAAAGAATTAATAAAGTGAGAAAACAATTCGAGTAGTTATTTATTAAATAATAATAAAAAATGTATTAATGGTTAAGTACCCTTTTTTTGGACCAATAAATCCTTTAGGTGCTGATAATATTGCGTGAACACGTCTTCGGTCGGAGCTGTAACCATCAAATCCCATGTCCATCTAACGGACTCGTACTCCTTTACCGTATCGAATTTGTTTTTGCAATATTTGAGCACATTTTGATTGATATGCCATCGACAGAGTAATCTGTTAGCGTTTGGGAATTCTTCTCTGCATGCCCCAAGCAACGCTAAATCTCTGTCTGTGACGATAACCCGCGAGTAATATTGTTCTTGTATCACCAACTTTATTCGTTCCAACACCCATTTGAAATTTGGCTCTTTTTCCTTGTCCAAAAAGCTAAACGCCATTGAGAATGTTTTGTTTGTTGAAGTAACTCCAACAACTGTAAATAATGGCAGTTTAAACAACGTGGTGTTGTATGTGGAATCCATCAGCATGATTTCCGGGAATGTTCTCCACAGGACATATGAAGTCGGGTGAACAAAAAATATTTCCTCGAGCTCATCAGTGTGCTCATTTACCCTTTCGTAATAAGTATAACCTTTACGCCTCAAATGTACTAAAAGTTGTTGTATCGGAGTCAAATCACCACGATTTTCTCTGCGTATCTTATTTTGTGCATTATATACCGTTCTAATGCCAGACACGTTATTCGGATCGCTCTCTTTTAGTGAAGAAAGTATAATTCGTGATGGTACTTGCTGTTTTGTCAACTGCTTCACCAAAACAAACTCACTTTCTTTAATCGCATGGCCTGTGAAAAACCATGGAACGAGTCTACAAAGTCATGATTATGCCTCGGACACTTGACCTTCAAGATCCAACCACTAGTTTTAATGTTAGTTCTACCAGTTCGACCTTTTATAAATTTCGCTAGTAATCTGAACGGGCAATTAATTTTATCGGTACTAGTCCACCGTTCAAGTTCATCTTCTAAACCTTCACATGCAGACGTCCCATGTCTAGAACACAAAAATTCGATAGAGTACTTATAGCCCCTATCTGTTTTAGTTCTTCCTTTAACAATAAGAAAACCAATCGATTCAGCAGTAGATTGCACCCAATCAGTTAAAGCAACTTCATTACCGAACACCTAAAAAATTAAAAACACAACAACTTTTATAAAAAACTTTTTAACAACTTTATTTATTTTTTAAATACTTTAACACTTTTTACAAACTTTTATAAATACATTTTTTTACAAACTTTTATAAAACCATTTATAAATACATTTTATAAATACTTTAACAACTTTTTTTACAAACTTTTATAAATACTTTTATAAATACATTTTTATTACAAATACTTTTATTTATTATAAGTATTAGTATTATAAATACGTTTTATTATATATACGTTTTATTATAAATACATTTTTATTACAAATACTTTTATTTATTAACGTGTGTAGTATATGTTTGTGTTACGTGTTCCAGTTTTGTGTGTGTGGTATACCATGTGCGCACATGGTTTTCTCTGCTTCTTGAGTTGATATATGTCCTCTCTCTCTCACTATACTCACACAGTTATGTTTATCTCTCTCACTATATTTCTCTGCTTCTTGAGTAAAAACTTGTACAAAAATAAAAATTTGTATTACTTTTATTTTGGCACGGAAATCGAGAAAAAACATTCCCCAATGATTAGCTACCAATCACCCAATGATTAACCAAAACACCCCATAGCCCCTATAATCGAGAAAAAACATTCCCCAATGATTAGCTACCAATCACCCAATGATTAGCCAAAACACCCCATAGCCCCTATGGGGTGCCTGGATAACATGACCCTACAAAATTAGTGTATCACCATCCATGAAATCTTAAATGTTCTAATATTAAATCCATTATAAACACACTTCTATAAGCACTCAAAACATCACACGTCATTCTCCCAAATATCGTTAGTACTTTCTCAATTGGATCGAGTAAACAATATATTATGAACCCAGATAAAATCATTTTGAGTATTTTAATGTTAGCAGTCTCTACGTATAAAATACAAATTTACATGTATAAATATGATAGAAAATTACAACAACACATCCACATGTATAAATATGATAGAAAACTACAACACATGTATTCAAGTCAAATTATTTGTGCCAACGTCACCGATATTTAAACGATATAGGAGAAGGAAATGATGCATCATCCCACAAGAGAGCGTCAGTAACATAATCCCTCTACAACTACCCTATTATGACCATAAACGGAGCCTTACAACGTCATAGTATGAAGAAGAAAAAAATTAGCATATTTCTCGACAATTACCCTTCTTTGACCATACATCAAGATCTAAAACAAAGTATTCCAACCATTTTTAAACATGTGCGCTTAACAACTACCATGTTATGAGCTTGTTTTAGAGCACTTTTAAGAAGATTATCTTGAAGCACCGAGATTTAATATACATACCTTATTTTTTGCTACCTGGATTTCGATGTGTTTTGCACGGTGGGAAAACTTTAATGTATTATGCGTCTCCTCTGTATTGCTTGATGAGGGAGTAAAGGTGCAAATAAGCTAGAAAAACACAATTACGGCTATGTGAGCAGATTGTATTTAGGTTCACAATAGAGGTGGCAAAATGGGCGGGTGAAATAAATTGGGTAATGGTTCAAAATAGGTTGGTGAACCCAGCACACTTTTTCTCCCAACTTTTGATAATTTATAAACAATTAGTATGTCAAACACGATCACGGTAGAATATTTCAATAATATATAATCCAAATATTTAATCTTTTTGAATAAAATAAATTGATTTTAGAGGTTTAATGTGTGACAAACACACTCATAAGATGAATTTACCGATTTGAGCCGTTAGAGATATTTAAGAACCGCAATTCGCTCATTCATAAGTTATTTGGGCTATCATGCATGGTCTTACATCAGGTATTCATAAGATTTGGTTGATTTGAAATTAATGTGCAAGACTTACAGATACTCGCCCATGACCACTTAATGAAGACTGAAGGAGCCTAGAATCAAATACGCATAGCTCATAATTTTTAGATCATTTTTCAACCTTGATCTCCGCATGTCCACTGGACCTTAAATCAAATGACATATTGCAATATGAGTGTGATGAGAGTAGAATCTTCATGGTACAGGCCATCAACTAATGGCTGTTAAATTTGATGGTACATGGATCATGCCTTGAATATGCTACCACCACCTACACTTAAACTCAAGATGCTCTTGGCCTACAATAATCAAATCACTATATTGGAGTAAAAAAACATCGATAAAGCATAAAAAGTAAAATTCAAATACAGGAATGATTCACGCTTATGCCAGTAAGTAACAATTTGGTTTGTTGATCTTAGTTGGTTGTTTCGCGCTTATGTCCTTTGTAGTTCAACTTACTTTTAAATTTCCTATGGATAGACCATACTATGAGAAAACAACTAAATTCGATGTATTGTCAATGATTGAAAACCTGATAGGTGATCTCAAGAAACAAATTATACTAAAACCAACATAAAAAAATTATGAAACTCTATCCATATATATTTTTCTTCCTATTCTCAACGTAATTCTGCTAACCCAAATCTTCGATTGATAGGTTACATGTTTGTTAAAGAATGATCCATGTGATACACTTATCACTAATGCACATGCGCATGCACATGGTCATCAATAAAAAGTATAAAACCCTAAGAATGTGTGATAACATAAACCAATAAGTAAAATATTAACATACCTCAAATCACAAAATATAAAACTCGATCAATTAATGATTGTGTTTCTTTTTGTGCATTAGGTTTTTATGGCTACAGGGAGTTGGTATTTGTGAATTTAGGAATTATGGAGATGGATTGTTAATGATCCACGATGCATAATGAATAAAACATGAGGAGTGTTTTTTTATTTTATATTTTCAATTTGGTGTAAAACTAATACATGTGAGCTATGAAGTAGCTATTACATGTGTATTGTTTACTTTTTTTCCTCATCTCTTATATATAACGATTTTATGAAGAAAAAAAAAGTTGTTAAATCTATAAATATTTAGGCTTATTTTTATTAAACAACTTTAAAAGAAAAATATTAATAATTAAGTTATTACTTAATAAGGAAATATTTTTTTTCGAAATCTGAAAGTTCACTGAGGTTTTCTTTTATTATATAAAAGATATCTCATCTAGCATAGTAGGGTTCGATCGGTTGAAAAACCAAGGTTTTAAAACCGGTTTTAGTCGACCGGTCGAGTCACCGGGCACCGGTTCGACCGTTCAACCGGTTCGACCGCTGGTCAACCGGTTTTCATTTTTATTATTTTATTTTTCCGACCGGGTCAACGGTTTGATCACCGGTCAACCGGTTCGACCGCCGGTCTAACCGGTCAACCCGGTTTTCATAAAAATTTTGAAAAATATAAAAATAAAAAAAAACGAAACCCGGCCGGGTTTCATGACCGGGTTGACCGGGTCACTCAAAACCCGCGGGTCTAACGGTTGACCTGTTTTAGAAAACCGGGTTTTTGACCCGTTTTAGTGCCCGGGTACCGGTCCGACCGGTTGAACCGGCCGGGTCGACCCGGGTTTGAAAACATTGGAAAAAACCCTCTCTACCTTCGGGTAGGGATAAGGCTATCTACATCTCCCCTACTTCATACCTCGTGAAAGACGGGATTGGGTAACGTTGATTTTTGATACTAATATCTCATATGTTAGAAGCCATTTACTTATTTTGCATAATCCTTAAATAGACACACAGATCCCGGACAGTGTCTACTAATGAATTAATTTTGCCTTAACAAGTAAGATGATAAAAGGCATTCAAATAAGAACACAATCAACATTACCAAAGAGCAAGAGTGACCGCACTGTCCTCATTAAAGAAGGGGGAAGTTGCAGGTTGGGTGCATGCATTATGAAAGGGCATGCATGATGATTAAAAGCCATGGTCGCATATATATTGACAAGGCTCATCAGGTTTGATTGATTAACAGCAAAGGTAAAAAAATGAGTGTAGAGTTGTAGATTGATGATCATGATAGAAATGCAAATATCCATTTTGTCTTGGTTGCTATCAAATTCAATATTCGGAAGAAGATAAGAGGCGTGCTTAGCTATAAAAGAGTGAAGAGGAGTCTTATGACGTAAGAGAATGTGTGTGAAATTGCAAAAGGTATAATGCTTAAACTCCTCCGGTGAAAAACAAGCAATACAATACAATCAAAAGTGAAGTATGCAACTCAAAAACATAATAGAGGTGAGTAATAGGGATTATCATTATAAGGTTCCAAGTTTAACATAAAACATGTTAAAAGAAAAAAAGACATAACATAACATAGGATAGGATAGGAAGCAAACATGCAATCAGACCGCTGTTGCTCTGCTGCTGCTTGCTGCTGCTTTCTTCTTCTTCATCGTCTTCTTCTTCTTCCCCGTCTTCGTCTTCTTCTTGTCATCAGATTTATGCTCATCATCATCTGACTTGTTGTTGAGTTTCTTCTTCTTGTTCTCGGGGAATTTATCTTCTTCATCATCAGAATCAAGAAATTCATATGATTTATCAATTTTATCAGCACTTGTCGATTGCATTAAATTACGCATAAATTCGCTGTTTTTCATATAACTTTCCCCATTCCTTTTTTTCTCTGCCTTATCTGCTCTAAAAGCCCTTATAGCATAGTAACGCCTGAAATCCAACGGCGTCATCGTTGTCCTCCTACACGTAAATTGTTTTTCCTCCGGCATCGCTAGGGTTTTCGTTTGCTTGCTTTGATGCGTGTACGAGGTGGTGGTTGTTGTGTTTCTCTCCTATCCCTATTTATTTTCTTCTTTATTTACTTCTCGTAAATTTGATTCTTTTGTTTTATTATTTACCACCGCTCGTTATATTCATGAAAATAATTAAATAAATAACGTAGCATTTGTTGTTTATGTAAAGTGTCCGGTAGACAACGAGATTTTATAGCAGCGAATGGTTATAGTTACGATTTTCTTATTAAGTATTTCGTGTAAAGTTTATACAAAGAGACGAAGCCAGGGGTTCCGTGGGTGTCCGTGACACCTATGGATTTTTTCGATTTAGTGTTAATTTTAAGAAAAAACATCGATTTTTCCCAAATACATCTTAAATGACTCCGGTCCATTGAAATGTGTTTTTATTCTTTTTAGTTAGCATCTTAAACTCTATTATATTACGATTAAAAAAAATTGTGCACCCGCTTATGTTTGTTTCTAGCTCCGTCCCTGTTTATACATATAACATAAATTAATTAAAATGTAACTGAAAAATGTTTTATGATCATTCAACTCGAAAAATAATTTTTAAAATATATCAAAGAATATATAACAACAATTCTTAATAATTAAATCTCCTCTTTAGACTTTACATTAAATAAATAAATAATAATAATAATCTATCTATATATATAATAAACAAAGGTTTTTTTTAAAACTTGACATGTCATTTAATTCATGTGGACAACTTTGCCACCTCACTAATGCCAAGTCATTTAAGCCACCTCACTAATTCCATATATATGCAATTAATATTTAAATTGGTTTTTTTGGAATGTTTGAATTTTCTTCTTATCTCAAAAGATCGAGCCTCTGCTTCTATCCAATCTCCAAACTCAATATTCTTTCGTCTCAATTAATTCAAGGTATGTTTACTTTGCAATTTTTGATTAAATATTTATATAAATTGAATACATAAGTGGAACATGTTCGACCAAAGTAAAGGGTATGATTCATATATATTGTTGGAAATTGTTTATCCAAAATTAAGGTTTAATTTTCTATACGAAGTTTATTGAATTAATAATATAGGCATGGTTGATTCTCATTTTGTAGAGTATAACAAGGAAAAAAATACAACTTTTTTTCAAGATTCATGGTTACAAAACTTTGAACTTTTAAATGCATCATTTGTTTTTTGAGTCTAAAAGGTGTTTTCGTGTTTGGGTTTGCTTATATAAAGAGCTAATTTGAGCATTGTGTTTGTTTGTTGATGAAAAAAACGCTTGAAGCTGTCTTAAATACAGAATTTTAGATTGCTTATTTTTTAAATTGATTAATATTGGTGTGGCAAACTAATATACTAAAGCTTGAATTAATATACTAAGGCTTATTTTTTAAATTGATTCATTCAAGCTTTAGTATAAACTAGCAGGGTATCAGCGTATTGCGGCGACGGGTACTCTGAAATAATTTTTTTTGGTGAATCATGTATTTTAGTTTATTATGTTTTTTTTTACAATAAATTTACGGATATCAAGAATTTCATTAGCCCATGCCCGTTAGGGCTCGAGCCCGTTGGCCCGTGCCTATTTGGCCCATGCCCGTTCGGGCTCGAGCCCGTTTGGCCCGTACCAGTTCAGGATTAAGCCCATTTTGCCCGTTGACCGTTCGGGCTTGAATATCTGTATAATGTGTTTTATTATTTGTATTAGTGACATTTAATGAAGGGTTCCAGGCGTTATGGCGGCGGATACCTGAAATAAAAATTTAATTGAATCATGTATTTTACTTTATTATGTTCTTTTTGATAATAAATTCACTTGATTTCAAAATTTCGTTTAGCTCGTGCCGGTTTGGCCGTGCCACTCTGGCTCGAATTTATTTGGACCGTTGTCTGTTCGGGCTTGAATATTTGTATAATGTTCTTTATTATTTGTATTCGTGACATTTTAATGCAGGAATTATGTTTAAGTTGGTTGTACAATATGTTTGATAATTTGTATTTCTTGTGTAAGGGGTGTTTTAATAACTGCATTAATTGTATTTATTGACCAGCTATTTAATTAACTACATTAAATATCTTGACCACATTAATAGTGCTTTGTATTTTGTACATTAAGCTTTAAGACTTGTAAGTCTTAAAATTAAGATTGATGAGAAAGATCATTAATAGTGCATTATGTATTGTACAATAAGCTTTGTATTTTGTAAGTCTTAATTTTAATACTATGAGGAGATAGATTCGTTCCTCTATTATAAGTAGTATAGATTGATGGCATAATAGCATGAGTTCTTAAAAAAGAATATGAAAATTACCATTTTTCTTGCATGCCATTGTTGTGGCAAACAAATATATTAAAGCTTTGCATAGTTGTTTCTTCTAGGGTTGTCTTTCTTAGCTTATGTGCTCGGGCAGAATGTTTTCTCTCTCACTCGCTTGATAGAATTGTTCTGCTTTGGGATCAAAGAGCTAATAAATGTCAGGTTGTCTTATAATCCACTTGATACACTTTTTGATATATTTATGTATATATCCATGATGCTGACGGATCTAATAAATTATTGATTTGGGGCATTTTACGTGTACAAAACAGCCTTTATAGTTTATACTCCGTTTTGACGTTAGGACATAAAGTTTTGGCATCCCATGCTACTATGCCATCAATCCTATTTTTTGTGTTTTTGCTATGCCGAAAGTTTTGGCAGCTCATGGAGCGACCAACGCCAGTGCTCGTGTCACTCATGCAGTGTTCCCTAAAAGATCATGGGAGAGATTTATTCACACAGATGGTGGTAAGATAGCTACGAGTATATGTTAAGTTGGATTGGCAAGATGGTCGGGTCAGAAAATGGGTTGAAAATGTCGTTTTTAGATTGGCTGAGTGGGATGTTTGACCGCACTCTTTTTTGTGATCATTTTTTATTCTACATATTATAATGTGATATTAATAATATAAATCTCTGGATTATATTATTTAGGAGACTATATGGGTAAAAAATAGACTTTAAGGGAACTACAATGATTTCAATATGCTTGACCCGTTTTACAGCATGGGTTGAGATCAAACACAACCCAAATTGACTCATTTATAAGCAATGGGTCAAAATTGCCACACCTTAACTCTTTTTTTTATGCTAGCAATGTAGTTGACATATATTTATATATGTGTTCGAAAACTCAAACAAGGCATTAAACTACTTTTGGATTATGACTCATGTGCTCCTACTTTAAAAGACACTGCAAACAAAGTTCTTTTTGTAATTGAGACTATGCTCGCAGCTCACTCATATGTTGGTTGATGTATTATTTCTTTTTTTCAGGTGTGTATACACAAACATATTGGTACTTTAGTCTCTTGTGTTCCAAGTTTACTTACGGATTTTTTTCTTCATCTTTTAAAAATATTTGAGACATTTAAACCCAGTTATGAAACTTATGCATTCAAGGTAGTATTTATGTGACCATCTTTTGAAAGAATAAGGATGTTCATTTTTGCTGGGATCGGTAGAGGTTGTAAAATTTTTTGTACCAATCGATATTGATTGTAGTAATTTCCTGTTTAGATGCTTGTATACATCTATTGTCTATGATTCTTTGGTTGCAGAGATATGGTACAATAATTTCCCACACACTAAGGTGGCAGAATTTAAGGGACACCAAAACTGGGTCGAAGTTAGTGGTGAATACCATGAAGCGCTACAAAAGATTTGACCCGCCGTACAATCATATAGCTATTTCTATTTTAGCCATTTTATATGAACTTATGTTTTCACATTATCCGTTGTTCGCTTCTTGGTTTATTCTTCTTTGTTACTTTTAAGTTTCAACAAATTCAATGTTCTCTTACTTTTTTTTTATGAAAATGCACAATATTGTTTGAGAATTAATTTTAGTTTTTCTTTTTTTGTTTTTTTCCTTTTTGTAACTTTATATTTTGTAACTTTTTATAAGCCGTAAGTGATTTATCACGGTTTATAAATAGTAATAATAATAATAATAATCTAGACATATTTTTATATTTTTGCTCAAATCATTGTTATGACAACTACTTTATGAAGCCAACTTTGTGTGAATTTTATGTAAAAATAAACAAAATATTGAAATATTAGTTTTAAAGAAATATTTTAAGGACTCAATATTACTCATTTTTGAGTCTCTTAAGTTTTAAGCAAAAACGTTATCGCTTTTATATGTAGTAGATTTTTTTTTACTAGCGAAAACTTATTATTTTCACGCCTTCAGCCGCTAACACATGTTTTTTGTTTTATTTTGCTACTTTCAACGAGCGGTTGGTTGTGCACATCATTATTGTAAAATTGTGTAGTTCTGGTAACTAGTTTAAGTAGAATATAAATAATGCTAAATTATCAAACAGGTTTGACTCAGTACAAACAATGTTAACACTAAATATTAGTCGACTAACAATTATAATATAATGTTTTTGAATAAATTTATAAGGCTAGTGGTAATAAGAAGTTATTACAACAAACCCATCACCGTCACCTTAGCGTCACATCATTTTCTTTTTCCACAACCATCTTCATCACCAATTTATTGTAATAACGCAACCAACTTCACCAGGAAAACATACCCCGCTTAACCACAATAATACCCCAAAAACCAAAATATCACACACACCAACACTCTTACAACTCGATCGTCTGAACGACCGAATTCTCTTTTTGCATGTCACGATGCGTCCACCATGGTGAGTGGAACAATGAAGACGCATTTAAGGGGTTGCCACACAAGACTAAGACGCCTAAAGGGGTATTATTACCCCGGTCTAAAAGTTTGATGAGATACTCGACTCACATAATTAACAATGAATGCATCTTTTTCTCACTGATAATATCGAAAATAACTACTCCAATATTATAAACATCATACTTGATCGAAAATAATCCCTTTAATGCAAATTCCGGCCGATTTAGGAATACACCTTGAATCCTCACACCTCTACAAATTTCAATAATTATTTTCAAGAGAAATGATATATTGACATAAACTTGGCTAAACTTATACCTAAAACCACTTAAGATCGTTCGATGGGTTGTAAAATAAGTGAGTCACTGTCTGCCATCATCGAGACGTGACACTTGGTTTTAGATCTAAGTTTAGGCCTTAGATCCATATCATTTCTCTATTTTCAAACCTTTTAGCCAAATTTACTATGCGTTTTTTTTTTTTTTTTTTTTCTAAACCATTCGTCTTCCGGTATTGTTGGATATTATTGGGTATTTTTCGGTGCGCCGCTCCATTTTCCTAAACCAATGAAATCTGGTCCATTCTGATATATAGAGTTGCGTATTAGTTCAAGTTCAGTTTCCTAATTACCTTTAAGAACAGTCCATTTCTTACTTCTAAAAGTGTGTGGATAAAAAATACACTTCAATCACCATATGACAACTACAAGTTCCTTCAACATAAAAAAATTAAAGTGGTGAATTGTTTTTTCCTGACAATGTATTAAAAGTTTGCAACTGAAAATTCAAACCGAACCATACTGACAATGTATTAAAACTTAAAAAGAAGAGTTTATCATGTACAATAAAGATTCATGAAAAAGTCTAGTAGAATTTAAAGTTGCCCAACATTACTATCAAGATTCAAGCGTGCATTTTAAGAAACTTATGGCAGATGCAAAAAATGAGATGGAGTTGGAGCCAATCTTTGATACACAAGTTTCGTAGTTCTGCTTACAGTACCTTTACTCATGTAAGCGAACTACATAACCAAAATGATTCTTATACAAATTTTCCACCACTCAGGACTGCCAATGGACAAATTTGACTTATTTAGAGAAAAATGGTTGATCTAGGTTAGGCTTCACCTTTAATGGGACGAATTGGTAAAAACACATCCGGATAGTTAAACGGGTCAAGCAAGTGACACTAGTCCAAAAGTACCTCAAAATGTATCAAAACTGCTTACAACCTTGATTACATTGTAAATTTGTAATACTATTGTTCCTTAAACCATATTAATAACGATGATTATTTGCAAGACTCGAGACCAAAAGGACAGGAAATTGTTTGTGGACCCTACCCATCCCGTTTGACAAGTTTCCCAGAAAAATTCACATTTTGCCTTGCCTAGTTTGCCACATATCCAGTCCTGAGTCAGGCTGGTCATAGGGTAGACGGTAGATTCACACACAAATCTGTTTGAAATGCTAATCCAAAACCATATCATATACTTTCTACCAAAATAAAAAAAAACAATACCAACAAGGGTAGACTTTTTGATCATCTATTCACTTATCAAACAGGCATGCTTGCATATTAATACATAGTGCTACGCCGCAGGTTAGCAGTTGCTTCGGTTAGTGAACTTAAAATGGTCTCACCCACTTCAATCTTGCAAAGTGGGCATGTAGCATTGATCTTCAACCACTTGTCCACACAGTCCGTGTGAAAGAAATGAGAACAAGGCAACTCCCTGAGTTCATCATCGTTAGCATACTTAGCCAAGCATATGCAGCAGACCTGTTGAGTAAACAAACAGAATTATGAGAAATGTGACATAATCTTGAAGGTAAAACGGCTTTTACCATTAACAGTAATTTTCTTTCTCAAGTGTGATTATTTTCTTCAAACCCATATACTTGAATTTTCATTGTTCACGCTCATCACTCAGGTGAAAAATGTCATAAAGAACTACAGTCTGCAAGATCATACAATCTTGGACACATATTAGAGTTCCAAAATGCAAAAAAGAGGTATCATGTGTGTTCCTTTTCTCCAAAATCTCATTCTTACATGTCAGCATTTTTATAAGAATTTTATAAAAAAAAATTGATGGTTTGTTGCAACAGAACAAACGTGGTCAAAAAATGTGACCACTCTTATTCTCTTAAGTCTGGTTTGTTGGACTTCAGTGAGTTCTCTAAAGGTTACAATAAACCAACAACAGATGTTTTTATATTAGAAAACTTCATTGATTCTTCCAATGCCAATCACTTCACATACACAGTTATGTGCTACCTAATAAAACTCAAGGTTCTTGGATAACATATCTAGAAGTCAAGAGAGTGGCATGGCTTAAGCGTGATCAACTTTTCAAACAGTCGACCTTAGCTTTTCATTGCAAACAAACCATTGTTCATGTAAAAGATATAAAAAAATAAGGGTAAATTTGCAATGACAAGCCATTATGGTTCTTTTTGGGCATTTACATTCCCAAACTTAATCTAAAATCGCATCTTCAAATATAGTACTCCCATTTGACATTTTCACAGAAACAATGAGGAGTTTTCAGTGAAAACAATAAAGGCATAAAATCAATGACTCCATGATTAGAAGTTCATAAACTCAATGATTCTCTGATTTGGTGATCGGGGGAGGAGAAAGTAAATTAACACTTGTTTTTCAATCCAAAAAGATAATATGTCTAATGGAGAAGAGTGAATGAATGTATAGACTAACCGCATCTTCTCCGGATATGACACGCTCCTTTTCAGTTCCAGCAGCCACAACTCCACCTTCACAAGCATTTGAGTTGGTTTCTTTATCTTTTGTGTGCTTATTTTTCTTGAACTTGTAGGTAGGCAAACAATTAATTGATTCTGCTGTAGCCCCTCTATTTTGAGGAAGATCCTCTCTAAAACCCAAGACCGATATTATACAAGGAAGGCAGCAGCAGATAGTGGTGCACAAGATGAATGGCATTGCATATCCGATACAACTAAATGTAAGAAACACTATACATAACCTGTCATGCAAACAAAACTATCAGTAAAATCAATGAGTTGTCATAAAAATATGGGACTATGCGAGGACAACAGAGAAAACAGGTCAAAAAGTACCAGGTGAGATCACCTTTTGTCTAAAAAATTTAGATTTCTATAAATAATTAGTGTGTCAAATATGATCACAAAATTTTAGTTTTTTTCAACAATAATCATATAGTTAATTTAACCCTTTTGACCCATTTGATGTGTTTCCTCAGCTAACTTTATTGATTTTACCCCTTACAAATACAACATGACCCGAATTGACTTTCATGGGTAAATAGGTCAAAACTGCCACCTCTAGAGGACAAGTATTGATTGGTACCTACCTATACAAGTTGGGAGCATCAGAAGAAGAAGAATGTCCTCCAAAGATCCACACATTTCCAACCACAAACCAGACTGCAAAGAAGCAGTCCAACCCCATCTTCAAGTATTCAACAAACACCTTGGCCCTGCATAACAAATGCCATGTTTTTTCATCTATTAGTTATTTACATTTCTCAATAATAGCATAACTGTATAGAGATCATTTATTGATCAACATATGCAAGTGTCCAGACTTGTACTAAGATCCAACTTTTCCAATTGCATGACAATTACCCTATATAAATAGATCATAATTCCTCTCCACCCCAAAGTAATATTTAACAATTTCCATTTTCGAACAAATGATGCTTCATCTGTTGTTAGTTTGTTGTGTTGTTGCTCATTAGTAAGCCTTACAGTATATCATAATGCTCGACGAGGCACATTAAGTAAAATGTCAACTTATTTATACTGTTGATTATAATGGCATTATAGGTAACTTTGACTCAAAAATTAACTGACAAAGGGAAATGCAGAAATATCAAGCGGCATCCAGAAAATTAAAGCGATGCAATTATCATGGGACAAGGAAATGGTGCTCTTTTCTAAGTTCTATTCTGTTGGTGTTTGAGTCCTTACATGCTCAAACTTATGCATATGTAACAAACTTAAAATCTCTATTCGTTCCTATATCTACAGAACATTCATATAATACACGATATATACATATATGCGTATGTGTATATTTACGTGTGAGTTTGTATGTGTAAATTTTCCTCCCAGTAATTAGCAACCAAATTACATTCATATAATATACAATATATGTGTATGTGTATATCCACAACACCGACGTTCCTCACTCCATCAAACCACATAAAATTTTTAGAAGACACACAAATTGATTTCAATCTTCTATTATATATTCAGTTACCATCTTATTCAGGTTCTCGGAATAATAACAATCTGGCTCAGTAATACCACAATTAGCTATCATATAATTATTTCCTTGCCAGACAATCAGGTGCATCAAAATCACAAAACATAGAAAAAATTGATGAAGCCATAGAAACAATATACCTTGCACTCAGTGATCCAATCGAAAAACGTCTTGTTGACGTACTGCCAACAGCGTTACGAGTGTCCCCTTCTGAGGTCCTTCCATTTGAAGATGAACTAAAAGAGTTTGCAATAGCAGACAGGCTGCCAGCAGTAGAGCTTTGACGACCCTGTGATTGTTCTTGATTTGAAGCATTCCGATTA
>CM040239.1:196563040-196888942 GCA_022545495.1 Chrysanthemum lavandulifolium | reverse complement strand
GTGTTGATAGTTCTAGAAGAGATGATGTTTATGTCTTAGACATGTCAACACTCTCTCAAAATGGAACTTGTCTCTCTGCCAAAGCCACTAAAACTGTCAACTGGCCGTGGCACAAGAGACTCTCACACTTAAATTTCAAAAACATCAACAACTTGGAAAAACAAAACAAAGTCCTTGGCTAACCATCACTGGTTTTTGCAAAATATAACCATGCTCAGCCTGTGAAAAAGGCAAACACCAAAGAGCATCTTTCAAAACAAAACAAAATTTCTCAATCAAAAGCTGCCTTCACCTCCTACACATGGATCTCTTTGGATCATTCAGTCCTAGATCAATCCAGCATGAGAAGTATACACTTTTCATTGTTGATGAGTTTTCAAGATACACTTGGGTATACTTTCTTTCCAAAAAGGGTCGCAGCGGTCACTATAATGTCATTCATCGTGAACATTGAAAACCGTAATGACATTATTGTTAAACAAATCGAATCGACAATGGTAATCGAGTTCAAATGAAGAGCTTGAGAATTTCTATGATGAAAGGAATCTCCCAACATTTTCATCTCCTTACACCCCGAACAAAATGGGGTAGCCGAAAGGAAAACATAACTCTCATTGAGGTCGCTAGAACTATGTTAAATGGCTCATTTATCAAAACATTTCGGATCAAGCAATCAAAACATGCTGTTACACTCAAACAGTCAATTATTGTCAAAAGACATAACAAAACCCCATATGAGATATTCAAAGGTAGACTTCGATATCGCCTACTTTCATGTGTTTGATGTCTTGTGTTTATTCATAACCACAAGGATCATCTAGGCAAGTTTGATGCTAAAGCCGATGATGGATACTTTCTAGGTTACTCACCGATCTCCAAAGCCTTGTGGTATTTAACACAAGGAGACAACAAATTGAGGAAACCTTTCATGTCACCTTTGATGAGAGTTCAAACATCGTTCACCAACACCTCTGCGGAGGAAATAGAATTGATAACTCATCAAGATATCCTCCCGATGAGTATAACATGAAATCAATTCCTCATACCAAGTCGATGCTCGACATCTCATATTATGTCTTACCTCACAACCGCCCCAACCAACTGTCGCTGAATTCATTGATAATCAATTAGTCCTCTGGATAGGTAACATCAACCAAATGTTCGTGAACCTCGTGATTCAAGCACCCCAACCCCACCAAGACATCTCAACATATGATCTTAATGATTCTCGCGGCTCCTCGCACCGAACTCACCGAGTTTCCATGACCTCTTCAAGCTCGCATCCTAGACCACAAAGTAAGTGGACAAAATCTCGTGACATTGAGCTTGTAAACATCATTGGTGAACCCACCGAGGCATGCTTACAAGAAGCATGGTGCTAAACTAACCGCAACTTTCAAAGAAATGAATGTCTATCTGCTGATTACCTATCGAAATAGAACCCAAAAGTGTCATTGAGGCTCTAAACACCCAAGTCCGGGTTCAGCCATGCAAGAAGAACTTCAGTGCTTGATAAAACAAAGTTATGACCTTGATCAAATGTCCTCGTGATGTCATTGTCATAGGAATGAAGTGGGGTTTCGAAACAAACCGATGAAAACGGCACCATCATTAAAAACAAAGCCGAGTTGTAGCCAAAGGTTACAATCAACAAGAATATCACTTTGAAGAAACATTTGATCCTCAGCAGAATGGAAGCCATCAGATCTTCCTTGCATATGCTACCTACATGAACTTCAAAGTTTACCAAATAGATGTAAAAGTGCATTCTGAATGGTGAACTCAAGGAAGATGTGTATGTTCAAGAACCTCCTAGCTTTGAGAGTAGTGAATTCTCGACTATGTCTCGCAAGCTTGATAAAGCCCTTTATGGACTAAAGCAAGCTCCTGTGGCATGGTATGAAACTCCTCGCCCTTCCCGATTCAAAACAAGTTTGTCGAGGAAAGATAGACAACACATTGTTTATCTCTGTGACAAAACAAGATGTGATATTGGTCCAAGTATATGTTGATGACATCATCTTTGGCTCAACAACTACACTTTTGCAAACAGCTTGAAAACCGATGACAAAGAAGTTTGAAATGAGCATGATGGGTGAACTCACATATTTTGACTATAAATCGATAAACCGATAAAGGAATCTCCATCGCTTGTCTCGATTTAGTCCACCAAGAGAAATACACCGTAAATCTCAAGAAATATGAGATATCCGATCAGGCTCGGTTGAAGACACCAATGGTCCCTCCTAACAACCTTAGACCGATCTCACCGGCAAATCGCCTATCAAACCCATTTCGGAGGGATTGTTGGCTCACCGATGTATCTCATCGCTTCCGCACTGCATATACAATTCTCGATCTGCCTAATAGCAAGATATCGCCCATTCCCAAAGAATCCCATCTCACCGCAGCCAAAAGAATACTAAGATACCTAAAGGGAACTCCAAGCCTTGGACCTCTACTATCCAAAGTGCTTAGGGTTTGACCTCAAAGGATATTCGATTCTGATTATGCTGGGTCGCAACATGGACAAAAAAAGTACCTCGTGGGTCAATTTCTTCGAGGAAAACCGGTCCATTGGAAAGCAAAGCAACAATCACTATGTCTTCACCAAGCAGAGTATGTTGCTACCGCAGGATGTTGTGCCAATGTATTATGGATGAAAAGTCAACTCATGACTATGACATCCACTACAAAATGGTACCCATCATTTGTGACAAAACTAATGCCATTGCAATCTCCAACAACCCGCCCTTCACCAAAGAACCAAACACATTGATATCGATATCATTTCATCGTGGACCACATAATGAAAGGAGACATAGAGCTTCATTTCATCCTCATCGAATATCAACTTGTCGATATCTTCACCAAACCCTTAGATGAACCTACCTTCAGAGATCGAAGTCGAATTGGGAATGCTAGACATTGAAAGTCAAGAACCTAAAACCAATCCCAATCTCATTAAGTTTTCCTAAATGGTTCATCCTCCCTAATAAAACCTCAAAATAACCATCTCATCGAGTGAGTAAGACTCATTCGGGGACCCCGACTTTGATATTGAGCATTGAATGAGTAACTAAATGCACCAAGTATTAGTTACTTAAATGTCCTAGGTCAGTAAACACACCAATTAAATATAAGAATATATGTCTCTATCTTACCGCGTGGGGTCCTCAAACTTACCTCATCCCACTTGGCATTAAATGCCTCCTCTCACATGAAATATCTTGTGGATATTTTATTGTTGCAAAGTGCACTTTTACCGCGCAATCGCAACTGCTCCTTAAAACCGTGATTTTATCATGGGTAAGGAGTGGTGGCATTAAATATGGAAATTTGAAACGCTTTCAAAACCACTTTACAAATCCATATTTGTGCATAAACTACCCTCTCATCACTCTATAAATACCCTCACAAAATCATTAAAACACACAAAAGTATTTCGCAATAAAACTCACAAAATACTCTTTTCGAACCTATAAATCTTTGTGTTCTTTCAACCTTTTTCCGAAAACCTTCTTCGTAAACATTTACAAAAGTTTTTCATCACAAACTTGAGAGATTTAAAACTCTTTAACTGTTCTAGTTCAAGATATTTTTTCAAAACCGTAAAATCTTTAAATGGAAATGGCTAGAACACAATCTCTTCTGGGCCAGCATCTCAAAGGTGGTAGGGATATCGATAATGTTGATTTTGAAACTAACAATGTTATAGGCAATTTTGAATACCCCCAAAATGTCCCAGCCTATTAGGACATAATGAAATTTTTATTCAACTGCCCACTGAAAATGGCCTTTGTTTAGTGTCCCTCTATACTGTACCAAAACCTCCTCATGGAGTTTTGGGCAACAGTTGTGGCCTATGACCCGACACCCTCAACTAATGAGACGGACCTAAGACCACTCAGGGAGTATCTCATTAAGTTCAGTCTTTTTAAAAGGGGAAATATCAGTCACCCTGGACTCTAACACTTTTTGTACTTCAACAGGGTTAGACTACAATAATGGAGTCTATGTTGCCCATCCCGAACCCTCCACAAGGAAGGTCAGGGTTAAAACAAATCATTTTGGATCCAAAATTTTTGGACAAGACCCGATGCACCAAGAACTCATTTCCCACGGCTTGAAGATCCTGCTCACATTTGTGATTCTGGTTCTCGGGGGAACCACTCATCCACCGAACAAGTTAATTCTATTCGAGTTGATGATGGCATACCGCTTGATGAATAGGGTCACCGTCGGCTATCATGGGAGAGATCATTCACGGTGATCTCAGTAACTAAGCTATCGAAAGCAAAACTAGGACGAAATATGTTTCGTATCCTAGGTTTGTCACATGTGCTTTACAAGTGTTACCGGGTTGCAATTATCCTCATGAACAAAAATATTGTGCTTTACCCGGCATCCCGAGTCAATCTAATTTTCAAAAGGACCCATCCCTTGTCACCAATATCGATTGACGGCCCATATGGTTGTTGTAAACAACCGAGGGACTCAAAGGTCTCTAACCCCGCTCCTAAAAGAGAGGGAAGTCTCGGACTGACCAAGACCAAACCCAAGTCTCAGGCCCCGAGGCTTCGAGAACACAGCCCAAGCCAAAGAAGCCCAAGACCGATCCGCCACCCACCGGAGACCAAGCAACATCCACCCAGGTGACAACGAAGGACACCGATAAATCACAATCGGTGCCGCTTGGTTCCAACTACTACTCCCAAGATCCGAGAGGAAACATACAACCCGGGTAGGGAGGCGCCTTCCACAATGCCCAAGGATGACATTCGCGAATCACAAACTTTTGTCCGAGGCCAACCAATGATCCCAAAGACTCGGAGGGAACCGAACAACCCGCTGATAGGTGTCTAATCGCCATCGACCGCTGTGAAAGGCATCTGGAAACACCCACCGGTGTCTCGGGGGTCACAGGACAGACTCGGAGGAAAGAAACAACCCGCCGACACGAACCCACCACCAATCTCGACTCGGAGAAGACATCAAAAACCCATCGATTATGCGAGGGGTCAAGGGGACAAAGACTTGAGAGATTAATACCACCACGATACGGAACCCATCACCATCACCTTGTTAATCGCTCGATGTTGCGATGACGATGAAATACTTTCAACAGGGGAAGACATGGACACTGAGATTCAACCACATGAACAAGAATCTCAGCCTGATCCAACAAAGCCTGAGGAGTCACCTTTTCAAGCTGATGATAACTCTTCTGCTTCCTCAGACTCTTCATCCTCTGATGAATTCAAGAATTTTGACAATGTTCTTCCACTAACTAAAAGACAGTTGGTTCAGTGGATCATAAAAGCTTCAAGGAAGCTATATTCTGGGGTCACTGAAACATTGTGGGATCAACACACTGAAGCTGCTGCAAGCTATGCTGATCTAAAGTCCGATGTGCTCACTTTCAATGCTAACACTGATGAACACATGGATAATGTATCAATATCTTCATAGACTGGATGACAACTTGGTCAAATTTCTAAAGCATCTTCAGAGTTTTGGGATAAAGATTGATGAAATCAGGGACTCGGTCAAATAAGACCCAGTACTCAACTCAAAAGTGCTGGAGGCTACTGAGGCTTACTTGAAGAATTCCTCAGACCTCACTGAACTAATCAACATGCTAAAGTCTGCCAATGTTCAGGGTCTTCAGTCTTTGGTTCAGTCTCTTCAGGCAACACTGGGTTCCTTAGATGCTCAGGTGACCACTCTTGCTAAGGAATCATCTTCAATGGCTTGGAATCTTGGGCCATGAATGACGGCTTTGGAATCCTCTCAGGCTAATCTGGAGAAACAGGTCACCAGTCTTCAGCAGGATACTACTGACATCAAGGCTATGCTCACTGAAATTTATCAAGCCTTCAAAGGTCAAGCCACTGAAACTCCCTCAGTGTCCGAAGCAACTCTTGCTCTTACTCATGTTGCGGCAATAGTTGAGGGGGAGAAGACCACTGAAGAGACTTCCTCTCACCTTGAGGGGAGCCGGCTCGACCGACCTACGCAACACCAATATCATCACTCCCACTAATTTCAGCAACACCCATCTCATCAGTCCCACCAACAACAACAACAACACCGAATGCATCTATCATGACAACAACACCACCCTTGGTAGCAACATCTTCCTCGGGCCGGGATAAAGGAAGGCCATAATGCAAACTCCCGAGCCCGAGAAGATCCCCTACATGATTGGCAACATCAGTACCGCTCACTCCACAACATAAGTGCCTATCTTGCTAAGGAAGAAGAAGGAGGAAACTAGGCGAGGAAGAAAGGAAGAGCAAAAAGCATCGGTACAAGTTGTTCTTGAGGAAGTCGAGAACATTGGAATAGATCCAAAGAAGCTTGAAAAGGGTCGGGTAGTGAGATGTAGTTCAAGGATGCCCAGTTGCTAAAATGGTGAAATGAAAAAGAAATTGGAAGAAAAGAACAAGAGAGTTGCGACCATCGGGCAAGAAAGAATTGCCACTCTACAATCGGTCAATGACAAGCGTAGTGCACGAGAAAATCATGATGTCGAATTATCCCGTGTCCAAACCACGGCAATGAATATCTACGGGGGGATGATAAAGACATTTCAAAGTTCATGATCCCACGAAATTCATCGACTTTGGGATCACCAACTCGATGAGCTTGGTCCTATCATTGAAAAAAGCGTATACGGTGGTTAAGGAGCTGATGAAAATGTTCAAAGAAAAGGTATGAAAAGGCGAGGATGCACCAACACAATGGGGATTCACCGCTTAATCGCACCACAAGGACCTCAAACTCGGTCATCACAGGGCAAAAGAAAGAGGGTTGAGTTCCAGCCTGAGATCAAAGTGCCTAGACTCGAATGCAACAGGGAGCTGCTTGAAGGTGTGAAGTTAGTCAACTGTCTTGTAATAGAAAAGCCTTAAAGAGGGCTATTTTTCATTGATGTCTATGGAAACCCAGCATTCCAAAGGTGGAGTGACATTGATCAGGAAGGAGTGGCTACAATGCTGAGCTACATACCAGTGGCCTCTCAAATTCAAACTCCTGCAAATGTCAAGTTCTGTGTTGACTTAAGCCAAGATAAGAGAGCATCCCGACAGGAAACACTCATCACAAAGAAAGTCAAGCTTGAAGCACTTGGGAATCCATCTAGATGACATCATTTTGTTTTATCCTTTTGTACTAGTCATAGGAACCATGTAATCGATCAACAAAAGATGTATGTTTTGTTAAAATACTCGGTGTTCCTTATTGTATTCATTAGTACATTCGATTAAGAAGAAGCCATTTGCTCAATTACACCGATCAAATACTTAGGCTATTTGTATATCGAAATAGGGGAGATTGTTGGGTTCGGTAAATACCCAAACCCCTTAATCTAGGATTTGAATAGAAGATATCCCAAGTGTTTAGACCATTAAACACTAACAGTCACCGAGTGCATAGTCTCTCGAGAAGCCATCTTCGGATACTCAGATGAAGCGAAGAAGAAGTCTCTCCACCGGAAGGCGGAACTTAAAGGGTGAAGACTAAGTCAAGAAAAGATGGTAGATTCAATGGTGATGACAATAACTCACCGAATCCCTAAACTCCTCTCCGCCTACTTACATTGAAGACAAACTTAAGTAGAAGACCAAGGATATGAAGGCGAAGAATGAGCGGTATAAGGCGGGATAAGTTTGAATCAGATAAGACGAAGTCCTTATCAACCAAAGTCAACTTTCCTTGAATGGCAAACGATCAGGCTCAGTGTCATCACTGACCTTTGGAAAGTAGTCTTGTCTCTTGCCTAAAATAGTCTTTGTAAAGAGACAAAATACATCAGTATTTTTCTTCTGTAAATTGTCAGTTTGTCACTTAGGAAAGAGTTAAAACTCATACTTATATAAATAGCATAAGAGATGGAATGAGATATTCAAGCTTGTAAATTGTAAAAAACACACATACACGCAAGCCATCTCTCACTCCTCCAAATACAACTTAATCCCTGAGATAGCTCAATGGGTACTTGTAGTTGTGATCAGACTTAGCCTGAGCTTCGTGAGGAGTTACACCCTTTGTTATTTCAATCCCAAGTACTATTCCGCAAGTACTTGGGTAATGTATTCTTATTTGATTCATTTCTAATAAAGAATATTATGTTGAAAATTATTCAGTGTGTTTCACTTACGTCTTATCAGTCATAGATTCACTATTAACTTGTTTTTAAACACTTAACTGTTTTACGATAGTAAATAGGGAACAACAACATCCCGCGAAAGAAACTATTTCTTGGTTTAAACCGTAGAATTATAAAATCCTGTAATGATGGAACCATCCTGGAGAAAGGAAAGTGTATTTTGGGATCTTTCCTGATGCTGGTGCTACGGTTTCTACTTCTAAGAAGGGATAAAGGGTGTACTTCATGAATTGGGTGTTTGTTTGGATTGTCTTCATGGTTGTTTGGTTATTACATGGTTTTAAGGGTGATGTGCTTTTAACCATGGTCGGGATGAAACCATTATCATAGTTCACTTAAAACGTAAAAGGAGGCTAGATTTAAGCTTTTAACCACAAGATGTGACAACGGCGTTAATTCTGTATTATTTATTTAAGGTTGAAGTGAAATATCACGGGCGAGTGTACTTAGTATCTGAAGGTATCGGGGATGGTTGGATGAAGATTCTTCGAGATTCTTGTTCGAGCTTTTAATATTTTCAAAACTAAGACTTGAAAATCTAGTTATTTTTGGGTGATTTTTCTTTTTCTTTTTACCACTTGGGAGAATTGGGCTCTTACCACCACAAAATAACTATCACTTTAAGGAGTTACGTTATAGTGCTCAGTGTCACATTGAATTGTGTAATTTCAAGAGGTGATGTACGTCTAATACTTGATGGTTGGTTCGTTAAAGAGTATACAGTACTTAGAGATTCAAAAAGGCATGAATTCTCGGCACCGCTCTTTGTTACATATGTGCAAGTTTAAGTCACGAGTTCGGGTTAGTTTACTTCAAGGTCAAATTCATCATATTGGGTTTTATCCATCAGCTGTCATGACAAAGAGCCTACAAAATGATAATGGGGTTGATTACAAGTTTGCCAAAAGTAGATGAAAAGAGAGAGATAATGACGTTTGAACACAACAGTTCAAGCCTCGTTCTCTAAAGAAAAGAAAAGTGTACATCTTAGTGCGCTTTATCTTCGAAAGAAGATAAATCTTCTAATGACGTTTGAACACAACAGTTCAAGCCTCGTTCTCTAAAGAAAAGAAATGTGTACGCTTCAGTGCGCATTATCTTCGGAAGAAGAGAAATCTTTTTATATATGACCATTCTCATCAACATGCTTCATGCTTTTTCCATGCGCTTTCAGATATCAAGTGAATCGGACTATCATTGCTAGTACTCTTATTCCACTTGCTCAATTAAAATGACGATGGCAACATTATTTGCAACCTTTGAGGGGGAGAAGTGTGAAGAGACTATATTTTGAAGATACTCACTTGTTTAATCAAGAATGGCAACTCCGTTTGCAATTCTTGAGGGGGAGAAGAAGTGTGAATTTACTGCATGGTTGATCGATATCTGAGAATATATGGTCATACGGCTCCTAACTCATGTAAGAACCGATCTTCTTCTTATCGGGTCATCTTCACATGGAGTTTCTTCTAAGAGCCGTTGGTTGACATCTTCTTACGGACTAAAATGATTAATGAAAAAGTGCTTCCAGTTGCGAGGATGATTTCCTTGATGAACATCTTTCTTTTCTTGTTTGATTGGGAGGATTTTAGTTGAGGGATTTGCTATTTGTAAGTTAACGGAATGCATTTGGTGAGTTGAAGATGTTGACTTTCTATTCCCCAATTGGACAATCTTGAAGAAGGTCGAGTCTGATCATTCTACATTTTCACGCATGTTAGAAGACTAAAGGCAGTTGCATTTGATTATCCAAATACTTCTTCATATTTTAGGCATTGTCGGTTTAGGGAGATCACTAATTGGGGAGAGTGAAATGTCGATTTAATCCCAATTAGACTTGCTCACATTCTACTTGACAAGTTGATTCTCACAAAGACTTCAAGCGATCTTCTCAAAAGATTTCAAGTATCTGGGCTTATAATATGTTGATGATTCTGAAGTATCAAAACCAGCAAGGGGGAAGGAGACACACATCTATACGCGAGTAAACTTGATGAACTTAATACTTCTAGGTGATTGAAGATATCCCGGGAAGACAAATGTCATTACCGCAGAGAAACTCAAGGTTTGACTCATGGCATTTAGTGTTCTTATTCCAACTATGTGGGGAAGATATGAAGAGTTAGTTTCGGTGATAAAAGAGGTAACATGTGTGTGATGATTTCAATGATATCGCAATCATCGGGGAGAGAGATTGTGTACATTAGGGCGCCAATTTGTTTCACCGAGAGCTTAATCGGTGATTCGTAGATACAATCATTTATTCGGAGTTGACATCCGAGAGATAATCGATGATTCGACTGCTACTTCAATGTTATCGATTATTCTCTCTTTGGACATTCGGTACTTCGGGTTCTTGAGCTTCATACACTTTCATCGGGGAGAGAAAATATACATCGGGGTTATTCTTTGGATATCGGACTTCATTTTCTACTTTGATGTTATAAGGTTCTCTGTCTTTGGGTATATGTGTATTCGGGTTCTTGAGCTTTATTCAAGAGACCTGGCATCAATTCAACTACTTGGGGAATTTGTCTCTTGACACCTTTTGGTATGGATCGCTTGACGTCGATGAAAAGAAATATGAGAAGATTGTTTTATGTGTGGGATGATACGTTCTTTGTTTTATTGGATGATATAACCTCGAGCGAAGAATCACGATGATTATTCTTAAAAGGAGCAACAAGATCGATGATAATGGTGTGCTTCTTTATGCACAGCTAAGGCAAGCTTGAAATAGAGCTTGAATCTGCTCAACAAAAGGATTTTCGGTTTGGGGAAGCTACCAAGTCTCACTTCGAAGGCTCGGTTCTCTTTGATTCAAGAGCCTTGGAAGCTTTGGTGGTGAAAGTTTAAGAGATGACGATTTCTATCTTCTACAACGGGGTTGTTCGATATCCTTATCTCGGTACTCATATCATCATCTTCTTAATCTATATCATCTACTCTATCTTTGTAAATATTTATCAAAAAACCAAAATACAAAATTATAAAACCAATAAAAAGAAAATAGAAAAATATTAAACCAACAAAAACCCATAAAAAATCAGAAAATTTAAAAATATCAAAAATATGTTTTCTCAAGACATGTCTTCAGTATCGATAACATCTACGGTCTTAGAAATGTCATTCAATAATGGCACGGGACCATAGATGAAGTTGACGAAAGGTGTAAATATTTTTCCAAAACATGTCTCAAAATATGGCTTGCAGTTATTTCAGACTATAACCCCGTGCTTAACCATGGTTTGCTATTATTTCAGATAGCAACCCGCTCTTTTGAAGAAAGGAAAGTGATGTGCTAAACCAATTTTCATAAATTTCGTGCACTTATCCTAAAACAATATGAGGAAAGCATGTCGAAGGACTGCTGTTCCTACACAAATATTTTTCCTTCTAAAATTCTTCAGAAAAACATTTGTTGTGTTTTCAAAAATGGTGGTAAATTGAGTTGCTTGAAAATCAATCAGAATCAGAATTTTCATAAATTTGCAAAACCCAATCAATGACTTCAGTTCATCATGGTTAAAACTTTTCATAAAATGAGTCATTGATTGAGGGGGAGAATGTTTTCAAATATATATCATCTAACAGGTTCATATAATCATCCTATGTGCTTAAAAGAAAAATATGTTTCCCTACGTTGAAGGACTAGGATTCTAGGATGTGACTGTTAGGATTAGATGATTATAGTTTGATGAACACATTATTCCCATGCCTTTGTATGATCTGATTGATATGTTGGATTGACTTATATTAGTCGATTGTTGTTTGGGTGATGTCGACCACCATATATCTGTGTGTATGTTCACTAACGTATGCAAATATCATGGCATATAAGAATGTTTCCGATCCGAATCCCACAAAAGATGATGATTGGATGCCGAAAGGAAAGGGTAACTATATCTTGGGTCAAAAAAAGAAGAAACGGAGCTTAATTAGACCTCTCTATGGATAGTTGGCACGATAGATGCAACTTAAGAGGTCTCACTGCATTAGCAGATGATTTTCTTCAAGCCTTACAGCAACAACAGAAGCAGCTCAACCACCTAACATATCTTTGTGCAGGAAAAAGTAGTGGATGATACCATTTTTCTTAAAACAATTTTGAAAATGTTGTTTTGAAAATGGAAAAATATTACGTTGAAAATAAATTGGGCTTAAATTATGGAAATCAACCGGACTTCATTTTGATAAAACATTAGTCACTCAATCAAAGACTATGGTCATCGATTGAGGGGGAGAGTGATTTCAAGTTAAATATTTTCAAACAATATATCATCAAACGAATCAGAGTCCAATTGTACGAAATAAAGTGGTAATCTAAAGATTTAATGTTATGTCATGGTATGATTTTCTTTAAAACTCAAAGATCTTTCAAAATGAAATTTTTTCTGTTCTTGTTTGATTGTGAAATTGTTTTATTTTACTTAAAGATCTCTTAAAATTACCATACCTAACACTAACAATCTTTAATGTCTTATATTGATCCTTATCAGCTATTTTCAATATTAAATCCAGCCACGTCTTTCCCCAAACTTTTCTAAATGATTTAAATCAATTGGGATCACAAATCTCAAATGGTTTGAAATTTTTGATCAGGGGAGAGATCGTGATTTAAATCTCAAATCGGTTTTAAAAGGGTGATTGTTTCAAAAGCACTCCTTCCTTCATGTGCCAAACGATTTCAAATACATGATGCACATGATTGAGGAGGAGCATTTAACCAAAAACCTGAAAAGAATTTAAACCAGGCATATTTTCTCCCAAGTTTTCTAAAACTATTTAAATCACTTGGGATCCAAAATCTCAAAGGGTTTGATACTTTTGATCGGGGGAGAAAATGTGATTTAAATATGAAATCTGATATAAGATGATCGTTTTGATTCAAAGTGCAAGTTCTCTCTAATATGTGCTAAACTCTTTCGTTTATCGATGCACATATTGAGGGAGAGCAAATGGTTTCTTAATGGCAAATGTGATCGTGGAAGTTCTTCAAAAACCTCCCTCCTCTATGTGTTAAATGATTTCAAATAACCAACGCACATTTTGAGGGGGAGAATTTACCAAGAAAATCAAATGGCTTTTTCCACGGAAATTGTGATCAAAAAATTATTTCAAATAACTCTTGCCTTCATGTGCTAAACAATTTCAAATCATATGCACATGTTGAGGGGGAGCATTTCTAAATGATCAAAACAATTAAGGTACAAAATGCTTTGATATCACAAGTACCTTGATTGATTTTTCAAGTGGTTTCAAGAAGGAATGAACTGTACCAAAAGACCGACCATTTTACTTTATGCATGGTGTTATAAGGATGGTAAGGTTAGGTATTAGTTCCCGATCCCTTGAGCAGGAGGGATCTACCGGACAATCCACTAGATAGTGTAGAAGTCCTTAGGTATGATGAAAAAAAGGAGAAAAATGATAATCGGGAAGAGTGCGGTGAGACACGCACTAATCTTGGAATAAACCCAACAAGTTTCTAATTATGAAGTATCGGTAAGCTTGAAGGGGTTGAAGAATGAAAAATAATTGAATGTGAAAAGGGTGAAAAGAAATAGCCCTCCAATAATTCAACCTTAGGCGTAAACCGGGTTCAATACATATCTTCTTGGTGTCTACTAAGGTAACACGGTATTGAAGACAAGGCGTCATGGACCCGGTCTTTCTGCACTAAACTTCCCAAGCTACTCAAGTTCCTCTTAAAAGGACTTGTTTAATTCTCACGGGGAACCTACATAATCTATCGACGATCTCCTAGAGATTGTTGATATTGAAGAAGGAGACCCTCTCCCTAGTATCCGGTATAGGAACCAAATGTGCACAATTGAGTCTAGAGCCAAGAGATCATCTACAATATCTCATTAGGACACAAAATTAATGAATACTTGCTATTTTACACAATGTAGAAAGTAAGTATATATTGAGAGTCCTACGCATTATCCTTGTGGTATTACTAGAACATCCGAGTGATATGTAAAAATATTCACAATGAAGATGGAAATCCTTCTAGAGCCAACATCAAACAAGCTCTTGGTGGGTGACATGTGAGATCTTTTCTAAAGATCAAACTTGTGACAACTGGATAGAAACAATGGGGCGATTCACTCTTGAATCAACCTTGGTCCAGGAAATGAATTGACGAATACTTTTGGAAAAACCGTTCGATGTGCAAATCTTCTTTTCTCTAGCACATCGAATGTGTATTTATTTTTTCAAATACAAAAAGTATTTCTGATTGAAAATTGATCTTTCTCATAAAACATTCGTCGTATTGCAAAACTCTTTCTTTTAAGCAATACGCGATTGTTTTCAAATCAATTTTCATCAATCGATGAATCTCAATTATTTGGTTCATTCACTCGTGTTGTCTACTTTGGGACGCCCGGTTTGAGCGGCTAGATCAGCTGCGAAACCTTGTCAAGGAGATTCTTAGGAATCCTACGATCGCGGGCGGTATTTATCTTGATCAACGGGAACCGTAGTTCTTGTAATCGTATTCAGCGAAGTGAACAAAGTCACTTTCGTATGTTTTATTAACTAGCGTTGTTCGCGGGAACATTTGGACGGTTGCGGCTGATCGATATTGAGAAGTCAATTCACAACCGCATGCTCACAACATTCACGCTTAATTGAAGAAAATCATGATCATCAAAGACATACAACAAAGATGCTTCCGCTACTCTGATGAAAAGATGTCATGATCCAGAAAGCGTGAGCATGTCAGTCCAAAAGTCACAACATCACATGAAGGCAACACAATAAAGGGTGATCCGGAGAATCATTGTGGCTGATGATCTCAAAGAAAGCTCGAAGATCATCAAGATGTAGATCAGTTCAAAGACCTCCACTCAAAGTACAAAATAATCGGACTATGAAGAGTCACTGCTAAAGCACAAAGATGCAGAAGTTGAAGAATTAAATTCTACGAGCTCAAGACTGAAGATAAAATAGAATGTTAGGATTCAAAATGTAAAACATGGGGTGACCTCCCTTAGGGGGAGATTGTTAGGAATTAGAAATTCCATAGTGAAGAGTCGGTCACCCCAAATATAATCTAGCATAAGTTAGCTCGTAGACATATCATTATTTACGTGTTTATTAGCTTAGTTATTAGCTTAGTTTAGTCTAGAGTAACACAGTGAAGGAAGGACGGTCTTTACCATCAGTATGCACGATCTACAACCGATGGGAGGGCGTAGTGTCAGAATTATAAATACCCCTTCCATCCTTGGAAGGGTGGAGCTCTTAATCTAACCTTTCATTTTTGTTTTAATTATCTCTCTAGAACTCCCTTTCTACTCTCTTCATCTCTCTAACATGACTTTCTTGATTAATCATAATCCTAGACCACCCGAATCATCAAACAACATAATATGTATGATTCTACATGACATTGTCATTTTCCGCTGGCTTTCCCGGTGCGGGTATTTTTCCTTTCTCTTCTGAGTTTGTAATCCTTCTTCTTGTTTGCTATCCTTTTCTTGAAGGAGTTCCGGTGGCTTGCTTCCTCGCGGGGCCGCTGTATTCTCCCTACGAGATTCCCTGAGGAGTTGTGGGGCTTGTAATTATTTCTTGAAAGGCTGTAACGCTCCCTTTGTGTGATGTTCTTTCCAAAGAATGGGTTTATAATGTTGTAGGCATACTGACTGTTTGATAGGCCTTTCAAGAGGTTTCCGTCTGAATCCGCCCATTGCTTGATGGTGGAAAGGCTTTTAGTGAGGTTGCTTTTCCACCGCAGTGACTTTTTTTATCTCGGCGTATAACCGGTCATTTTACCTTAAACCCAATCTAACCAACCCGATCTGCCTGGATTGGTAGACGTACGCTTGCTTAGGGGCCGGGCTGTATCAACAGAGGAATGAAGGCATAGTTTTCATCCTTTGTTGTTTGTCATTCCTATGGAAGCTTCTTGTTAATTAGGGGCCATTTTACGCATTGCGTTGTCCCTAACTTCCTTTGTCGCCCTTCCCTAGGGACCCAACTCTTTGCACATTCTATCCCTCCTTTTGACCCAGTTCCCGTGATATAGTTCTTTCTTCCACTCGGGAACGCCGAGGTTAGGAAGGAACTGCCTGCACTACCAAAATCTCAAAGGGCTAATGAGAGTCTAATCATTTTAAACTCCCACCTTTGGTACGCCATATGGTCTAGGCAGGCTCCCGCAAACTTCAATGGACATGGGTGTTGGGTGAAGGAGTGTTACGAATGCTCGCAGAGGTGGGTTATTAGTCGTCATTTTAGAACGACTAATTGTTATTAGTAGTCATTTAAGAACATGTTTTGGTTGTCGCAGCATCTGCTTGTGTTCTTATGTTTTTCTCTTGGGGGGTAAAGGTTCAGGTTATATATGGTTTTTTTGGGAACAACTGTGCGTTGGCAACATATTGTTGTTGATGGTCGGTTGTATTCTTTTTCTAACGTATGCCATCGTATTCTTCTTCTGAATAACATCTTCAACTTCTCTTTTGTGTTTCTGGAGGTTTTCTACTGCCTGATGTTATGTGTCAAGCTTTTTTTTTGTTGGAGAAGGAGTAGTTCCTTTTTTGCTTTTTCTGGCCTTTCTCCTTTCTTTACCTCACCTATTTATAGCGAGGATTTTACTGTTTTTGAACACGTTAGCATTAAATTTCATTTACTGTTTTGTGAGTAGGCACGTGCCTAGGCTCGTAGCCTGGGCGTCTGTTTTTCCTGCTAGATTTGACATAAGATTTCTTGGGAAGGAACGTAAATATGTACTTGCAGATTTTCTCTCCTTTTTGGGTATTTGGACAAGGCTTATCCTTTTGCTTCCGCCCTTGCTTGGTTGTTGTCGAGGATTTTCCTTCCCACGGCCGTATCCTTCCTTTAGTTTTGTTGTTTCCCACATTGTGGTATTTATGTCGTGTCTGCCACGACTTTTTGCGTGCTTTTTACGAAGTGTTGCCCTTTATAGAGGATATCCATTTCCCACCAAAATTCAAAAATTCCAAAAATTCACCCAAAGAACCCTTTTTCATAAAGGAAGGAACCAAAAATTTGGTTCCTTATAATCCGTGTGTGATCTGATTCTCAAGATCCTACAATCATTAGAACACATTTATTGCATATTTTTGTCTCTTCACTCCATCCTTCTTGTATGGCTTGACTTAGATGATATGACTAGCATTAAAAACACTTCCAAATCATTAGAAACCTCCTTTCTTCTATGGATTGACATCAAATCAAACAAATTTCTCCATAATTTTATAATCCTATAAATTAAGACCTTCTAAGATGATCATCCTCACACCTTCCAAATTTCTCTCATCTTCTACTAGAACAAACTTAAGCAAAAATGACTAAGTCATCCACTTCGTCTCCAACAAACAAGCCTTGCAAGAAAACGGCTAGAATGAGTGTTAGACCATGTTGCTTTGTCAACATTAGCTCATCTTCCGATTCCTCTCCCCTAACCATCTCATCTCCCATAAGAGATGAGAACTTTCTCACTTTGACTATTCCTACACCACCTCCAAAATCACCTATTGTAGTCACCACTCCACCACCAATAAAAACTCCCATTACTAGCTCTCCACCACCGGCTCCCATCCAAACATCCAAGTCACCATCACCTCCTAAATCTCCAACTCTCATACCATTAGAGCTATTCTCACACCCCCCATCTCCAAACCCATTTTGGAGGACTTGGAGGACTTGCCCTAGGCCCAATAATCCACCTCCACTACCATCCTTTGGTACAATTGAGCGAATAGTTCATGAGTCTCCACGTCCATCCTTTGACCCAAACGCCCCATTAGGGCCTCAACCTCGTCTTTTCCATCCTATTCACCATGACATTCATGGACCTTTTTATGGGGATCATGCTCTACCTCCAACATCCTTGTCTCCTCATATATAGGACATTGATGAATTCATGTAGGAAGATCACCCACATTCTAAAGCGGAGATAGAAGCCGAGCTAAACCATCTCCACAACTTCTCAAATATGGTGGACTCTCACCTTAGTGAAACTATGCAAATGCAAAATGCTTTGCTAGCCTCCTAATCACCACTCCAACCACCAACACCAACAACTCCGCATTCCACCACCACAAAATCATGAACCATATTACCTCACAGACACGGTTGCTCAAATTGTGTGCGGACCACCCACATTAGCGAGCAGACCGGGTGATGGTCCATGAGCTCCAAGATGAAATGAGGTTCATCCTCGGCCACATCCTAGAGCGAATCAAATCTCTTGCTCATCCACCACCTCAATAGGAGGTTCCTAGTTTATCTTTTAAATTCTAAGTCTCCTTTTTATTTTTCTGGGATTTTCTTTGTATTTTTTTTAATTTTCTAGGATTTTCTTTATGTACTAACACATCATTGTGTTCCATTTTATGATTTTCATATCATGAAAATTTTAACAAGTGAATGGTGTTTCGTATATTGTTGTTGATTGTTACTTGATGATTGGAAATGCTTATATACTTGTGATGATGCTTATTACTAACATCTTTTTTGTAGCTTTTTCACAATCCATGTATCTTTCTCTTGGCACCCAATTTAGGGGAGTATTGGCCAAGGGGGAGATAATGGCTCGGGCTCATTACATATTCCGCCTCGCCTCTTCTTTTTGTTTCGACAAAAAGTGGGAGAAATATTATAGAACTTGGACTTTGACTTTCGTAAAAAGTCAATTGCATACTTTGACTTGTGAAAAGTCAAAATTGGACAAACTAGTCATAAGATAAAATAAACTTTTTATTATCATCTTTATCTAACTCACTAGTTATTTCAAGTTCTAAAATTAATTTCATATCTTTATAACTCTTGTACAAACTTTACATCTTTTATAAAATAAAATTTATGTTTTGTCCTCAACAAAAAGGGGGAGATTGTTAATAAAAATATCGTCATTAAACGTTATTTATATTTTATAATCTTTACCTAAGTTTTGTTAACGACAAAAGTAAATTTAATTTTTGTAAAGCATAAAGCTTGTCAAGATTAATAGATATTAAAACAAGCCTTTCCTTAAATAAAATCTTCATCACTCAAGCATTTACATTTTGATTAGTCATATATCAATTAATTTTGATGTTCCTCTAAACCATAATGTATGTTAACATTTTTAGATCAAGCATGTTTTAGTTTCTTAAAACAAAATATTACATGTGTATTTACATTTAAACATATTTCCTAAAATAGAAAACAACATATGACATAATGTGGTGCATCATTGAAATCTCTAAAAGATTTCATAAGATATCTTAATGTGATTGGACTCTACATATCTTACATGATCTAGGTTGGATTTGGTTGACTTTGGTAAGATTTTGGTAATCTTGATGTCGGACCCGGGCACCAAAAGTTAACTGCAGGCGGAACCAATTTTATGGTTCCGTGGTCCGTGGTGATTGTTGTATGTTTAGCTATAAATAGCAAGCCAAACCAAGTTGTTTTCTCATCCCTTTCTATCATAATCACATACATTCCTTCTCTCTAACATTTCTAACTCAGTTTCATATCATTATAGTGATCCTCTTTTGTAGCAAAGAAGATCAATGCATATTGACTTCAACAAATAGTTGGAAGTCTTGTTTGTTTTATTGGTGCATGATCAGTCTTGTTCATACATCATTGTTGTACCAAACCATCATAAACTTGTGAGTGTGAGTGGTTAGTATTTTAGTCCTTAAAATACATTGTGTGTGGGAGTGGTTGTACCCTTGGAAAGAACTCGACATCTAGCTTAGTGTCGGAAATAGTGTGTAAGCGAAGTGTAAAGGTTTCTCCACGGTGAAAGGAGCTTGTTGACTAGTGAAGTTAAAACTCTCGAGTGTGAGACTCGGGAGTGGAGTAGGGCAAGGAAAAAGAGTCCTTGCAGATCGAACCACTATAAACAACTTGTCGTAGTTTGATTGTTTCTTTCCTTGTTTACTCTTTATATATATTGCTTGAATATTGTTTATTATTCACTAACATATCTAAGATCAATATCAATTGATCTTTCAATAAGTTCAAAACAAAGTTTTAATCGGTAAACTATTCAACCCCTTCTAGTTTTCCATGTGTTCTTAGTCGAAAATAGTGCAAGTTTAAGTAACAAGTTCGAGTTATTTTACTTGATCTCAAGTTCATCATTTTGGGTTTTCTCCATCGGTAGTCACTACAAAGAGTCGATGAATGATAATTGGGTTGGTAAATAGTTAGCTAAGAGTAAGGATGGAAAAGCACCAAACCAACATCGAATCGAAACCCGAACCGGTTGGGTCGGGTTCGGGGGAGGGTTGGCGGGTTTGGGTATTCATAATTTTTTTTAGCCGGGTACGGGTTCGGTGAGGGGTTCTGGTAATACCCACCCAATTATATGTACCCATACCCATATCCATTTACCCGAATCTATACCCACTTTATTGATATTATAATTAACTAAAATATATATACATTATATATAATTTGTTCCATTATATTTTTGTATATAAATATATCTATTATATAACACATTTTATTTTGTACATGAATTATTCAAAGGCATTAAATCGTTTGATACGATATTCATTTTCTTTAACTTTTAAAAAAGTTTGAATATATTAGGGTGTTTTCCTTTGTTTTTTTGGTGGATTTTAGTGTGACTTAATCTTAATACCGCTATTTTGTCCATATATTCAATTGAGGATAACCGATACCCGCCGGAAAACCCGAAAAACCGATGGGTAATATTAATCGGGTATCCGTAAGGTAATGGGGTGGGTACGGTTTTGGATATTATAAGCGGGTACGGGTACACTAAAACCTACCCCGAACCCAACCCGTTGCCATCCCTAGCTGAGAGGGGTAACAAAGAGTAGAGATGTTATCATCAGTTTATTCTCGATATATTTATGGTACTTCACACTTGTTCGATTAATTGAACATACACGGTTACGCTACTTCCGATTGTATCGTAAACATAGTGGGTATGCTTCCGACTCATCAAAAACATAGCGGGGGAAGAGAAGTGGGTGTTCTTTGTACTTTTTTGATTTCTTTGCGAAAACTCTTTTCATCCATGAGTATTTGCAATCAGGGGGAAGAAATGAGACGGTTAGTGGTTCAAACGTCTTACTTTGGTGTTATCGTCTCAACTTTCACGGGTTGTTTTGTGTGAAGTTATCTACATATGATGTTTTAATTGCATTTATGATGCCTCACATATGGTCATATTATCGAGTATTCGTATATTCACAAGTGATTATTATTCCGATAGATCGCAACAATCAGAGGGAAGAAGTAGTGTACGTGGTATACGTGTTTGAGTTTATCGGGTAAATGAAGAGGGATTTAGGCATATGTACCATTGATCTTTATGGTAGATTCGCACCAGGTATTATTATTTCGTCTTTTGTGGTTTGTTTGGTGTGAAGCGTCTACATATGTGAGAAGATCTTGCTGATTTCTTGCATGTTACCCCCGAACATATTTTTCGCATTGAGTATAACTGTGATTATGTGATAGTCATATTTGCTTGGTGTGGTTTACTATCATGTCTACAAATTTCGCTGCACACCTAAAACTTCAAAAGTTAGAAGACATGTTAACTATGTCAAAGTTTTGAATCTGCTGAACACGGTTGTCAGTTTAGGGGGAAGCTGATTCAGAAACTTCACCAAAAGAAGTGTACAGAGAAGGTTGCTAAAGACATGCAATATGAATTGGGTGGAATTTAATCCAATTCATACATATTACATCATTTTCCTACAAGTGAAGAAAAGTTCTCAAGCCGAGGTACAAGATAAAGACAAAGAGCGTTAACTGCATTTATCCTCATTATCCGGAGAGCTTATGAAGACTTTACTTTACTTATATTTGTACTTGTAGAAAATGTTGTAAGTAATCCTTTATGTCGTCCCATTGGGGGAAGATTGTTGGGATTGCTCCTAACACGTAAATGGAACGACATTTACGGAATACATTAGTTATGATGTAAGGCACATACATAGGTACTGAAACCATCATTATTGTAAAGTGGTATGTATGTTGCCCTATATAAGCCCTCATAGACTTCACTAGGAGGGTGAAGATTAGTTGTGTATTTCACTTTTAAACACACATAGTTTTCCATTTTCTCTCTAACTATGGCAGTTTTATACTTCCATCATCCCCGACCTCCCAAATCACAATATCAACCTAAACATCGATCCAACAAATTTTATCTCAAAAGAAAGCGAAATATTTGTCACTTAATCTGATTTTAATTTTGGTGCTGATAATATTTGTTACAAGCTATGTACATTTTTCATAAGACAAAGATTGCATTTGGTTAAAATATGTGGAATATTAATGTACCTAAAGTCGAAACTAAGAACTTGTAGGTTGACTAAAGTTAGGACCTGAATACAAATTAAGTTTAAGAGGATAATGTCTCACTATATCATGTTTATAAATTCTCATATTAATATGAATACTATTTAGGAGGCTACGGTGGGATGAAATTGTATCTACGGTTGTGACGAGGCCACAACTAATCAGGGAGGTGAAAGGGAATACCTAGTACTTCATCAGAGTTTTGTTTATTGAGGTAGTTTAAAATAAATTTGGAGTTCATCACTTTACTGGTAGATTTGTGTTTGCTGAGATGATGTATATTTGTTTTTTCAGATATTTAAGGAGGAAGTATTTGATTTATTTTAATCGAGTACAATGAGTTATTCGAAAGGTGATGGCAATGGAAAGGGTACAGGGCCGTCTCGGGTGCATATTCAAATCAGGGAAACGGCTAATGATGGGATCTCACTTGCAAGTGTAATAGAAGCTGAAGTCACTTCATAAGAAGATATGGTTTCGTTTATGCTACGTGGTATGTATATAGGGCGACTGAAAGCACAAATACGAATAATCAATCGAGGTCTAGTATATAATGCAGGCTATATATTCATGTTATTTACTGTGTTAATTTTACGTGTAATGATGACTTTGTGTAAATGATGTTTCTTTGTTTTAGTCGATCACATGACATATTTACTTTTTCCATGGAGCAAAAACGGATTGCTAGCGCAACAAGTGGAGGATGTCAGAATCCAAATCAGAGGGTGAAGCCTTTGTTTGGCTACCGAAGACCAAACATCAGCAATGCAGGAGTAAGGTGTTGATAAAGCCGTATTGCTTGCGTTGCTGCAAGACCAGTCGATTAGTGGTAACATTTTTGCTGAGAGACGCACGATTAATTTTTGAAAAAATATTGTTGCTGAGTAATGAGCTTATTCAATTTAGCATTTTATTTTATCACTTCAGAAGAGTTGTGAAATAGTCATGTTTTGTTTAGCCACTGAACTTTAAAAAAAGGTTAAAATGGTAATGTTATCACAAGCAAAAACTCCTTGCGGCAACGCACGGGTATCAAAAACTCGTTACCTAACATGCCTTAAACACTTTGCATTATTTTAATGTGTTGACTAGTAAATGAGCAGATACCTATAGATATATTGCAATACTATTTATCACAATAAAAATATTTACACCATTAGGGCTGAGTAAAACCAATCGAACGGACCGGACTGGCCGACGGGCTTACCGAAACCGATCGAAGAACCAGCGGTCCAATCTCGATCTAGGTTTTTGAGCGAATTTGGTCTCGGTCCGGTGTACAACCGGCCATTTTCCTTTTTGGATCGGACCAGACCGACCACATTCGGTCCGGTTCTTGGTCTAAGGTTTTTGCTTAACTCGATCTCGGTTCGGTCCAGTTTTGGCCGATCCGATCCGGTTTTCGACCGATGATCACCCCTACCATCAATGATCAACATTTTCACCATATGTTTGATATTAGTATAGAAAAACTAGAAATATCATCACATTACCAAAAACCTCTTGGCCCAACGGTACATAAATAACCTAACAACTTAAAGGTTTTGGGTTCAAGTCCTCTTAGAGACATGCAAGATAAAATTTGTGAATATCTCTTTTATATATGGGGGTTGATACTCACACCACACGTCGTATTTTGTCGCATTCTATATCAGAATCTGACAAATCATGATGCATATATCAAAATGATGGGCTGAAATGATGGGTGGGCTCAGCGTGAATCTCGGCCCAAAAGAAATAGGGCAGTCCAGTATATAAAGATAATTTCAAGACACACACGTCTTTAACTGAATTCAGTTAGTTTATCTATTTGTTTGTTATCATTTTTCTAGGGTTCACGTTTTTGGTGCTTCAATCAATCAATCAATCCTTGATTAATATCAAATTAGGCCACGTATCAATCTCATCTCAAAATCGTTTCGGTAATCATCTCACGCTCTTATTTGATTGTTATGTTATTGAAAATATTTTATATCTTTAGCTGAATTCATTATTTTGAGCTTTTTATTTGAAGATACTGCTTGATTATATATAAATAGTGTTTAGATTTTTGATTGATTGATTTAATTTGGTGTACTATATATTGAGGATTGTTTTTCAATTGAATTAGGGTTTCTTATTATGGAAAGTTAGGATTTTAGGTGATTTGTTACGTTGTGCGATGCACGAGTGTTATTTTGATTGCTGAAATATTTGGTGATTTGGGGATTAGGTGAATTTATGGAAAGTTATGATTTTTAGGTGACTGAGTTGTTTTTTAAGCTGCGTATTAATTAACAATTTAGTATGTTTTGCAATACAGGTGATTCAGTTTGTATTTATTTTATCACTGATGTTGTTATATTGATTGTGTTGGGACTTGATTTCTAATTGAATTAGTAATTAGGTGAATTAGGGTGTTTTATAATGGAAAGTTAGGATTTTTAGGTGATTTGTTATGTTGTGCGATGAACTTGATTATTTGTTTTTTTTTTTTGCAGCGTTTGGATCGTGTTGTTATATGTGTGGAGGATTGTTAAATGAAATTAGGGTTTATTGATATGGAAAGTGAGGGTCATTTGTTACTAGTATTATGTCTAATGCATGTGATATAGTATTTGATTTTTAGTGTATTATTAAATTTGTTCGTATGTGAATAAAGCTAGTTTTGTTGAGGTATTAGGTTAAGTACAGATTTGTCTTTTGTTACGACGAGACAATCGGATACTATGTAGCTAATGGAAAAAGGGCAACTTTGTATATTCTAGATGGGCAATTAAGAAAAGTATTACTGCAATATATATATTTGCGGTATTGATTTATTCAGTTTTAAGTGGTAGTAGTCTCACGTGTATTGACCGCCCCTTGACGTAGAATCCCTGGTCGTCTCCTGGCAAGTAGTCATCTTTGGTGGAATTTGAAGTTCTTTTCCATGTTTCATGTAAATGCACAAGAGGATAATGAATTTCTTTGACTTTTTTTTGTGAAGAAAGGGTATTTTTCACGTTTGTCTTATATAGTGTGGATGTGTTAATGTCCATGGCACTGTCTCTTGGTATATGTATCTATGATCTATCTATGAGTGTTGCATTTTGTTTTGGTGTGCGAGTCAGTTTTCATAAATAAATATTTTAACTTTGTTGTTGATGAATAGTTCCATTTTAGAAGGGTGGATTTCATATATAATTATATATCCTTCCTAACATGCAAAATATCGCATAACTGACAAACATGCTTTAAGAGCATTGTAGTTTGTGCATTGTAAATTCTCATTTTGGACATGTGTATGCAAGTTAGGAAGGATATATATATATGTGCGGTTCAAAAACAAAAGGAAGGATATTAAATCTAAATTTAGACAAATAAATCATGGTATTTCTGAAAAGTACATGTTTTACTGTTTAAAACAAGGTCTTAGATGTGTATATAGCTGATTTGGGCATGGACGCTAGTACTATGGCTTAACCTCTGGAAATTATTAATTTTCAGCCTTCTGTTGCTTTGGTGTAGAATTTGCATAACTGGATGCTTTCTCTCTTGCTGTTGGTCAAGGCATATTCCATGAGCTTCGCCTGGTGTTCGGTTGCTTTAAGATCACTTCATCTGAAGTCTGATGGTCTTATTGGTTGCAATCGATATTAGGACTATAGCTGATTCTATATATTTGGGTTGTCATGTAATTAGTTGTCTCTAGGTCATTTGTATGTAAATTTTTTAATTTAAAGTTTTTTTTTACCGCGTCAAGAAGATCACGTTTACAAGTATGGTATCCAAACAAAGTGGATGGTGGCACTAATTAAACGTGGGATCAAACATATGTGGAGATATCTATAATCCAGTCAAGGTCAATTATTCATTATGATCATCATTAGTTGTCGAAATGAATAGAACTTTGGAAAGAGCATACGTGATGTTGTATTCACTTTTCAATCTTTGTGACACTTTTTTTTTCATAAGTAAAAAGAAAAAACAAACTGGAATATTTCATTTAACAAGCAAGTGTCAGGTGCATAAATGAGTTGCAGGCATACATAAAGTGAGTTGAATGCTAAAATTTTTGGATTACCATATTGATGCAGCTGAATTTTTTCAATTGTTTTTCACGTCTACGATTTAAACAGCTAGGAAGCCTGTGTTTTATCTGCACTTAGTGGCAGTAATTGCCAGTGATGATGGAACACATGGGAAAGAACTAACACAACTAATATATGCATGTTAAGTAGCAGATAGGTTTTTCTTATAAGGAGTGTCAGAACATACATGGTATCTATAACAGGCTATAATGTATTGTTTTTCGGAAAGATAAAACAGAAATAGGTTTTCTTTCAAAGAATACCTGAGCAAAATCAAACTATTGACACTGCTCATTCTGTAAGGATCTGATGTCGTTTATAAGCAGATGTAGATGTATAGAAGTTCTAATTGTGCAATGTGGGTCTGATAATGGATGTTAAGTCTATTGTGTTTGTGGTATTTTTATTTAGTCTATATGTAATTTAGGTGAAAAGTTTCTTATATCTCCCTTTCTTGCTAAATGCCTAAATGTGTCTGAATCTATATAGCTTTGTTTAAGTTTTGTAGTATTTTTGCTCCATTTCTGTCTTGTTAAGCACTTGCTTGGGTATTGTATGTTATGTTTTGAAGTTATTCAGTTAAGTTCCTCACCTTCTTGACTTACTATTTTATGTAGGCTGTAATTCAGGGATTTGATGGCATATGCTTGATTATCTCTTATAATCAACAACAGTAGGCATGTTCGGCAGTGTCGCATCACAACCACTATCAGTACCTCTCTCACAAATGGAACCCGTTTCCAATCAGGACACATCACTGTTAAACAATCAGATAGGCATGACCGGTCCAATGTCCACCACCATTCCCACTGCTCATGGTGTAGTTGCAAACCAGCAGAAGGCATCACTGCTACCTACAAAGCGGAAGGTTGCAGCAGAACCCTTGGTGCCGAACAAGCGTGTGGTTCAAATGGAGGCTCAAGTAAATTCACCTCGGCTGCCACAATCTGTTCTGAACAAGAAGCAAACGCAGTTATATTCCATGCCTAATTCTCTAGGGTCAGCCAGTTTGTCAAATAAGAAAATGATGCGAAATGAGTCAATGTCTAGTAAGACGGTGTCTCCACGGGTGCAGACGCCAAAGAATAAGTATGTAGCACCCGAAGTATCACCGAAGTTTCAGAGAGAGTCCTTTGAAGCAGTAAGGATGAAGATGAGGGAAACTTTAGCATCTGCGTTGTCTGTTGGTAATTCGGATAAAGAGAATGTTTCTAATGAAGGTAAAGAGAATGTTTCTAATGAAGGTAAGAGTGGCTCCCAGGATGCAGGCAGCTCAGCTGACGAGGCTAATGTAGCGTCTGGAAGTACAGTTACAAATACTGCTGATATTCAAAATATAGATCAGACAGGAAAAATTGAAGATCACACAGGAAAGATTGAAGGACAAAACCCTCAGTATAACTATGTCATGCCTGACACAGATGGTTCGTTTGATGACACATTCTTCGTCAAAGATGAACTTCTGCAGGGAAATGGGCTTACCTGGGCTTGGGATATGGAAGTGACTGAACTGAAGGAAGCCCAACCTGATGAAAAACCTAATCTAGAAGACAAGAATGTAAGTGGAAATGGGAGTGAAGAGGTCATTAGCTCTCCAAAAGAGCTGGCTGTGAGAATTGAAGCAGAACTTTTTAAACTGTTTGGAGGTGTGAATAAAAAGTATAAAGAGAAAGGGAGATCTTTGATGTTTAATTTGAAGGATCCTAGTAATCCTGAACTGAGAGAGAAAGTTCTATCTGCTAAAATATCTCCTGAAAGATTGTGTTCCATGACACCTGAAGAACTTGCTTCTAAAGAGCTTTCTGAATGGCGGATGGCAAAAGCTGAGGAGTTGGATAAGATGATAGTTTTACCGGATTCTGATGTTGATATGAGACGGTTGGTTAAGAAAACCCACAAAGGTGAGTATCAAGTAGAGGTTGTCCAAGATGATGATGATGGTGTTTCTGTTGAGGTTTCATCAGGATCAAGTTCATTCAACCGTGTTCGGGAGAAGACGAAAACCGACAATTTATCCCCTTCAGCTGATGAAGTCAAAGAGAAAGTCGTTACTGTCTCTACTGATGGTACTGATCTTCTGCAAGAATTAATTGTGGATGAGTTTAAGGATGAGGGATTCTTGCCACCAATTGTGTCTCTAGATGAGTTCATGGAATCCCTCGACTCTGAGCCTCCTTTTGAAAATTTACCTGTAGATGGTACGGAAATTAAGGCCCTCGCTGACGAGGACAACTCAGAAGCTGTTGGTGAAGGTGAAGAGAAAGCGAATTCTGGAACCACCTCTGCAAATCATGTCGAGGCTGAAATAATTGCCAGTAACGAACTGAAGGTAAAAACCATGGAAGCAGTGTCAAGTGTTAAAACCAGTCTGCCCACTGTGGAACCTTTTAGTGCACCCAAGGGCGAATGTTTATGGGAAGGTGACCTCCAGCTGACTCTTACTTCTGCAGTGCCAGTGATGGGACTCTTCAGAAGGTATGCCTGCCAAGTTCTTTGCTTCAAATTCTATCAACGTTTGTTGTTGAGCTTTTTGTCTTACCCTGTCTTAGTTTTGTTTCAGTTTTCTGCAATGCTTTTCTTCCCTTGTTTTTCGTTTCTTTCTATCTCTCTTGTGTTGCCTTCTTTCTTTGAGTGTGCATATATCATCTCTGGAAACCCGTGTCTCATTAGCTGACAAATTTGGCTATTCTCTCTCATTAGACAAAATAAACTTTAGTTGGGATTATGCATAGATAACAGTCATGTTTTGCTTTGTAGAAGGCCTTTGTTACAACAGTCATATTTTTCATGGATGTGCATTGGGGAAGTATTGGGGTCTATTTATTTGTTTCTCTTTAAGTAGGGTTGGTCGGGATATATGGTTTGCTCGGATAAAACAATGTAGTAATTGTTTAAGTTATTGAAACAGTGAACTTCTCAGATTGACAGTAAATCACCATTTTAATCCTCCGTTTGTACCCAGAAAGTTTAGCCATCTTGTGCTTGTTTAATAGTCTAATCTAGATCTAATAATTCATGGCAAGTAACATTATCAAGTTTGTATTATTTTTCTATCACGTCATGTTTTTTTATTTTTGGCACATTATCAAATTATAATTTGGATCTACAAAGTTATGGCAAATAAATTCATTTGAGATTGGATTTCTAGTAAATATGGTAACATTAAAATTAAAAATTGAGGAATCACAAGGGTAGATTGCTCACCATGTCGTACTGGATTACTTTTGGTTATTCCTTTTATGGTGTTGGGATGTGCTTAATGTAGGTCAACTCGACCGATTTAATAAAAATTGGTATCTAATACAGTAATTCAGGTTGAGTTCGAACTATTGTTTATTCAGAAATCAGTTCAATTTTTAGTCTGGACTATTTTTAGATTCGCACCAGAAATCCAGTTAGAAACTTCAATTGCGTCAATAAAATTTGAGTATAATTTGAGATACACCTATTAACCTATTATGTAACATTTAACCCAGATAAGTATAAATACTTTTAAGTGTGAGAATATGGTCAAATCTCATGTTTAAACGTGAAAATGTGAAAATTTGGCAAGACTACTATAACATGCGAACATATGTTGTGAAGACAGTACTCGCTACAACTTGAGTTTCAACAGTGATATAAAAGTCTGCTAAAAAATAGTGATGTAAAAGCTGATAATACTATCAACGTCTAGAAAACGAGTACCATAGACAAACAAACAAATTGGGGATACAAAATACAGGCTGATCTGTCAGTGGAATGTTCAGTCTAGGTGAAAGTGTGGAGATGAACACAAAAGTTGGATAAGTGATTATTGATGTAATAACGGTTACCCCCTAAGAGTTTACCTATCAAGCCATGCTTTTATTACTTAAAAAACAAAGAACATGTGGACTTACCGAGCTAAGCCATCTTCCCTTAAAAGTCCATTAAGTCTAGGTTACTAAGCTGCCACCTTACCATACTAGAATATTGCTAACTAAAGGGTCCGAGCCTCCCAAACCACTTTGAATTTTTGAAAATGATATTATCGCCGAGTTGGTCGAATATTTTTTCTTTTCTTGGTCTGGTTTGTAGGTGGCTGCACTTCTCATTTGTTACCCCTTGGCTTCACCACTTTAACCATCATGATTGGCTTTGGACTCTGATGTATTGCCATATTAATTGATTTTTGTAATAAAAATTGTTATCGTGGTTTAACTGAACTTTTGTTCCTGTTTTAGTGGCGAGAAAACATCAACAAAGGAGTGGCCTGATTCTATCGAGATCAAGGGCAGAGTCAGACTCGATGCATTTGAGAAATTTCTGCAAGAACTTCCAATGTCTAGAAGCCGTGCTGTCATGGTATATCAAGTCTTCTTGATGTTCTTTCTAATTAGACATATCCATGCCTGTTTACGTGTTCTTCAATGCTTTGAGATCTATTTTTTTTGGTTGTTCAACTTGCGCAATGAAGAGAAATGAAAAACAGTTTTTGGTGTATAGGGCCTTGAACTTAAAAGATTTTGAAAATGAACAACTTTTCATGTTTGTTTGTATGTTTTTCATTTGCTTTGAATGTTAAAATGGCACCAAAAGGCCCAGAAGATTGTTTACTTATGTAGATTGATTTACTTGCTTATAGCGATGGGCCGATGGACAATGAGACCCATCTTTGACAAAAATTACTATCTTTTGCAGGTTGTACACTTTCATTTGAAGAATACATCTTCGGAGTATCACCAAGCCAGTCTTTCTGAGGTGAGATCCTCTCTAGAAAAGGGTTATCTTCGTCTTTTCACAATCTAGTTTCTTGACACATATATATTTTTTTTCACTTTCTATTGGTACAGGCTGTGAATTCATATGTAGCAGAAGATAGGGTAGGATTCGGAGAACCAATTCCAGGAGTCGAAGTCTACTTCTGTCCACCGGATAAAAGAATGACAGAAACGCTCAGCAGGCTACTTTTTAAAGACCAAAGTGAGATACTCAAGCCAGGAGATAACGGGCTAACCGGTGTAGTTGTTTGGCGTAGACCTCATTCCACTATGTTAGCTAATTCATCTAATCATCATAAACATCACAGAAAACATTCATCATCTAGGAGACAAGAAAATATAAATTCCAATACTAATTCAAACATATCAAAATCTCCGCATTTTGGCAATAACCAACCTCCACAATCTAATAACAGTGGTGATGATGATGATGATATTCCACCAGGTTTTGGTCCTGGAGTTGCTGCTCGAGATGAGGATGATCTGCCTGAGTTTAGTTTCTCTAAAGGCTCAAACTCATCCGGGCAGACATTACCTCTCCAGACTGGGCCGGGGTCGAGAATGGCTCCACCCAAACCTGCAGCTCATATGAGACAACTTGTTTATGAATATGGTCAAACTGGAAATAATACTAGTGGTTCTGGAATAAACAATAGATCTTGGAATCAAGATGATGATGATATACCAGAATGGCAACCACAGCTTCATAATAATAATGTTCAACAGCTTCCGGGGGTGCATATAGCAAACCAAGTTAGGCCGGAAATGGGATATGTTGTTAATCCAGTTATGCCTTTTCGACCACCTGTTAATTTAATGCAAAACAGTTGGGGACAAGTGCCCGCCCCTAATGGTCACCCGCCTAATTCAGCTGTACCAGGGCAGTACTATGGCGGGCAGTGGCAGCAGGGTGACCCTAGGGGAAGAGGTTTTTGATTGTTGTAAATAGTTAGCTCTAGCTTTTTCTTTTTTATGGTAGTTTTGTAACGTTTTGTTCTGTACTTTTAGTACTTTACAGTTAATGAGGCAGGGACTATTGTATTGCATTTTGGTGTTGCTGGATGGTTGAAAGAAAACTCAAAAATAATGTGAAAGGAACTTCGGATTAAAAATTTGTGATGTGCTCATTATATTTTTATCGTTTTAAATGGTGATGCGCTCATTAAAAATTTGTGAATGGCTTTTGATATCGCTTTATTTACTTATTTTGAAAGTTTGTGGTAGTGCAAGTGAAACTATCAAATGTGTAATAGATATAAAGGTGTATATGCAAACAATAGAAATAAGGACATAGGCGTCTTTAATATACATCCAATAGAAATGAGATTACACGTCTTTGATCTATAGTTTGTATATGACTTGTGTAATAGAATCAGAACACTTATTAGAGTCTATCTGAGGATGAACAACTTGTATGTATTAACTCTTCAAAGAGTATATCCATAACACACCACAAGAAATACTTTCATAGATGTAAAATTTTAATTTTCTCTCCAGCTCTTACTTATTTTTCAAGGTTCTTAAATTGAGTTGATAATTTGTCTCTATTACACTTGAAACACAATATTAACAAACAAAATGTAACCATACATAATTCCTTATTCTTCGCTCTCAATTCTCACCATGTCATTAAATTTCACTTTTCGTTCGAATTTCGAAACATATTACAAATAGGGAATTTAATGCAAGTAGCCAAAATACACTCAAATTTGACATATTGGCATCATACAAGAAACCAGCTTGAGAACGCAAAAGTTATTCTTCTTCCAAATGTTAAGTCAATGAGAAAACTCTTAGGCCGTTTTGAATGCCGACTAACCTTCCCTAAGGACCTAGCTTCAGACAATGAGCACATGTTCCAGTGACATTTAGCTAGGCGGCAAGAAAAATTGTGACCTTATACGAGGAGCTTGCAACCCTGCAAATTAGGCAAACCAAACCTCACGATCATTAATCGAGAATCTTGTGTGCGTGATTCGCAAAATTTGCACCGAGTACACATGGTGATTCGCAAAGTTTGCGACCCTACCACTTTTTTAAACACAACATACAACAACAACATACCTAATCCCGCCCGGGACGGGGTATGGTGGAGATAGAATATAGACAAATCGTACCCTACTCCAAGATAAACCCAAGAGTATGAAGATTGCTTCCAAGAAGACCTTCGGTTTTGCAAAGACAACATGAATCTACTAATTTGTCAACGTGCCTTAAAAAAAGAGTACTTGTAAGTTGTAAGTAAGGCTAAGCACAAAACCGAGAAAACCGAGCCTAACCAAACCGAATGGAACCGAACCGACCATATTTTGTTCGATTTCGGTTCTATATATTAATGGTTTTCGGTTTTGGTTCGGTTCGGTTCGACCCAAAACCGACAAAACACATCTAAACCATATAAACATAACCGAACCGACCATATTCGATTTGGTTTCGATTTTATATATTAATGGTTTTTGGTTTCGGGTCGGTTCGATCGGAACGATGCTCAGCCCTAGACCTCCTGGATATTAAAGAAAGGAGGAGGTCAATTAAAAAGATATATTAATTAATCAAAAGTCCAATTGATCGCCACGTCTGTATTATAATATGCAGTTACAAATAATCCAGCCAAATTAATAAGAATTTGACCTAACATGATTCCAAATAGAAAAACTTTAAAGAGTGTTTAATGCAAAAGCAAAACCATAAGGACTAAAAAAAGCTATATTCTCCTTCTATCCATTAGCTCATCTTCCTTTTTTTAAAATCTAGAGAAACATAGAAGTGGATGAGAGCAATGGAAACTGTCTTCTCTCCCTCACATTTTGGCGCCATATCCAACCATCACAACTTCTCCCTCACTAGGTTCTTTTATATCTCACACTCTACACATACATATTTATGTTATTGGGCTTTGTATGATTAATGTGTAAGTGTGTTTTTTCAGGGAGCAAGCTAAGTTAAGTTCTTCAAACCAAAAGATATGTAAAGTAAACAAGAAATTTGTGGTTTGTTGCTGTGAATCTTCAAAACCCATATCACAAAATGGGTTTTACAGAAGGGATATTCTTCTCTTTGGAATTGGTGCTTCAGTGGCTAGTGTGTTTCCAGTTGAAGGTATATATAACCAATTATATTCACTTGTTTTATGTTTTCAAAATAATTTACCCCTTTTAAGGACAAGGAAAAATGACCGGAAATTTGCCAAGAAAGATATCATAAAATACCAAATTTGCCAATGTGAAGTAGGTGTATTTTTTCGCTCCTAAAAAGCTAATATAAGATCCATGTATAAACATTAACTAACATTTAGTCAAAAGTTAAACTTACTTTACCTTTCGAACGACAAAGCAGCATATGACCCTTCTTGGGAATTTACACAATAGAAAAAGGCAATGGAATGCATGTTAATGTTTAGATTGGCGTATGTACTTCGCTTTTTGCTGCCGCTCACTTAAAAAAACTGTCTAAATATGTTAATTTGACCACAAAAGCGTAAGAGACTTAAAACATATTTCTAAGAGAATAGCCTGACTTATGCTAAATTTGCCCTTATTAAACGTTGGAAAAGTTAGTTACCCTTTGTTGAGCAAAGTGACTTACATGGCCCAAAGTAAACATTATTTTGAACAGGTGTCTCCTTTCAACCCCTGAAAAACTGATTGCAGTTCAATTTGTATTTGAGCAGTAGTCAGTTGACTTATAGAAAGTTAAATATGAATATGTTGTAACACTGAAGTGTACAGATACAACTTGCGTAGTTGTTTAAAAGATGTTTCAATCTTAGGGAACTTTCTTACGCTGGTTGTCATTCACAGGATCTCGAGCTGATGAAGAGGTAAAAATGGCTCCAGTAGTTGATGATCTTAATGCTTATTCCTACTTGATTCCACTGGAATTGCCTTCCAAGAAATTTTCCTTTAAATGGTTAGCATCTTATCTTCGTACCATGAATGTTCAACTCTAGAGATGGCGAAATGGGTGGGTCGTGGGAATTGAGTAACGGATCAAAACAAGTACTTTTTCGGTACGGGTTGGAACTGAAAAAGTGAATTTTTGTATTCAATTAACGAGTTATGTACTATTTCAAAATTATATTATTTCAACAATAAGTTAGGGAAAGTTTCATGCATCAAAATCAAACTATGGGTAAATTTTGACATGTTTGGCCCCATTTTGTTTCAATTTTTTTTAGTTTTAACTGTTTGATCTGTCAAAGAGTAGAGTGCTGACCCATTCATGAGTAAACGGGTTAAAATTGTCACCAATAGTTACCTTCCTTCTTATACTTTACACAGATCCACTTATGATTTACTCACATGAAACTACAGCGTTGTCACAATATAAAGCATGTACGTCTTCCATTGAATGAAAATCATGATATTTACCTTTCACAATATATAACAGAGGCAGCATAGGAATTAACCTGATTGATAGTGCATTATTTAATTCTTTTTGAAGTGTAGCTATTTAATGCCTTTAATCTTTTCTGAAGGGTGGAATCAAGAAAACCCGAACGATATTCATCTGCAGCACCTCTGTCCCGTAAGTTAGTAGCTTTCTTTTTCTTTTTTTCTAAAATTAAACTAAGAAAGTAATATGTGTGCATATATAGAATTCGGAGATGTTGTTTGAATGTGCATCATAAAATTTATTATCTTATTATTGGAACTTCAAATCTTGATAGTCCTTTTTTATTTTTTCTTTTATAATATATTTTTTCTGGAAAATCAGAATTTGCCAAATGTCCAAACAAGTAATAATTCGTTAGTACAATTTCAAGAAGCAGAAGCATTTTCAAACAGCAATACACTTTACCATAGTTGGTTATGTTATTGTGATGATAAAATATCACATAGTTTCAAAACGCACGTCCAAACACTCCTTGAACGTCTCAAACTTATGTACATGATCTCATGAAGAATTATCTCCATCATGGCACAGCAAATGCACGGCTGCGGATTGTATCTGAACGTGTTGATTTTATTGACAACCTCATCCTATCTGTTACGGTACGATGACGATTTTTGACTATCAGAAAGACAGCTTTATAAGTTCTTCTACTGTATTTCCTTATTATAAGTTTATCACGATGTGCCTTCAGATAGGTCCCCCCAATCCAACATTCTTAAAGTCAACAGACAAAAGTACATGGGAAGCAAAGGATGTTGCTGATTCTGTTTTATCCGATAAGTCTGCTTTGGTAATTTACTGATTTTCTTCATATGAATGTGATCTACAATTTTAACCCTTTGATGATGAACCCTGTTTTCCCACATAATGCATAAAGTTTAAATTGATAACAATTTCGATTAGTTACATGACAATCATACTTTAAATTTGTACAGAGAGTTACCTCAGCTCAAAAAATGGCAGAAAGTTCAGTTCTTGATGCTCACACTTCCGAAGTGAGTTCCCAAAGCTTCCATGTTTTACTAATTTAGCTTTGAAATTTATGTGTGTCTATCTACTCACTTTGAGGTTTTCTTTCTGTCTCATAGATCGATGGGGAGCCATATTGGTACTATGAATACCTAGTTCGCAAATCACCTACGAAAACCGTATGTTCCTCTTGTTTGCTTTTAGCTTGTGCTAGATGTGACAATTTCTGCCCATTTACTTACAAAATTGGTCGATTTTGGTTGTTTTTCATTTCAAAGTGGTCGAATAAAACAATAGGTAAAAATAGCATGGGTTGAATACCGCCCAAATTCAATAATCTAATGCATACATCCTAAATCGTTTGTTCAAAGATTCGGATTTTTGTTAATAATAAGGTTCTTGAAATCATATTTAATGTTCACCCATCTTGTCACCTCTAATCGGTTCTCGTACTTAAAGATATGCTAAAGGACGTTCTTGAATCTTTAAAATGCAGATGCAAGATTCAAATATCTTTCGGCATTATCTTGCTGCATCCGTGGAACGTGATGGTCTGATCCCATTTCATTTTTTACTTTTATAGCCATGATATTATTGTTAGGCAGGGACGAATCAAGAGTAACTTGTAAGGTTACTCCTTTGATCAGTAGGTCAATAGCCTCGTCGCAACCATGATAAATTTTGTGTTGCAAACAAACCATTATTCTTAAAGCAATTTTCGAGAACAAACATTTTTGGACAAAGTGTTGAGAATATAAATTATTTTGAGTTTCCCCAAGAAGGATGTTTTGGTTGGCTGGCTGCAACACATAATTTGCTTAACTTATCCCCAGATTCACCTTTTAACAATTTGTTAATACGCAGAAGTTCTTGTCTGTAGGATTTTTGTACTCTTTGAATGCTTCTACACTCAGCAAGCAATGGGACATGGTAAATCTCTCTACCCCACTGCCACGCTTGTATTAATGTTGATTATATCTGTGTGTGGATATGATAAATATGGTTCATAATAATGTATATTGACTACAAGTTTTGTAATATGAAATTTATTTAACATCATATAAACAAAACCAATCATATCAGTAACAAATATGATGAAGTCAGGGTCTGTTCATAAATTATGTTTCTAATAGAATGTATTTGAGGGGTTCGCTTAACAATTTTGACAATTTCAAATGGTTTGTTGTACAATCATGTTATAAGTGTTATAATGAATATCGTTGTTGAACGTAATCTAACCTCGAATGTGTTATATGTTTGAAACAGATGGGTCCTGTATTGGAAAAAACTGTAGCTTCTTTTAGGCTTCTCCCACCAACTGAAAACTATGTTCCGCCAGGCAAGGATCCATGGAGATTTTGGTGATCAATTTGTGGTCAAGTTTTGTAAAATTTTGGTTGATTTGATAGATCCTTGAAACTGTACAGACTAGCATTTCAAAACTGCAATTCCGTAGCGATTATGATCATATGACATTTAGCTTGCTGAGTTTACTTCCATTCTATTAAATCATAATGTTGCAACTGTTTGGGTGTGCTTAGCTCACAAACCAACTCCGGTAATGCTAATATTCTTTTCAGCGTCGACCGTGTTTGTTAGTAGCAGTTTGAAAAATAAGCAGGTCAGCCAAGTTTGGAAAAATGTCAAGACACTTCACATCAAAAGTAGTTCTGTATGGATCGAAAAACATCAGATTGATAAAAAAACAAAATTTATCCCAAAAATAAAAAAATTTATATACAAGTGTCAAATATGATTAACAGGATTACATTAACATCATAACAATCTATGTTGAATAATATGAATTCATGGGGTTTGTTTATTAATCACTATTGGCATATCTTCTTTCTAGCCAGCTTTTTGAATTTTGACATGTTTAACAAACCAACCATGACACCCATGCGCTCAATAAACTTATACGACTTGAGAAATTGCCAACAAAATAAAGGATTTGACTAATTCGGATTTGACAAATTCGGATTTGAGCCAGATCCCGGGACAAAATAAGTCTGCATCATTACTAATTATTATTTATAAAACTTAATACCACATCCGTGATGAATTACAGATGAAGAAATAAGCAAAACAGGGAAAAAGAAACAAAATAAGCTACTTGAGTTTAACGGTCCAGCCCATTTTGTCGTCAGCTAGACCCATCTGTAGTCTGGTCAGCCCTGAATAGAGTTGTTGTGACACGACTCCTACACCTGAGCTTCCATAAGTCACTCTGCACGCACACACAGACCCAATTGAACAATCAACATTATCAAATAAAGATGCTTACATGACAAAATTATAATATAATAGTGGTTCCTTACAAATTCTAAATTTTAAACATATAAAAAGTAAAGGTAAAGACATTATCTCTGATCAATTTTTAGTCAAGTATAACTGAAAAGCATATGAAATGATTTACCTTTTGCCAAGATAAGTTATGCTACCCACAGGGGATACAACCACGGCAGTTCCGGTACAAAAAACTTCATCAGCATCAAGTAACGCGTCCACTGTTACTGGTTTCTCAAAAACCTGGCAAAGTAATAAATTCAAGATTAATAATAAAATCATTCAAGGATGTTGATCCTTTTAGTTCTAAGAGACGTTAAAAGAATGGGGGCAGGCAACAAGTACCTGAAATCCTTGATCACGAGCCACGTCAATAATACTCTTTCGTGTGATCCCAGGTAGGATAGTCCCTTTTATGTCAGGAGTGGAGATAGTTTTGCCCTGTAGCACATTTTAGAAATTTAAAAACAATTTTAGTTATAAGATACATATATCAAAACATAAGAATGGAAACTTCAAAAAAAAAAAAAAAAAAAAAATAAATAAAACACAGATAAGATGATGTAGTCTTCAGTATACCTTTACAATAAAAATATTACAAGAGGAGACCTCTTCCAAGTACTTCTTCTCTACACTGTCAAGATACAACACATCTGAATAACCTTTGGCTTTTGCCGCACCTTGGGCCTTCAGCACCTACAAGTTATGAATAATACACTATTTATAAAAACAACAGTATAAAAAAATTGAATAATTAAGACAGGAAATCAAGACATTAGCAGAGATTTAAATACTTAGAGTGGAGGGTGTGGTTAAGAGATTTAAATACTTACAGCAGCATAATTTCCTATAGTTTTGACACCTCCGTACCTCCAGGTGTTGCTCGATGCATTTCAGTCTCAACTAGCAGGTTTATTGGTGACAGGCCTTCCTGAAATTAGTAAAAAAAACATATCATTAAAAATCGAAATACTCTTACATGCAAGTATGCAACTGTAGACACAGGCCAAAAAAACACTATCTTGATGTACCTTTAAGATGACGGTAATAAATAATGTACCTTAAAATAGTTACCAACAGGAGAAACATAAATCAGAAAAGTATACTCGGGAGCTGGTGCAAGACCAAGTACGCTTCCGCTTCCCATAAGTAGTGGCCTTATATACAATGAACCTTTGCCAGGAGGGGGAATCTGAATAAGGGCAACAAGATCATTGTCATCGGGTATATATATTTGAAGCTGCAGATAGCCTTAAATATTTTAGAACTGCAAATGCATTACCCATCTTTCATTTGCCAATACAGTTGCCTTAACGGCTTGCACAAACTGGTCAACAGAAGGAGCAGGCATACACATACGCTCTGCCCCATTAATCATCCTTGTACCATTTTCCTCTGGACGAAACAGTAAAATATTACCATCTTCCGTCCGATATGCCTTTAGACCTTCAAATAATGCCTATACAATTATAAAAGGGTAAAACAGTAATTTAGTTACAACATTAGTACATTGACTCGTTTGGGTACCAATAAGAATTTAAGGCAACGAGTCCATTTTTTTCAATCTAAGACACGGGAGAATCAACAAAACAAATAAGATTCATTTGCTAAGAAACATTTATAAGCGCAATAATAATCATAGGAAAAACTTACACATTAGAGTCGCGTCTCCTTGACTTATATGACATACTATTAGGTATAAAGTAAAAGATTTGCCAGAAATTTCAATTTTAAGAATAGCAGGAACTAATAATGAACTTTTGAACTGCATGACAGCATGAAGAGCAGTTGAAAGTGATGCCAATTCCAACACATATGTGCAAATTTCGCGTGATGTCTATTGCTTATATGAAAGTGAAACATTCTTTAATCACAATAAACTTGCTTAAAATAATAGAAAGACCACAACTAGTGGAAATGATCAAGTGCTGTAGTAGTGTAGCTAACCACCATTCATAAATATTATACAAAAGTGAATATGAGCGATAAAGCTCTTTGTCAAATGGTGGAAGGACATTGTTGTGCTAGAGCTTTAGCTCGTAAGCATAAAAGTTGTATCTACGTGTGTTTTTTTAAGTTCCGGTGGGGAATTAATTGCAAGAATTCCATAAAGAAGAACAAGTTTTATTATCCACATCAAAGACACAATTTGATAAAAGGGAAATCATAATATCAGACCTTGAGGCTATTAAAAGCTATTGTTAACTATTGCCCATAAATTTTGACTTAAAATTTATTGTTTACCGAAAAAAGTACTGTAGCTGTTTTAGGTTAGATGATGATAGAGGAAAAGTAGGGCTATGAGAGAAAAGTGGCTTAGTTGAAATGTTTGATAACCATTCATTTAAACCAACTTATTGAGCTAATTAGTAGCAAAGTGGTTCTAAGCAATAGCCCTCAGAACGGTTTTAGCAAAACCGATAAAGCAGATACAATGTTTATTAATATTACATATTAGTATTTCAAGAACTTACTTGGCCGTAATTGAGGACTCCAGCTGCCGGATTAATCTCGATGTTCCCGAACGGCACTAGTTCCCCTTTAGAAAAACTTTCCCCTATAGAACATTTCATAACGTACATATAGTCGGTATTCACAAGCCCGAACCCCATGTTGTCCCAATCTAAGTCAACTGTCTTACTCGGAACACTGCTGAATCAAAAGAATAACAGTTATTATACAATGCATAGAGAGATTGAGTAAACTCGTAGAAAACAAACTTCGATAGGGACACACCTGAGTGGAGAGTCCACTCCGACAGCTTGTGCATTGATAGCGCTGCCGTAAGTAGTTGACGTATTCGGCAAATTAAACCTCAGCTGACTTTGAAGCTGCTCCAATAACGACATATCCAAATTAGACTCATTACAACAACAGACGTGATTCAAAAGTCAAATATCAAAACCTTGTTAAGGGGTGTTTGGGATCGCTTATTAGAACCTTTTATTGCCTAGTGCGTTTAACAACGAGATAAGCAGTTTTTAGTGTTTGTAAATAGAAACAGACCACTAAATTAAAAAGGGTATTCGGGAATGCTTATTTAAGTGCTTATCTGCTTATTTTTATTAAGAAAAGAAAAAGCAAATTTAAAAGTCTTCTTTTTGAAATAGAAAAAGAGTATCTAAAATATATATATAAGCAGATCAAGAAATAAGCAAATCCCAAAGACTGATTAACTGCTGATAAGTTAATGTTACCTTGTTGTTGTTTTGGGGAATGAAGAATGAGCGGTGGAGACGACGGGCATTGGAAGTGTCGCTAAGAAGACTACGGCCGGCGAGTGTGACGGCGTTTGGGAACACGGCGGCGGTCTCCATTTTGTTTTAGTTAAGTTGTTGATTTGGTTTTGCTATTTTTATGTTTCTACTGTATTATATCAAGTGTTTGGGTCATGCACGATTCCCACTACTTAAAGTCTTGAATCAAATCTACTTTATTTCAAGCACATGTTTCCTCTAATCTTTCACTTTCCTCTAATCAATTTCCTAATTTAAAACTTTTTCATAGCGAAATAAAAGGGTAAATTGCAAATTTTGTCCATAATTTTTGTCAAAATTGCACTTGACACACTGTGAGAAAAAAATTGCAAACCATCGAGAGCTAAAGTTCAGTGCAAAATCATCATCGAAAACTAACGAGCGTTAGTTCTCCCATTAACTGGACTCAGCCGATGGTGTCCTGAGGGTAATCTCTATTGGATTATGGGAGGTTGATTAGCATAAATCAGCTAGAGGTGTGTGAGCCTATTGGGGGCACACACGTTAAACACGAGAGTACGTTATTCGTTTAAATGCTCATATATTGACCCGAACTTTGACCCGTTTATAACTAGACTCGATTACACCTTAACATAGCCCATTAGGCGGTCCAATGAGGGGCGTTTGGGGTGAGTTTTTTGGGCTAGAAATTTTGTAATTGAATATGGTATGTGGGTGACTTGGAGCTCAAGTTTGGAGCCCAAGATTGCTAGGGTTTTGAGGTTATATATATACCTCATTAGCTTGTCTATACCCTACACGACACACATTACCAATTCACATAAATTACAGACATCAATCACCATCATCATCATCTTCAACCAATTACAAACCCTAATCGCAAACTAGGGTTTTGTTTTAGGTTTTAACTTGAACCGATCACTTGCATCTTTGATCCAAGAGTGTTTGATAGGTTTTGTTTTAGTTGGATCGATCACTTGTTGCTTTCATAGGCTGCTGATCTAAAGAAACATATAGTTTCTGGTGGTGTATTTCTCGGACAAAAAGCAAATAGATATCGGGTTGTTCTACCCGATATCGGACAAGCTACTGAATTGGTTCTCGGGTTGGTTTATGATCTTGGACGACAAAGTGTATTGTTTGGTTCTTGGTTTTATTATCTCGGACATAGACAAAGGTTGGTTGTTTGTATTAGTTCGATGGTTTGAGCATTACAAGGGTTGTTTGGTTAAACGTTACATGACTAGCTTTATCGGGCGTATTCATGTTAAAGTTTTTGTGTGAGCACTCGTAGAGGTGATCGTGTCGATCACTTAGTTTCTTTGTTAGATAACTTACGGGTGACTACGAGGGTTATTTTTCTTGTTACCTTTTATATTCTATTGTTTATTAATTACGTGTTAACTTGATTACATTAACTAGATTCATATTCCGCTGCGTACTCGTAGTGTTAAATGGTTAACATGTTTATAAAATCCCAACAGTGGCATCATGAGTCAACTCGTTTTTGTGATTATGGGTTACACGTTTTAATAAACACGCGAAAAGGCTGCATGAAATCTAATTAGTTATTTGTTTTATTTTTGTTTTGACAATTATAATACAATACTTGTCAATAATTAATAAAAAAAAATACCTAGACCCAAACAAATTGAATTAATGGTTAATTAGATACATAAAATTGCATAATTAAAAGTTAATTAGTTTGCCATGATTAATTTTATGTGTTTTCCGGCTATAAGACCCACTCAATTGCTTTTTGTGATGTATGGGGCGATCTAGTTATTGCACCTAGTGACGGTCTTATGGTTCTCCTTTTGGGGAAGACTCGCGAGAAAACTTGGATCAATATGTGTTTATTAATGTTTTATGTTTATATGTTTGTGATTCCTTATGTGCATTATTGTTACTAGTTTTTGACACCTAATTATGTGCAATATAGAATAATACATATCGTAATCATAACATTAATAATGGTCTTAATTTACACGCCTAAATACCATGCTCATTGTGACATGCTATTTGAATCGTGGAAAATTGTTTTTGTAAAATTAAGTGACCTAAACTATTGAAACAAGTTTTTCATGAATTAAAAACTAGACTCTATGGACACTTGGGATTTACGGCTCACCCACTAGAACAAACTATAAAGGGGGTTTAAGGAGGTGTGCACAGTCACACCTAAAGGATTTCCGGTTATTGCCTCGCGCTGACCTGGTCCTCCGCCTCCCTGCGAGTTCGATTGGAGCTACCGTGAACCATGATGATCACTACAGTGTCATTACTAAAAGTTTTTTTAAATAAGTGTTACAAAGTTGGTTTGCATGCTTCTTTGTATAGTGATAACGCTCACAATGAGTATGTTTTTAGTAGTGTTATTGTTAGTTTTGTGTATGATAATTGGTTATATTTACACATAATTGTTGCGAAAGTGCAAAGGAAGTGTATTTGTATGTAAATGTAGCCAGGTATCGTAAAAGACGAAGAAATTATGAATTCATGCACATTTGGATAATTCCCGAGAAAGAAAAGAAAGAAGAAAAGGCTCAAGGACTCGATGATTGGAAGCACAATGATTTCTAAGTAAATACATCAAATAATTATCAAGTTCTATATTAGAAATCAGTGTCGGAAGCAAGGAAAAAGGCATGCATCGAGAAAAGTCAAGAAAAGTCAACTAATGATGTATGGAAGGTATCCAGCCGATCGGTTGGAGCCCGCAACCGATTCGGCTGGACGAAGTTTACAAAAGGAACCGATCGGCTGCATCGCAACCGATTTGGTTGGGAAGTCCTGCAGTTACAAAGTTCTCATTTATTGATGTCATTACTTCCATTAATCATTGGAGTCCGATCATTTCTTGATAATAACTCCTGGAGAACTTTTTTGGCTTGTTGGTGAAGAGTTCTTAGCTATATATTGAACCTAGACCTATGTGTTTAGCGTGACACACCCCAAGAAGTAATAGGCTTACACCAAGACTATTACTAAATACTTTTATTCACCCCAAAAGTCCTATTAAGTATGTAAAATGTCCAGGAACTTGTTGAGCACAATTCTCAAACATTTGGTAGTAATTTGGAGTTGTTACGGGCTGTATAAGGCGATTGGAGGCGCGTGGTTGCTATAGTTCCACAAATTCTAGTTCTTGTAATCCGAGGATAGGTATTCTTATGAACTTTGTCATGAATTTTGTTCTTATGAATTACATGTTTACTACTTGTGTTTTGTTATGGTTATAATGGAGTAATTCTGAATATACTTGTGTGTAAGATGTAGTTAATTGTTGGGAGTGTTCTATATATTGATGCATGTAAATTGTTCTTGTTTAATGAGTTTGTTGGAATAATGACTAGTCTTGTTTAATTTGATAGTATAACATTTGTAAGATAAATGGCCGAAAGGATTTCTCTTTATGTTTTATTCCAAAACGTTAGTGACAAACTAGTATGGGGATATGATGATTAACACTCATCATATTTGCTTGTTAAACGAGACTAGAAACGATTTCATCACGTAAAGGCCGAAAGTGTCCGTAAGAACAAGTTATATAAGAATCATTTACAAACAAATGGATTTTCAAAAGAATAATCAATTGGTTAAGGACCGAAAGGATTACCTATGTGATTGTATTCTTAAAATAATTTTTACAAAACATAAACCATGGATTGTGAATCATTTGCCTATGATTTGTGCATTGCATCAAGTTTACACCAAGCTTTCATGAGCACTCTAGATAATTGACTATGACCTACACACAAGTATATGTTTCTTTAAATTTGTTTTTAGGATAACATCAATTTCGTGGAAGGCTTGACAAGCTTTCTTGTTCAAACAATTTGACAAATTACCACAAATCCCTTGGGACGATCTCGACTTACCCAACTTTGCTATCACGAACGAGTATACTTGCTCGTATGTGTTAATGTAATTGTCCGGTAAAATCGTGTTTATAAATTTTTAAAACTTGCACACGGTTAGCACATCATACAGATTTTACCACATTTATGTGAATACCCTATGTGAAAATTTTAAGTCTATGCCAACCAACTATGAACACGTGCATTTGGCTTGACCTCTTTGGTCATACCTTAGGGCCATTCCAACCTATGGCGAATATTGTTCATTGTTTAGACCTTTGGTGATATTTTCAAGTTCTTACTTGGTCGACTTATTTCGAGTATGCTTGGTCAGACCCGAGGCATAAGATGAGACTAAACATGCTCATGACATTATTACTTGTCTACTAATGTCTTGATTAGTCTCATAAGTCTAAGAGTTGCATTGTGAAATTAATGCTCGTCGCTTACCTCTTGCCCTACTTGTTTATACGCTGGTCAGACCTCCGGTAATAAGTGGGAGGTCAAGATGGATCTTAGTCTTAATTAGTGTTGGGAATTAAGGTAAACTACTGATTCTGCCGGGTTATCGCCAAGAGATTCTCAGAAGAAGAATGGATTCGTCAAGTCACACTTCAGCAAGTGTTAAAGCAGATATCGTGTTGTCACCAAGATGTGAATCCGTGGGAGAGATAAGCTCAATATAGAGTAAAAGTCGGTCACCGTATGTATAGGTTGGCGTAGACATGTAGAGCTTACTCGTAATAAACAATATGATTAACAAAACAATATGATTAGTTGCATGCTTGTCTAAAATGCATGCTTAGTCTATGTTAGTATTAGGAGCGAATTGTCAACGCTCATTAGGGTTTCTTGCCTATATAAGAAACCATGATAGTCTGTAATAGATAAGTTTTTTTCAAGTCTTTCAAGTCTTAGAAACTATCCAAACATAGAGTTTCGATAATCAAAAGATCCATAGAGGATCAAAGAGTTCTTAGTTATTATAACTTGTATTTACTTTCCGCTCAAAATACGAGTTGTAGAGATCTTCCATTAGTTTGCTTGTGATTACATAGGCAACACTAACGATCTCCGAGTGCTTAAGATCTATCAAGGTCTTGGTTTTCAACAAGTGGTATCGAGCCTCGGGAAAGTCTCTACGATACTAAGAACCATTCTCACCCCATACAATCAAACATTCATTCACCATGCCCGGATCCGATAATGAAATAGAAGTCACCAACACAAACAACACCAACACCACTTCCATGCAACATTTCGATCTCAAACAAAGAATGGTAAATTTCCTTATTTGAAAAGAGAAGAGTATGACCTTTGGACTATGAAGATGGAAAATTGGATTTCCAATATTGATTGGAATCTGGGGAGGTAGTAAAGAAAGGGAACAGCCTCAAGAAAATGATTCCGACAGGGATGGGAAGTTCATCATGGCTCCTCCCAAACCGCTTTGAAGAAGTCTTGCCATGCAGAGAGCATAAAGTAAAACTATTCGCTCAAGCCATTCCAAGATCATCTCGTGTGATTTTCACCATATGGATGATGCAAAAGACATATGGATGGCTCTCAAAGCAAGGTTCGGTGGAAATGAAGAATCAAAGAGAATGAGGAAGTCCATGCTAAGACAACAGCTTCAGGACTTCAATATCTCGGAAGAAGAAGAAGGTATCCACAAGGGATACGGCTGTGTTCCATAGGATCTTAAGTCACCGAACCACCGAATGCTAAACCGGATAATGAAGATTGCAACTCAAAGTTCTTGCGGTCCTTGCCACCATCATGGTTGCATGTTAGTATAGCACTCAAGGCTAAAGGAGGGTTGGACATGCTCACTTTGATGAGCTGTATAATGACTCGAACTCTTGAACCGGATGTCGACTCCCTACCGTACATCTTCTTCGGACATGCGACTTTTGTTGGAACATCTCACCCAACATAATGGTACTCGCCTAAGTTCCAACTACTTTCCATCATCTCCCGCCCAACTACTTCCCATCATCTTGCACTCCCACTCCACCACATAACCCTCGTCCCACTCCACCATGTTCTCAAACTAGGACTAGTAGTGTGATGGAGGATGTTCTTCACTCGTTTGTTGCCGATTATGATACTCAACAAGATCTTGCATATGAAGACTTTGATCGCTTAGACCCTCTTGAAATGGAGGAAATGAAACCGAAAATGCAGTGGCATTGTCACGGGGACATCAAAAGGTTTGAAGAGAAGTCCGGGAGGAAGTTTGCTTTCAAGGAAAGGAACCATTTCGCTTTGATAGGAGAAAAGTCAAGTGTTTCACTTGCCATCGATGGGGCATTTCTCAAGAGAATGCAAAGACAAGAAAAGTGGAGATGGAGCTAAATACCTCTCATATCGCCAGAAAAAAGCAGGAAGTCGGAGCTTCACTCTCTCTCACCATGGATGAACAGTCAACTGGACTACATGAACTCGTTAATGAGGAAGCTCATGATACTTGATAAGCTTGGATTGCTTGCAAGGTGTACTTTGGATGAAAGGCATGATCGGTTTGCCTTGATGGGACTATCTCGTGTACACAACCAGATATTTGGTTGTAGTCTAAGATATAATGAACTTAAAGAAGAATTTGATGCTATGAAACCTAAGTTTGATGAATGCTATGTTGATAATGAAGCCCATAAACTAGCATTAAAAACAGAGAAAGACAAAAGTATGGTTTCAAAAGAATCAAATAGCTTATGAAGAAAAGATAAAGGTTTTACAGCTTGATCTAGAAGTTGCAAATAATTACTTAAACCGCCTCGAGAAAGCAAAGGATGAAGTCGTATCCGAAAACCTAGAGCTTAAGGCAAAACTAGTGAGGAAATAGCTAGGCATAAGGAATGGTTAATATCGGTGATAAACCGGCTAGTGAAATCTATAATACCAAACTGTAACCTCGGCTTAGGACTAGGCTTTCAAAAGTATGTAGGAGTAGAAGCTAAATATGATGGTCGTAAATCCACACCAGCGAGGTTAGCTAACTTTGTAAAAGAAGGTGAATTGCATGTTGTCCCCGGCCTATTAGAGGTGAATTTATGCCCATTGACCTATCCATCATCGTTGACTTTGATGGATCACATCATCTATATGGCGAAAGTCAAAAGACTTGCTGCACTCGATTCCTCATCTAATGACTTTGTCTCTTGCTCGACAAAGGACAATTCATCGGATCAAAGGTCTCCTTCCTATGAAAGTCGTGATTCAAATGAGAAGTCGACCTTCCCAAGCCCGAACCTACACCCAAGCATGCACCCCGCCTACTTGTAAGCCTTCTAAGGAAGTCACGAGGAATCAACTTCAAGACAGTTCCTCTCAAGACTTATCTTTTAAATCTTTGAATAATCACTGTTAAAACAATTCCTTAAATGTTTCCAATTTAAGTATTTCTTCATGTAATCGAACATCTCCCATTTAAATAAATCTTCCAAGAAGAAGACATGTTTTGTATGTGAAGTAAATGTCATTTAATTAAGGATTGTGATTTTCATGAGCAAAGATTGGGTGCATGTGCTACTCACTGAACCGTAGATCTAGGTGGACCAATGTTGCTAATATTCCACCTTATGTCCCACAAGCGACTAATCGACTCTCATTGGAGAGGTTCGCACTGCACCTTATGTGCAACCAACTAGCCCATACTTTAAACATGGTTATTGGCCTACATATGTTGACTCTATGTATGCTGGGATGGGATATGGAACACTTCTTTGTGAAGCCCTCAAAGAGTTGTTCTTGGACCAACAAGGACCCAATCATCAATGGAGGACCAAGAACAATGGTGGATCCTCTAAATCTTCATGTCCTAAACTCGTGATCCATATGGCGTGTTCAAGTCAAGAATGACTTGAACCTCCATTGTACACTAACCGTATGTATATATTTTGTTGTTGTTTGTAGGATTATCCCTTAAGCATAAGAATATTGGTATTGTTGATAGTGGTTGTTCCGAAGCATGTCCGAAAGCAGAGATATGATGCACAACTTTGTTCCCATAGAAGGAGGAGGCAATGTAACTTTTGGAGGAAGTGATGGGAGTATCACGGGCAAGGGACCATAAAGACACCTCATATGGATTTTGAAAATGTGTACTTTGTTAAGGAACTTGAAGATTTCAACCTATTCTCCGTTTCACAAATCATGGACACTAAGAACAAAGTTCTCTTCATCGAGAATGAATGTCTTGTCTTTGTCTAAAGACTTCAAACTCTCGAAGAAACTTCAATTCTTCAAGGTTCCTCGTACTCACAATTTATACACATTCAACCTTAATGAAGTGCAACGGTGGTGACCTCACTTGTTTGGTGGCTAAAGCATCTCTTGATGAGTCCACTAAATGGCATAGGAGGATGGCTCATGTGAATTTCAAGACCATTAACAAGCTTTCTAAAATGGGTCTTGTTGAAGGTCTTCCCACCAAAGTATTCACAAATGATCATAATTGTGTCGCTTGCAACAAAGGAACACAACATAGAGCATCTTACAAAGCTATCAATGCTATGAGCATCATTACTGAACCTCTTCAGTTGCTTCACATGGATCTGTTTGGTCCAACTTAAGTCAGAAGCATTGACCATAAGTTCTTCTGTTTGGTTATCACTGATGGCTATAGCAGATTTTGTTGGGTGTTCTTTCTCGAACCAAAGATGAAACCTCTCAAGTCTTGATGAATTCATCACTCTCGTTGAAAATCGGTTGAACAAAAGGTCAAGGTATTCGTGTGATAATGGGACGAGTTCAAAAATGCAATTCTAATAGAACTCGTGGGTCAAAAGGTATAAAAGGGACTATAGTAATCCAAGAACCCCACAACAAAATGGGGTGGTGAAAGAAAGAATAGGACCTTAATAGAGGTCAAGATCAATGCTTGCGACTCTAAACTACCCACTATGTTTTGGACTGAAGCCGTTGGCACAACGTGCTATGTGCTAAACAGGTCTCCATTACAAGACCTCAACTCAAAACACCTTATGAACTTCTCTTTGGGAAGGTTCCTGTCATTCACTACCTAAAACCTTTTTGTTGTCAAGTGACCATTCGAACACCGGTGATCCATTGGGAAAGTTTGATGAGAAAGGCGATGACGGCTACATTGTGGGTTACTCAACTCATAGTAAGGCCTACAGGTGTACAATTTGCAAGCCAAGAAGATAGAGGAGACGCGAACACGAGATTTCGGAAGATAAGCATAATGTTCAAGGACGTGGTCATACATGGTCCTTTGATCTTGACTACTTAACCGATTCCTTGGGTTACACTAGACACTTGGCTAACAGACCGCAGCCCTCAAACTTCTCCCACTAACAATGCAGTCCCTTTGATGATGACTCGAAATGAGTTTGAAGATGATGAGCAACCTATACTTGTGCCTTCTTTCTCCCTAACAATATTGCGGTACCACCTCCAAGGATCCGCTCATACAAGTGATGAAGATGAATCCCATTATGCCGAGGACCTTGCTAGGCTTCGACACAAGAATTTCTTTGCTAAGCTTGAAGCGAGAGAAACTAAATGGAGGGTAGATAATGCGTGAGTCGTGAAATCACGTGTCTGCTTGAAGTTGACTCTGTCACACCTATACTCCACAAATCTGTTGAAGGCTATCTTGTTTCTTCTCATGTTCCTTCTCAAGTGTCTTGGACTTTGGAGAACCTCATTCACGCTTTCCAAAACCCTCCGATCTTGAAATCATCAACCCAAAGTCGGCATTTTCACCTCACCCTCGTATGATGTCGCATTTGAACCAACAATCACCAATCTTGATTCATCCATTGAAGTCATTGGCACCGCTACTCGTGAGGATCAACATTGCTCATCCTCAATCCAACATCATAGGTGATCTTCGCACTGTTCGAACTCGAAGGGCTATCACAAGTCCTCAATTTGGGCGATTGCTTTTCTCTTATGTCTCCAACCAAAGAAAGAGACAATCACACGTACTTCAAACATTGTCTATTTGCTTGTTTTCTTTCTCAAGTGGAACCTACAAGTGTTTCTCAAGCTCTTAACGATTCAAGTGGCTAGAAGCAATGCAAGAAGAAATGCAACAATTTCACAATCGCCAGGTTTGGATTTTGGTTCCACTCACGATGGCAAATATGCCATTGGGACAAAGTGGATTCGAAGAATAAGAGAGATGCTCGTGGTGTTGTGATAAAAACAAAGCAAGATTAGTAGCTCAAGGCTTGAGACAAGAGGAAGGATTGATTATGATGAAGTGTTTGCACCTGTGGCCAAAGTTGAAGCAATTCGCATTTTCCTGGCATATGCTTCTTACATGGGTTTCATGGTGTATCAAATGGATGTCAAAGGTGCTTTTCTGTATGGTGAGATTGAAGAGGAGGTTTATGTCACTCAACCAAAGGGATTTGAAGACCCTGATCACCCAAATCATGTTTACAAGGTTGTTAAAGCTCTTTATGGGTTACATCAGGCACCAAGAGCTTGGTATGCTAGGCTTTCCTCATTCCTGCTGAAGCATGGCTATAGGAGAGGTGCTATTGACAAAACTCTGTTCCTAAAGAAGAATTACTCAGACATCATTCTTGTGCAAGTTTATGTGGACGACATTATTTTTGGCTCCACAAATGAAGCTTGGTGCGGGGAATTTGAGGAACCGATGAAGGTGAATTTCAAATGAGTGCTATGGGTGAACTTACTTTCTTTTGGGTCTCAAGTTCAACAGAACAAGATGGCATCTTTATCTGTCAAGATAAATATGTGAGAGACATTCAAGAAGTTTGGTATGGAAGGTGTTAGGGCCACCACAACACCTTATGAAGCTCCAAAGACTAAAGCAAATAATGAACCGATCTACCGTGAATGTTCATCCATCAGTCCATGATTGGTTCATTGATGTATCTAACGACTTCAAGGCACGATATTACATTTCTTTGTGAGTGTTTGTTCTCGACATCAAGTCACTCCACTTACTTCCCATCTAAATCTTTGTCAAGAAGATCTTTAAGTACCTCAAAGGCCAACCTCTCATTGGGCCTTTGGTACCCAAAGAGTCTCCTTTCAAGTTGGAAGCATATAGTGACGGTTGATTGATGAGTGTGTAAATACTCATCATTTTTAGTCAAATCTAAACTGCAAAACGTTTAAAAATGCTCACAAATGCATCAAAATACTGAAAATATCTCAAAAGTGCATTTTATATCAAAAGTTTTGAGAAATTACAAAATTAGTCCTTCAAGTTTCAAATTTGGCAAAAATGGCCCCTGGAAATTGGAAAATGGCAAGATTGGTCCTTGTACTTTTTGAGATTGTCAATGGTGGTCCCTTGAAGCAACTTTGATGAATTGGCAGATCTGGTCCCTCCATTTTCAGAAATTGCATAAAGGCCCTTGAATATTAAACCCTTATACCCCCTTTTGGCCTGGTCATAACTATTTTGGACCCCCTGTCACTAACCCCTTTTTGACCCCTTCTATTATTAATACCCAGTCAAACCGGTCAACCCCTTTCCCCTTTCCCCGTTTTCCCTCCCACTGTCTGCTTCCACCATCCCAGCCACCAACACAACCACCAACTCACCCTATCACCACACTTTGTTCCCCCTTTCAAAGAAGCTTCCAAGAAGCAATAATGCTTCTTCACCCACCATCTCAACCCCACCGGCTTATAAGCGCTTTGGCGCCAAAATTCCATTCAAAGGCCAAGATCATTCTTAGCTAATCCAATGGCCAAGAATCAACTGGAACCGCCGTAATAGAGAGAAAGGTCATGGATTATAAAAAGAAGCAAAGGAAGCAAGAAGAGTAGTTTTAGTTTTAAAATTTTCATTAATGTCGTTTTTATCTTAAAGCTTTAGTTTAGTATAAAACCTGTAATCTTTTGATAATTTGTATCAATTTAAAGTGTTTAAGTGTATTAAGACTCATTTCAAGCATCAATCTCGGTTTATGTTTACAATGCAAGTTTCAATTTCAACATTTCAATTTGCAACTTCAAAATTCTTAAGTACAAGTGTTTAGAAGTTTATTTTAGAGCTCAAATAAGCTTGTATGAACTTATTACGACTTTTCACAAGCTCACATTCAAGTTTCAATTCATTTTGGTTCTTGGTCAATGAAGTCAAACAGGGGCAATTTGGTAATGGAATTGGTCAATGGGTGAAGCAAATCTTTGGATGTGGGTTGATTTAGGTCTAGTGGGTTGATATAAATAGGTTAGTTGTTCTTTGGTTTCGCTTTCAAGCCATTGTGGCTAAAGGACATTTTGTAAGTCATTTTTCAAGTTTTATGAGCATAATCTGCTTTAGTAGTCACAAGTAGTTAAAATCATTAATTAGGCTATATTTTAGTTATATAAACTCGGTTTGATCAATTGTTTTAGCCGGGTAAGGGCTTAGCTCGGTTTCTATTGCAATTTAGTAGCTAAAGGGTGTTTGGAATTCTTTGTAATATCTCGATTTAAAGGCTAGCTTAGTGGTTGAAGTTTGTTGGTTTAAGTTTGTTTAGCATATATTAGTTCATATCTGCTTACTTTTGTCCTTATAACTTTGTCAAAGTCAAATTTCAACTTAAAATGCCTCAACAGATTAACTGTTGAGATATTTACAAAGCAAAGTCCTTGTTTGTGTTCAAAGTTCTTAGATAAAGCTTGTGTTAACTTCATTTCATCACAATATAACACAATCATCCTCAAATTGGCTTCAAAATTCATTTTAGTCAACTTTCCACTTTTCATCAAAAGTCAAAATTTGCAAAACCAGTTTTTAGCTCAACTAGAGGGAATTTTCTTGAGCTCAGTTCTGGGCCAAATCAGATGAAACTTGTTGTTTTTAAAAGCCCTACTGGTCTATTTTCTTATATCTATTTTAGTATAATTTTGTGAATTTTGTTTAAGCCCCAAAACTGCTTTTCAAAAATGGCCTAAGTGCCCTGTTCATAAACATCAGCTTATGCTGAGTTTTGCAGATCTTGCAGAGCTTGTGCAAGGCTCATGTGAACTCACCTAGGTCTGATTTTTGGCTTATGCATAGCCACCCAGGTCTAGTCTAGGTTCTAGTTGTTGCATTCCAGTTTCCAGCTTATTCTTGTGCTTATTTCCTTGCTCAAAGTACCCCTCTCAATTGTTTTTAGCTTTCAAGCTCAAATATCAAATCGAGCAATCTGCCAATCAGAGGGTTTAGCTTGTTTTTCTCATTGCATTTTGGTTATTTTAGCTTATTGTAGCTTCATTATCAGTTTGGTGCTATTTGGTAGCCATTTGCTTATTCATAGTGCTTATTTATAAGCACTTTCCACTTCAGTTCCATAATTCCACACATAAGCACTTGTTTTTCTAATTTTCTTATATTCCTAATATTATTTTAGAGTTTTCCTGAAATTTTCAGATTTTTCTAAGCTTGTTTGCTATTTTTCTTAATTTAAATTAGTTTTTAAGCATTTTTAATTAGCTTTAAATACAAATAATTAAGAAAAGTTTCAAAAAAATAATTTTTCATTTTTCTTAAGTTTGGATAAATATAAAAAGCCTAAAAAGTATTTTTCCATAATTTTCTTGGTTTAAATAGTATTTTCTAGCATTTTAATTAGTTTTAAATAGTTTTAAATTAATAATAAATAAATAAAAAGTCTAAAAAATATATTTTCAGTTTTAAAATAAGTTTTATCATATTTTAGATTTTTCTAAGTTATAATTTCATTTTTCTAAGTTAATTTTGTATTTTCTTATATTTTAGTGCATTTTAAATACTTAATAAATAGTTTTTAATTAATAATAATTAATTAAATAGTTATAAAAATAATTTTCTTTTCTAAATATTTTATTTTATCATTAGGATTGTAAAAATGTATTTTTCATATTTTTAGGATTTATATTGTATAAGTTTCACTTTTTATTTTGTACGTTTACGTAATTTTATTTTTTAAACGTATGTTTTAGGTTTTAAACGTTCATCATTTTAAATATAGTGATAGCGTTTATTTAATATTTTTAATCTTTTTAACTTTCTTTAATTTGCATTTAAGCCCTTGTAGTTTATGTCCTTCTTCTGTAGTTATAATCTTTCACAATCTCTTTTTTCGTTCAAATCTCTCGATCACTATACGTTTGGTGATCCATTGCATAGCTCGCTGGGACATAACGACCCGGGGAAACACTATACTCCTCAGATCTTCATTGCATTCGTGCTTGAGCAGTTTTAAGCTGATTACGGTCCGCCATTCACAAGTGGCGGCTTGAGTGATTTAGCTTGACCGTTTGCACGCATCAAATTTTAGGCGCCACGCTTGAGTCAGTGTTGATTATCTTCCGTTTAGCAGATTAGTGATTTGAATATTCACTCATTGTTCATACCATCTGTATGTGTTTATATTTTCTTTTAAAAATCAAAAATCCAAAAAGATTTTCATTCTTTGTTTGCATCATGTTTTTCAAAAATACCAAAAATATTCGTCTTTACCCTCTTACTCATTTTGATTCTTTATCCCTTTACCCTCTATCCTTTTGATTCTCACTTCTTCTATTCTCATGGAATCTCTCGAGGACGAATTCTGGGACGAAGTTGAAAAACTTCAGACTTCTACACAAATGTCTAGAATTCGTGTTGTTCGTGATGATCCATTCATTCTGCGTAGGGAAATGGAACGAGAAACCGGGGTGACAAAGGACCGGTACTTCCTTTTGATAATGGGAGTGCTAAATCGTCCAACCTACGGTTATCCAAAGACCTAAACCCTCAATTGCTCCTAAACCGTCTAGAATTGATTCTAAACTTTCACGATTTACGGTTAAAAGCAAACATGCGAGAATTGATCGGTGACTAGCAAGAATGACTTGCTTAATCTTCACGCTTCTCAAGAACCCAAACCCGAGACCATAACTGAAGTGGTGGAAATTGCTAGCTCTCAGAGCACACCACTTGTCCCACCTCCTGATTTTTCTGAATGTTCTTCGAGACTTGATAGTCATTCGGATCACCATGTTGGTTTTGTTGATTCTTTGAATGAACCGATTCTTTCTCATAACTATCAAATGAAATCGTTTATTCCTTGTGTCGGTTGTGGTGAGCCTCTTTATGGTTCACCCTGTCGTTGGTGTACTTGTGTACAATGTGGTAATGATATTCATAACGGGAGTTGTTTGTTTTGTGGTTCGAGGAATTCATTTGATTATGATCCTAATCGAACTCATTTAACGACCCTCAAACTTTTCCAATTACCCACCACACCGACTTATCTTCATATAATCAACATACTGCTGTGAATTTTGTGGAGGTCCTCACCTAGAATTTGATTGTCAATCGGAAACACGTTTGTCTATGAGCAGTTTTCCAATGATGCTCGAACTTTGGTTATGACCAAAATCCATATGATTCACCGATCCGGACTCAGCAGTTTCTTGTTGTAATCTTATGGAGGTCCCCATTTCACTCGATTGTCAAATAGGGAACCCGGTTCCTTGTAACAATCATGACTCTTACATGTTTGACAACTTCCAACCTCCACAAAGACCATACGGTTCAAACTCCACCGAGCCGTTGTCTCCGAAATCTCGAGATTTTGAAACCACAATGAAAACACTTGATGATATGATTCAAAACTTTAAGAATCAAGTGAGTGGTGAAAAGACCATGGAGAATTGCTTGTCAAGAGCGAGAGGCCCGCCAATCTAGGGAAGAATCATTAGTCCTAGAGCATGCGGCTCTAAGACGTTCCCAATTTCTTAAGGCGCCTCTATGATGATGACGAGGAGAGTTTTATCCTTTTAAAGATAATACTTCTCAACTCCCTCGGTCGGTTGATATTCCAGTTGAGATTGCATCTCAAACAACTGCTATCACACCAAGCTCCCACTCACTCTCGAACATGGGGACGAGCATCTTGACACTGCTTCTCGAAAAGGAATCGGACGAATTCATAAAGTCTAGCGTTGAGAATCTTGTCCCAACCCGAGAGAGTCACAGGAACTTTTGACCATATGTGATTCTCTTCCCTCTTGAGTGTTCAAATGATCATTTGAAACTTTCTCCGATTTTAGCGACGATTGTGCTTCCTTTGGAAACATCGAGTACGTTGAGGCATCACTTCCACAATCGATGTCGATCATCTTCTTGAGGAGTTCTCCGGTGAACTCACTCACATCAATCCACTCTTTGATTTGAAGCCGATCCGGGAGGCGAAAATCTCATTGATAATGATCGTTCACTCACTTCTTATCCCAACAATTCAATAGAGAATATTGATCACTTTGTTCCCGAAACATTCAAAGCTACTTTCACTAATCCTCTATTTGAATTGAGTCCGAATTCACTTTAATTTCGAGAATCCACTCTTTGATACTCGATTGAGGATAGTGATGAGCCCACAATGGAACAAGAGTTCACAACTTCACTTCATGTGAATGATTCTCTTCATGGAGAGTTCTCCGGTGAACTCTCTCATGACATATCTCCTCCGGAACATGATCATTTCTATTTTGATCTTGAGGATGATATTAGCTTGGAGGAAGGTGTACCCTATCATACGAGTTTGCTTATAAATGATACTACCTTCACCCTTCCTCCTGATACGTCTACATTTGAGGATGAAGAATGGATCTTGATTGTTATCAAGACCTTTCTTCCTTTCCTCAAATATCTTGTGATTTCCCTTCATCTTCACTCCTTCGGGAATGAGGACACTATTTTTGATCCCGGCATTTTCATTTATCATTTTTGAGCCGGTTCTCTCTATATCTCATCGGTGTGGAACTTTCACGAGCTTCAAATGTTTGTCCAAACATCTTGAATAAAAGTCCGATGGAGATTGTTTCTTCCACTTTGCTTCCCATGAACCAATTAATTGGGGTCGAGTCAAGCTAGCGACTCGGTAATCAAAAATAATGGTGAACATGGGTTTTCACCCATGTGTTCCACCCTAGTGGGGAGTGCCCACATATTATATATATATAAGTTTCTAAAAAAAAAAAAAAAAAAAAAAAATCTTTCTTAATAATGGCCGTAGTATTTCCTTTTTCGTTCTATGTTTCGGCATTACAGTAGGTACTTTGAATATTGAGGGCAATATTCATTTCTAAGTGTGGGGGAATTTCACGAATTTTATCATATAATTATACCAATTCCCGTTTTGGCCAAAATATATTTTTGGGGTAAGTGTTCTACACTTACTCGACTTGTTATCGATCCGCCTTGTCTCGTAAGACAAAAGGATTGGCTAATCCAGAGCAAACGGCTCTTGGTAAAGATATATCAAATCCGTTTACGGCTTGCAATTTGCCCAAAATTGTATGGTATTCAACTCACCATATCCTAAAAAGTGAAGAGTTGGCTAGCCCGCAAGATTATGGCTTGTGGTAAAGGCGATGGAAAAACCATAATTGGTAATCACTCACCAAAGATAATATCGATAATTTATCTAAGAGTTGGCTAGTCCAGAGCAAACGGCTTCGGTAAAGACAAATCAAATCAGTTGGAAGGCGGTGGTTTGCTCAAAATCACATAGCTATCGATGTACCATGGTTCTTACTTGAACTAAAACATTTGGCTACTCGAAGTAATGGCTTTTGGTAAAGAGTTTCAAATCCATTAAGTTTTTCTCAAAAGATTGCTAGGGACTAGCAATAGTTTAGTGTGGGGATTGATGAGTGTGTAAATACTCATCATTTTAATCAATCTGAGCGCAAAACGTTTAAAATGCTCACAAATGCATCAAAATCTTGAAAATATCTCAAAAGTGCATTTTATATGTTTCGGATGCAAAATGTTCAAAATCGATGAAAAATGAGCTAAGTTTCTTTGAATTGGCGCTTAGGTCCCCAAGTTTCAAAAGTTGTCAAAAAAGTCCACGAGCACATAATTTCAAAAGAAAAATCACCAAAGGTCCTTTTAAAATCATAAGTTGTCAAATTTAGTCTTTTGGTGAAAAATATCAAAAGTTTTGAGAAACTACAAAATTAGTCCTTCAAGTTTCAAATTTGGCAAAAATGGCCCCTGGAAATTGGAAAATGGCAAGATTGGTCCTTGTACTTTTTGAGATTGTCAATGGTGGTCCCTTGAAGCAACTTTGATGAATTGGCAGATCTGGTCCCTCCATTTTCAGAAATTGCATAAAGGCCCTTGAATATTAAACCCTTATACCCCCTTTTGGCCTGGTCATAACTATTTTGGACCCCCTGTCACTAACCCCTTTTTGACCCCTTCTATTATTAATACCCAGTCAAACCGGTCAACCCCTTTCCCCTTTCCCCGTTTTCCCTCCCACTGTCTGCTTCCACCATCCCAGCCACCAACACAACCACCAACTCACCCTATCACCACACTTTGTTCCCCCCACCTCAGCAAGCTTCCAAGAAGCAATTAATGCTTCTTCACCCACCATCTCAACCCCACTGGCTTATAAGCAGTTTTGGCGCCAAAATTCCATTCAAAGGCCAAGATCATTCTTAGCTAATCCAATGGCGAGAATCAACTGGAACCGCTTTCGAATAGAGATAAAGGTCATGGATTATAAAAGAAGCAAAAGGAAGCAAGAAGAGTAGTTTTAGTTTTAAAATTTTCATTAATGTCGTTTTTTATCTTAAAGCTTTAGTTTAGTATAAAACCTGTAATCTTTTGATAATTTGTATCAATTTAAAGTGTTTAAGTGTATTAAGACTCATTTCAAGCATCAATCTCAGTTTATGTTTACAATGCAAGTTTCAATTTCACTGTTTCAATTTGCAACTTCAAAATTCTTAAGTACAAGTGTTTAGAAGTTTATTTTAGAGCTCAAATAAGCTTGTATGAACTTATTACAGCTTTTCACAAGCTCACATTCAAGTTTCAATTCATTTTGGTTCTTGGTCAACATAAGTCAAACAGGGGCAATTTGGTAATGGAATTGGTCAATGGGTGAAGCAGTGCTGGATGTGGGTTGATTTAGGTCTAGTGGGTTGATATAAATAGGTTAGTTGTTCTTTGGTTTCAGTTTCAAGCCATTGTGGCTAAAGGACATTTTGTAAGTCATTTTTCAAGTTTTATGAGCATAATCTGTTTTAGTAGTCACAAGTAGTTAAAATCTGTTAATTAGGCTATATTTTAGTTATATAAACTCAGTTTGATCAATTGTTTTAGCTGGGTAAGGGCTTAGCTCAGTTTCTATTGCAATTTAGTAGCTAAAGGAGTGTTTGGAATTGCTGTAATATCTGATTTAAAGGCTAGCTTAGTGGTTGAAGTTTGTTGGTTTAAGTTTGTTTAGCATATATTAGTTCATATCTGTCTTACTTTTGTCCTTATAACCTGTCAAAGTCAAATTTCAACTTAAAATGCCTCAACAGATTAACTGTTGAGATATTTGCAAAGCAAAGTCCTAGTTTGTGTTCAAAGTTCTTAGATAAAGCTTGTGTTAACTTCATTTCATCACAATATAACACAATCTGTCCTCAAATTGGCTTCAAAATTCATTTTAGTCAACTTTCCACTTTTTCATCAAAAGTCAAAATTTGCAAAACCAGTTTTTAGCTCAACTAGAGGGAATTTTCTTGAGCTCAGTTCTGGGCCAAATCAGATGAAACTTGTTGTTTTTAAAAGCCCTACTGGTCTATTTTCTTATATCTATTTTAGTATAATTTTGTGAATTTTGTTTAAGCCCCAAAACTGCTTTTCAAAAATGGCCTAAGTGCCCTGTTCATAAACATCAGCTTATGCTGAGTTTTGCAGATCTTGCAGAGCTTGTGCAAGGCTCATGTGAACTCACCTAGGTCTGATTTTTGGCTTATGCATAGCCACCCAGGTCTAGTCTAGGTTCTAGTTGTTGCATTCCAGTTTCCAGCTTATTCTTGTGCTTATTTCCTTGCTCAAAGTACCCCCCCTCTCAACTGTTTTAGCTCAAAAGCTCAAATATCAAATCTGAGCAATCTGCCAATACAGAGGGTTTAGCTTGTTGTTTCTCATTGCATTTTGGTTATTTTAGCTTATTGTAGCTTCATTATCAGTTTGGTGCTCTTTGGTAGCCATTTGCTTATTTATAGTGCTTATTTATAAGCACTTTCCACTTCAGTTCCATAATTCCACACATAAGCACTTGTTTTTCTAATTTTCTTATATTCCTAATATTATTTTAGAGTTTTCCTGAAATTTTCAGATTTTTCTAAGCTTGTTTGCTATTTTCTTAATTTAAATTAGTTTTTAAGCATTTTAATTAGCATTAAATACAAATATTTAAGAAAAGTTTCAAAAAATAATTTTCATTTTATTAAGTTTAGATAAATATAAAAAGCCTAAAAGTATTTTTCCATAATTTTCTTGGTTTAAATAGTATTTTCTAGCATTTTAATTAGTTTTAAATAGTTTTAAATTAATAATAAATAAATAAAAAGTCTAAAAAATATATTTTCAGTTTTAAAATAAGTTTTATCATATTTTAGATTTTTCTAAGTTATAATTTCATTTTTTCTAAGTTAATTTTGTATTTTCTTATATTTTAGTGCATTTTAAATACTTAATAAATAGTTTTTAATTAATAATAATTAATTAAATAGTTATAAAAATAATTTTCTTTTTCTAAATATTTTCTTTTATCATTAGGATTGTAAAAATGTATTTTTCATATTTTTAGGATTTATATTGTATAAGTTTCACTTTTTATTTTGTACGTTTACGTAATTTTATTTTTTAAACGTATGTTTTAGGTTTTAAACGTTCATCATTTTAAATATAGTGATAGCGTTTTTTAATATTTTAGTCTTTTAACTTTCTTTAATTTGCATTTAAGCCCTTGTAGTTTATGTCCTTCTTCCGTAGTTATAATCTTTCACAATCTCTTTTTCGTTCAAATCTCTCGATCACTATACGTTTGGTGATCCATTGCATAGCTCATTTGGGACATAACGACCGGGAAACACTATACTCTCGGATCTTCATTGCATTCGTGCTTGAGCGGTTTAAAGGCGATTACGATTACGCCATTCACAGTGGCCGGGCAGAGTGATTTAGCTTGACTGTTTGCACGCATCGCTGATTATGTTGGTGCAACTCTGGATAGAAGATCCACAATCGGAGGCGCCAATTTCTTGGCAAGAGGTTGATTTCTTGGCAATGCAAGAAACAAACCATTGTGGCTGCCTCAACTCTCAAGCAGTACGTTCTTCTTTGCAAATTGTCGTGGTCGTGTCCTCCGGATTCAAAACCAATTCTTTGGACTATGGGTACAACTTCATGAACACTACAATTCATATAGATAACCAAAGTACCATCTGCATAGTCAAAATCCGGTCTTTCACGGTCGAACTAAACACATTGAAATCAGGCACCACTTTATAAGAGATGCATATGAAAAACATTTGATAAAAGTGGCTAAAATTCATACTGATGATAATGTGGCAGACCTATTAACAAAAGCGTTTGATGGACCAAGGTTTCAACACCTCGTGGTCAATATTGGAATGTTAAACCCTTGATTGCATAGTTTAAGGGGAGGCATAGGCCTCAGGGGAGGCATATGCCTCAGGGGAGGATTTGTGCAAACTCTGCATATTTTGTTTGTGTCATATTTTGTTCAATAAACAGTTTTCATTGTTCTAAAATCTGTTTTCTATCTTCATAAGCTTTGTAAAAACATCATTTTTCCAATAGTGATAGCGTTTATTTAATAGATTTTATCTTCTTATTTTCTCTAATTTGCATTTTTGCCTCTGTTATTCATTATTCTTTACTAACACTAACTGTCGAATAACCTTTTAGTTTGTTTGTCTTTGTGTTGTTCTTGTGTTGTGTTGTATGCATTTTGCGCTTGTCTAGATTACGTTTGTCAATATCATGATCAAGTTCAAATTCATCAAGAGTGACTCAATGGTACATGGTCAAGATAGCTATAAGAGTGTTCTTTGGTTTCTTCGAAAGAAAAATCTCAAGCATACAATTTGATTCCATCAAGTTATCTTGAAGAAAAGAAATTGAAGTCAATTTGTTCATTCATTCATTCAAGAAACAGTTCTGACACAACTTACATAAAGTCAACCTACTACTATGCATCTTCAAGATACGAGTACACTTAAGCTAAGCCTAATCTAGTGTATATCCTTCATTCCAAATCTAAGTGAATGTTGGATATCGTTAGATCTTGGCTTTGCTTTAGGGTATTGCATAACCACCCATTCGATCTAACCGGTGGTTGGATATGCATGACCACTCGACGAAGATGCTAAGGACCAAAATGGAGGATGGATTGATGAAAGCGATTGGCGATGACGATGACCACGCAGGATGACGGAGAAAAATAACGTGTCTGTGTGCTTCATCTATTCATTTCAACCAAAATGCAATCGATCCACCCTCCTTAAGCCCTTCTTCTATACGATGTGTGTTGATGCACCAAAAGATGGCGCAGATGAGACCAAGAACCACCTCTCTATCTTTGGGAAGTGGCGGATTCACAGCACGAGGTCTTTGTTGAGACCGAGGTCTTTGGAGGTTAGGAGTAAGATGTTCCCTTCTTATAGGAGTCATCGAATCATCAGTGATTCACTTGGATTCACTACACCGTCATCTTCGAAGAAGAAAGAAAGGGTGATTTATTTGGTCGTGGGTAGGGTTGAGGAAAGTAACGTGACCATGGGTTTGATTCACCACTTGATGATGATGAAGAGGATGATGAAGATGAGGAAGTGAGATCTATGATCTCAGGTTTGGTATTCATGGTGCAATATTGGTTAATTGGGGTTTATTTTGCTTCTAGGGTTTGTGGTAATTATTTGGGGATCTTGTTGAAGAAATGAGTTACATAGGGATCATTTTATAGACGGGTTCGAGGTTCAATGAGTTTAATGCAAGTAGGTGGCACAGTAATTCTAGAAACTTACCGAAGATATTCTTATCTTTAATGCATTCTGCTGAGGCTATAACTTCAGCAGATTGATCTTGTGTTCCTGCGGAAGTGTTGTTTTGGGTTGGGTCAAAGATGCAATACACGTCAGCAATAGTCAACCAAACGGTCAATTTTTCCTTGACTATAATTTGGGCAAAAACTATCAATCCGCCATCACTCTCTTCAAATCAACTCAATTCCCTCTCATACAACATTCACAAACACTCACCATTTCAAGAAACAAAACCCTATAAACCCATATTCCTCATGGCTCTTGAATTTAAACATGATCACAACAAAGTTGCATTTACGGGAAGCGGTAAGGGATATGATCATGCGAACCAATGGTGGAATTCTTGAAAAGGTCCAAGATTTGTTATGCTCTAACTCATTCTCCAAATGAGATATATGAATCTTTGGTTACTCGGTTTGGGAATCTGCTGAAGAAAGGAATGAAAGCAGATTAGGCGTTGATTGACGAACGAGCACATTGTGACGAGAGGACCTAATTCGAAGGAAGCTTCACTTGGAAGATCTTGATGGAGCTTTTACTCTAATCGGAAGGCGTGATTCTTGGGCTAAGGGCAATTGGCTATCGTGGTACAAGGATCGATATGTGGTGGAAAAGGAACTTTGTCCGAAGTGGAGGTTCTGGTTCACACGTTGCTTCAATGCATAAGCAACAAGGCGGAGGATGGGACGAGTTCTCTACCAAACCGGGATATGGTATTGTGTGTCTTTCTCGAGGGTAACTTTCAATTTTCTAGGTATATTTTCGAAAACATGGTTGAAAATATTCAAAAGACAAAGGTAAATTTTAATGTACCCAAGGTTTACGCAAATGATTTTAGACACCTCTACCCAAGCCCAAGCTTTTTATCCTATAAGTACTTTAAGCGCTAAATTGTTTGCCACAATGAGAACCCACTTCGGGGAACATCATCCCTTACTAGCACCATGTTGAGGACCTTCATCAATGTTGAAGCAACTCATGTTGCTCATGACCAACCACCTTGTCCCAGTCCAACTCCACATGGTGACTCAAGATGAGTCGATCTTAATAGACTACCCACACCAAGTCCCTTAGGGATCCTCTTAATGATGATCTTCCTCACAATGAGCATGACCATGTTTCTTCCGAAGGTCCAATGAAGCTCCCGCACCACGAGCAATCTGCTGGTGGAGGCGAGGACCCTATTACAATCTCATCTATCTATGCTCTTGTCAATGTGTCTGTCTTTGAAGTTAACGATCACGAAAAGGAGCTTGCGAGACCAAGTCTTCTCTTGGGAGTAAGATTGAAGATCTGCAGAATCAAGTCAAGGACTTAGAAGACAAACTAAGAGGGCCCTCCAAAAGGAAGCTTGTGGTTTCCTCTGATGAAGAACAAGAAGTACCTCATTTTGAGTCTCTGGACATGTTGGCTGATGTTTCTCTCAATGATCCTTCATCAGTAGCTGCTACTTCCTCAAGGAAGAAGGAACCTGTCCTTTACAAAAGAAGAAGGAGATCGTTTTCACATAAGGTTTCTTCTGAAGCTTCAAAGGAACCTGGGGAGGATAAGGATGCATCTACTGATGTGCTAATGGAGGATATATCTTCAGATCCTAATCAATCTCCATCGGTTCAAGAACCAATGGACCTTTCACCTTCATCGATCATCGACATTCTTTGCTATGTCCACTCTAGTTGACAATCTGCATCAACATGTGGACTTAGAGACAACTACAGAGGTTCCTGTCGTTGATTTAACCAAAGAAGAGTGTGCCAAGAAGCCTGGTGATAAAGGGAAAGATATAATAACTGAAGATGAGCTTGGTCCAGACCTGGTAAGTGAGGAGGAAAGACTAGGTCAAGCAAGTAGATTGGCAGAGTTTGAGAAGTCAAAGGAAAGTGTAGCATTGGCTCGTCAACTTGAAACAGAGGACTTTTCCTCTTTAACTCCTGAGAGAAGAAAAGAACTGGATGCAATGAGGGTTCGGATACTGCACGAACACTTGGGATATTCTAACTCGACAAGTCATTTCAAGACCTTCTTTGCTCAAACGATACTAGGTGGAGATTTCCTCGGTGACAATTATGTGGAGCGAATGATGGCTCGGGGAAGACAAAGGAAGCAAGAAGCTATCGCACAAAGAGGGCCATCAAAGCTCAGAAGGACAAAACGAAACCTCCGTCTAAAGCTGAAATAAGAATGGTGGTGAAGAATCAATGCTCGATGTACAACTCTGGCTTAACAATGAAACAAGTCAAGGCTTTTCCTGATCATGTCCTGTATCGCAAATATAATCAGATCATGAAGGACAAATCATCATCTTCAGCACATTCTACACACTTGAGAAGGATTACAGAGAATGAAGCTGCTCCAGAAGCCAAAAGACTCAAGTCTGATGATGCTCCAGTCAAGGAATCATCTCCAGTCATTCCTACTGAAGCATCTGCTGAAGTTGCTTCTTATACTGACAAGGGTCAATCTGCTGAAGCATCTTCCAATACTCCTGAAGCTTCTGATATATCAGCTCCCACTTCATCAGTGGCAATCATTAGCACACAGGAAGCTTCTAAAGTTAAGGAAGCTGATCTTGCAGAAATAAAAACAGAAAGGGCGAGAAAAATGCTTCACAGAATGAATGCACTACGTGAAGGTGTTTCAACTAACTCTCCCTATCCCTCTTCAAGTCTTACCACACAAGTTCAAGCTAAAATGCTCCATCCGGGGACACTCATAAGGCGGTGGGAGGAAGAAAAGAATGGCCAAAAGATCTCCTGTGGATCTTGAAGTCGATGACTCAACTTTCATTGTAGAAGGATCTGCTGCTGATTTTCCGATGGAAACTCGGATGAGGTGGTAGATTGGAAATTGAAGGATGGTGAGATGAATGTCATTCATCGAAGGGACTCCACTTCAATGGAATTCACCTTTCTAAAGGAAATTCTTCACTTGGTAGCAGGCGGACTTACTTTCTCTATTCACCGTGTTACCACCTATTACGCAACAAGGAACCACAAGGTTGGAATGTTTTACCAGAGATCTTCAAGCCTGTTAAACTCTCACATTCCCAATAGCAAAGCACATTCCATTTGGGAGAACTCACATCGGTGGAAGCTTGAATCCTGGAGATTCTATCCTCTCCCTCGGGTGCATGTGCTTGAGACTAAGGGTGGAATCACAGTCTAGATGTTTTCTGAAAGAAAGTATCCTTTGCCCAAAAGACTTATGGAAAAGATGTTGAGTCAGAAATTGGAAATTCCTCTAGATCCAGTGGGCAATGAAAGACAGACGGCTTTAACATTGGTGGGTTTAATCAAGACTCAACTTCAACAACTGCAATAGGCCTCATCCTCATCCACATCAGGAATCTTGGTACCCTTTGCATTTCTTTGTTTTGTTGATTTTTATTTGAGTTATGTATATACCTGTCTTTTCTTGTGTTATATTTTCAATTATTTATTAGTTAAAAAAAAAAAAAAAAACTTTTATGCGGTTTGTTTGTTGTCCAATTAAGGGTTTTAACTCACACGATGTACTGTGTATGTCAAAGAGTTGGCTAGTCCAAAGTGCAGACTTTGGTAAAGACACAACAAATCTGTTGATAGTGTAATGGTTTGCTCAAAATCATAGGGTATGCAACCACCCATGCTTAGCTTCACGAGGTTGTATGGTCATCAATTCACCATGGTCCATTCCTTTTGGAATCCAAGAATTGGCTAGCCCACATGTATATGGAATGTGGTAAAGGCAATGAATCCATATTTGGTTCTCGATTCACCAATTCTAAGAATTGACTAGTCCCGAGCAAACGGCTACGGTAAAGACAAGTCAAATCCGTTTATATGGTTCTTGATTTGCCAATAAATCGATGGTCATCAATGTACCATAGTTTTCGAACTCAAACATGTGGCTACTCCGGTAGTAATGGCTATTGGTAAAGAGACAACAAACCCATTAATTTCAATGATTCACCTCTCACGGGAGTTAACACACCGAAGTGATGAGAATAGTATTGAACTTATATGTTTTGATGTACATGATGTCATATGTTCTTTGCAAAGATCCGGTGTTTCACAGTTCGGTCATCATAGAGATGTTCTTCTTCCGAATCTTTGTTCTTGATCCTCAAGAACCGAGACATTCATAGCTCGAAGTACTTACGAATTGGGGAGGATCTAGTTTGGAATTTTTCATAAAATGGTACAATCCTCAACGAAGATTATCGATCTATCAAGGAAACTGGAACTTAACCTAGTCAAATTCCGGTTTAGGGAGGATTGTTGGGAATTAAGGTAAACTCTTGATTACGCGAAATTCTTGCAAGAGATTCTGCAGAAGAAGAATGGATTCTGCAAGTCACACTTCGAAGGTGTTAAAGCAATATCGTGTTCTCTTTGAAGATGTGAATCCACGTAGGAGAGATAAGCTCGATATAGAGTAAAAGTCGTAGCCGTATGTATAGGTTGGCGCCGTATTATGTAGAGCTTACTCGGAATAAACAATATGATTAACAAAACAATATGATTAGTTGCATGCTTGTCTAAAATGCATGCTTAGTCTATGTTAGTATTAGGGCGTAAATTGTCAACGCTCATTAGGGTTTCTTGCCTATAAGAAACCATGATAGTCTGTAATAGATAAGTTTTTTTCAAGTCTTTCAAGTCTTGTAAACTATCCAAAACATAGAGTTTCGATAATCAAAGATCCATAGAGGATCAAAGAGTTCTTAGTTATTATAACTTGTATTTACTTTCCGCTTCAAAATACGAGTTGTAGAGATCTTCCATTAGTTTGCTTGTGATTACATAGGCAACACTAACGATCTCCGAGTGCTTAAGATCTATCAAGGTCTTGGTTTTCAACAATTAGTAATTTGGAAAACTAGAAGGGGGTTGAATAGTTTTGCCGATTTAAAGTTGATTTCAAAAACTTTAGATTCGATATTATGTGAAATCGTATGGATGTTGAGAGTGTAGATCTAATGATAATGCAAGCAAATAAATAAAGTTAAGGGATAGAAATGACACAACCGATTTATAGTGGTTCGGCTACAAGGTCACCTTCCTTGCCTACTCCACTCCCAGTCACCTACTCGAGTTCAAGCACTATGTCAACAAACTCCTTCACTTGGCGGAGAAGCCTTCACAGCGTTGCTTACACTTTTCGGTACAAAGCTAGATACCGAGTCCGTAGCACGGTGGACCAAACCAACACAACTATTACACAACAAATATGTGAAATATCAAATACAAGATCTTATGCTACAAAATCTTGCGGGTGACAAATCAATCAAGGACCCTTGCTTGGATGACTTGTAGAATGCTCGTGATCTCGCCTTAGAGAGGACCTATATGAGGATCACAAATAGAAAGAAAGAAGAACAACTCTCTAGATCAAGTGATCTATATGTTAGAAGAGAATGAGAGTGTATGAGAGATTTAGTAAGAAGAGGGTGAGTTAGAATGAAGAAATGGCTCTCTATTTATAGGCAAATTTCTTCATTTGTTCCCACGGATCCCCCTTCCACAAGGATCCGTCTAGTGTAATCCTAGGGATCCGTGGAGCGCTCCTCTTTGCCCATGGGTTTTTGGTTATGGGTCATGGGTTATGGGTTGGTCCATGGGTTATATCTAGATTCAATGTATCTAAGTATACATTGTATCAAGTCTCTTTGGGTATGGGTTAAGATCCATGGGTTATGGTCCATGGGTTATGATATTTACCCATCCTAATAAACTATTACAACAAATGCTTAATTACTACATTTTGTATTTAAATGGCTATATGTAAATGCTTTACAAAACTAACATGTATCCTTTATAATTATACTTAAGATAACATTATATTTGTTATCAACAAAACACAAAGAGATCGCAAAATATTAATAAGCGGTTTTACGGTTTATTTGTATTAACAATCTCCCCTTTTGTTGATGACAAAACATAATGTTATGATGAGTAAAACTTAAGAATAGATGTAAGTTTTGAAAGCCCTAAGTTTACTTCTTCTCCCCTTTTTGTCGAAACAAAAGTTAACCCTTGGAAGAAATAAACAAACTTCTAACTCCCCTTGACGGTAGCTCCCCTTGTTTGGGCGTCAAGTGAAGAAAAATAAAATCCTACAAAAGAAAGGTTAGTAACATGCTTATATAATCTTGTGGTTGCGAGAATCAAGATTGGGAGCCAAGGTATGTAAACAAGGCCTTGTAATAAAACAACAAATTGTAGTGGTATGTATGCCACTTACAAGCATGTAAAAATAAGAACAAGACTTGTTCTTGAAAATGACTTCAAAAATAATACTTAAAAGTAGAAAAGTAGTAGTAGTGATTCCTTCCATGCTTGCATAAGGTTATGGATGGAGGTTTTGATGAGTAATGGTATTGATGCGATCAAGGATGAGGTTGAGTATGAAACGCATTTCTTCCCTAACTTCTATTGCAATTTCCTAGTGGATTGGCAATGTTCACAATGTAAATGATGTGGGTGATGAGTGCGGAAGTTTTCGGGTTGTTTTGATTTGAGTTATCACGGAAGTTGTGGTGGAAAAATAGGAAAATATGGATCAATATCCGGAATGTTAGTAAATGGTGGTGGAAAAGAACCTAGATGTTCTTGTGATGTGATGGGAGCTAATGGTGGTGATGTTTCAAGATCTTGAAATATAGTATTTGGAGATGTGGGGGTGTTGAAAAGACTAATTCTTTTCTTTAGGTTGATTAGATCTTGTTGGAGTCTTAAGGAGTTCCAAAGAGTTATTTTAGGTGGTGATGAAGTTGGTGTACTTGTTGGTGATGAGGGTGGTGCTATAATGGAAGCATCTTGTGGTGAGTTATTTGTTGAGGATGAATCATTTGAGGTTGGTTTTGCTAAACAACAAGATCGGATACTAATCCGTGCGGATATCCTAGCATTTGATTGTGGTATTTTGGATGGTGGAAGTACAAAGGTTTGGATATCATGATTGTTTGTACTAGATGATTCTCTAAAGGGTTTTGGATGACATGATGAAGTGTGTTTGTGAGAAGGAGATGGAGTATGCAAGCATTTTGGGAGTTATATATATAGAAAAACAAAACATTGTAATGAATGCTTGACCCAAAATGTGGATTAAAATCTAATGATTAGATATGAATTCAAGGCATGTGATCATGAGAACACAAGCATTAAAGAGCATACTCCCAAAATGAAGCAAATGTGGATTTTTCATCCAAAGTGAAAAATAGAAGTTGAAAACGACACATTTACGGATCCCACGGATCCTTCCTTGAGGATCCGTCCGGCATGAAGGTTTGGGATCCGTGGGTGCAGTGATTCGAGCGACACAAAATTTTCTTTTGGAAACATTTTTGCCTATTGTGTGCCTATATGCAAACTATTTGGAGTTGCGGTTTTCTCGACCTCTAAAAGAAAAGGAAAATAACTAGAGAAAATAAATCCTAATTGAGATAACCCGAAAACACACATTTGGTACATAAGTACGTAATATTGTGTTATCAATGCTCTAATTCATTTTGCTTAAATGAATGTGCCAAAACACATATTAGTTATATGTTCCTTTAGCATTCAAAAGACATGAGATGCAATGAAAGCGGGTTTTACTTTGTATTAATAATGAAAAGCGATTTGTCCTAGGCGTGAGAAATTGCTTTTGTGAAATTGATCTGGGAAGGTATCATTCTTTTAGAAAACATTTTGAAAGGAGATTTTCTTTAAAAATGTGTATGTAGTTATGTGTAAAAAAATTATAAATGGAAGACTTATCTTGGGTTTTGAAAATTCCGTATTGTTTGTGAGTTGTGCGTGAAATAGAAATCCTAGACTCGAGAAAAGAAGGCTAGTGTTTACATACCTTGTAGAGTCAATTAAGTTATGACGTTTGTTCCATTAGACCAAGACCAAGGCAAGTAGGTTGAATTGTTCCCTTCAACGGTTTGGTGAGGGCGTCGGCTATGTTGTCTTCGGATGCAACCTTCTCAATAGAGATGTTCCCTTTTGAACATTGTCTCTTAGGAAGTGATGACGAATCTCTATATGCTTTGTGCGAGAATGTAATACGGATTCTTGCTTAAGTCGATTGCACCTTTGTTGTCACATAGGATGGCTATGTCGCTTAGATGGATGTCGTAGTCTACTAACGCTTGTTTCATCCATAGTGCTTGTTGGCATGCTTTGCGGTGAGGCGTACTCGGCTTGGTTGTTGATATTGCAAGTGCCGTTTGTTTCTTAGAAAACCATGATGTTAAACAACATCCCATAAAAGTACATACCCCACTTGTACTTTTTCTATCAACGTAATCACACGCATGGTCGAATCTGCATATACAATTGTTTCTACTCCGTGCCCTTAGGATACCATAATCCTAATTGTGTTGTACCCTTAATATATCTAAATATTCTTTTACGGCTTCTAGGTGTGATATTTTAGGGTCTTCTTGAAACCTAGCACATAAGCAAACACTAAACATGATATCCGGCCTACTTGCCGTGAGGTAGAAGGCTACCTATCATGCCACGATATTTAGTATTATCAGCGGATTCTCCGTCCTCGTCTTTTGTGAGTTTGGTGTCGGATGACATTGGAGTCCTAATTGGTTTTGACTCTTCTAGACCGAATTTCTTTAACATCTCCTTGATGTATTTAGATTGATTAAAGAAGATACCATCTTCTACTTGTTTTATTGTAGACCAAGAAAGAAACTAAGTTCTCCCATCATACTCATCTCGAACTCGTCATGCATGATTTTAGAAATCATCACACATGTCTTGACAAGTGGATCCGAATATAATATCATCTACATATATTTGTACTATGATTATATGTGACTCTCTTTTCTTAGTAAAAGTGTGTTGTCAACTAACCCCATGGTGTAGTTGTGTTTAACTAGAAATGACTTGAGTCTATCATACCAAGCTTTTGGAGCTTGTTTAAGACCGTAAAGGGCTTTCTTTAATTTATACACATGTTTGGGTTTTCAAAATCAATGAAGCCGGAGGTTGAGCTACATATACTTCTTCATTTATGACACCATTTAGAAAAGCGCTTTTGACATCCATTTGATAAAGCTTTAGATCATTAGCACAAGCATCATAAAAGTATTCTTATAGACTCTAATCTAGCCACGGGGCATAGGTCTCATCAAAGTCTATTCCTCTTGTTGGTTATACCCTTGAGCAACGAGTCTAGCCTTGTTCCTAGACACTACTCCGTTTGCATCTAATTTGTTTTATAAACCCATTTGGTTCCTATTATGGTTTGATTACTAGGTGGAGGGACAAGTGTCCAAACATCATTAGAAACAAATTGATTTAGTTCTTCTTGCATAGCCATTACCCAACTTTCATCTTTTATGGCTTCTTGTGTATTCTTAGGTTCTAAGGTTGAAGCGAAACAAAACAAGCTACTTTGGTTTTGAACTTGAGACCTTAATGTTCGTTCGTTTAGTTTTCCTATGACTTTATCTACGGGGTGATCTTTGGACTCTTTAATGTTTACTATTTTATCACTTAGAGGTTCTTCTTCTTCACTTATCTTTTCTTTATTACTATGGCTTCACTTTCTATAATCTCGTCATCGACAAGAGGTGGAGAGGGTTTGGGTGGACTTTCATCAAATTTTATATTTAATGACTCTTCTACCTTCATTGTTTCTTTGTTTAATATGGCGTAAGCTTTGCTATTTGGCGAATAACCTAAAAGATACCTTGGTTGATTTAGGATCAAATTTTGTAAGGTAATCTTTAGTGTTAAGAATAAAACATTTACTACCAAAGACTCTAAGGTGATTTAACGTAGGCTTTTGCCTCGAAATAACTCATATGGAGTTTTCCTAAGATTGGTCTAATCAAGACTCGATTGAGTATATCGTTGAAGTATCAACGGCATTACACCAAAACTTTTGAGGTATGGATTGTTCATTAAGCATGGTTCGACTCATTTCTTGTAGAGTTCTATTCTTTCTTTCTACTACCCCATTCGATTGTGGAGTGCGTGGGCCGAGAAGTTGTGAGTAATACCATTAGCGTCACAAAAGCTCGAATTGCACTTCATTATCGAATTCCTACCATGATCCGTCCTAATAGACACTATGGGTCTTCTAGTTGTCTTTGGATCTTTTGCTTAATATTTCAAAATAGTTAAAGGTTTCCGTTTTGTTCTTTAAAATTTTGTCCAAGTATACCTAGAGTAGTCATCCACTATTACCAAAGTATAGTAGTTGCCTCCATAACTTTGGATAGCGGATGGACCAAATAAATCCATATGTAGTAATTCTAGACACTTAGTTGTGGACACCATGTTTTTAGCTTTATGACTCGAATGAGCTTGTTTTCCTATATTACAAGCATCACAAAATGATGTTCATATTTTAACTTAGGTAGATCTCTTACTAGATCTTTGGATGATAGCGATTGAAGAAGTCGCATGTTGGCGTGACCCAATCTTGATGCCATAAGGTCAAGTATCATCCATAGAGGTAAGACATAGTTTGTCTTTAGGTTCATTACCGATTTTAATGACATAGACTCCATGTTTCCTAATTCCTCTTCCTATGGTTATGCCATTTTAAGTATCTTACTACGGTTTGGTAAAAGTACATTGCACTTTTATCACATATTTGTCCTATACTTAAGAGATTAAAGTTTAGGTTTTCTCGTGACACACATCGTTAATGGTTAGAGATTTGTTAGAGATCGTACCTTTACCGATGATTCTACTTTGCTATTTCCAAACACCACATTACCTCCATTGAAGGATTCATATGTGGAGAATAGATCCTATTGCGGTCATGTGCCTCGTGCACCCGCTATCCTTGACCCATTCATCGGGGTCTAGGTCGACCTTTAAGCACACCTAAAACAATAATAAACTCAAAGTTTGGTCCCCATTTGTTCATGGGTCCATTAGTGTTAAACATTCCATTCATGTTAGACATGTATGGATAAGATGAGTATGCATTCCATGGAGCAAAGTTTTGAAAAGGAAAACCGTTTTGCATGTTTGGATTCCATCCCATTTGATGGTTACTTTTTGGGTAAGCGTTATTAGGTCTCCTAAATGAATTAGGTTTTGAAAAGATGGAGCTTTGTTTCTTGCAAAAGTAGGATTATATTTTGGAGGTGGTTGTCTAGTGGTGACATGAGTTGGTTTCTTCCTATTAACTATAACAAACTCGGTTCTAGGTAAGGAAGCTACGTTATTGCTCTTGTTTGCTACAACGGATCCACGGATCCCTTTACGTACACTAGCGGTTCCCTTTTAGGGGATCCGTGGGATCCGCCACAACGATGGTGGTTTTCTAGTTCCTTAACAAATTTTGTTTCTTTACTTTCACTAGTTGATGGATCAAGTTGTTGACTACCTAGACCTTTTTGATTATTACGGTTTTAACACCTTGAGTATTGTATCTAAAGTGTTCGTACTCATTCTAGCAATTTTAGAATCTAAGTTATCCACTAGTGTTTGAAGTTGAGCATAAGTTCACATTCACCACTTGCTATTTTACCTTTTTCTAAGCGTTTTAGTTTTGCTTTTAATTCTATGACTTCTTTATCTAAGCGTTGATTTTGACTCTTTAAAAGCTTATTTTGTTAACTAATTTTAAGCTAATATTGCATAGTTTATCATATTCATTATGCAATGAGTCGTCATCAAGTGATGAGCTACTATAGTATTCGTGACATACCTCGTCGTTTGCCATGAGACAAATTTCTTCGTCTTCCTCGTCGCTCATTCCCCATGTTCCGCTCACGAGCGCTTTTGATCATCCCGTTTGGGACACTTACTAATAAAGTGGTTTGGGTCCCCACATTTAAAGCAAATACGATCATCCTTTGGCTTCTCGTCCTCTTTGCTTTTCAAAGCCTTTCTTATCGTCATACGGTTGTTTGGCGTATCTACCCTTTCTTCTAAAGAACTTTTAAAGTCCCTTACCGCCATAGCGTACTCTTCGTCGTCACTACTCGAAGATGAGTTCTCCTCATCGCTCGAAGCCTTTTTGGCTTTAAGGGCAAGAGATTTGTGTTTCTCTTTCACCTTTGAGGCTTGGAATCTTTAGCAAGGACAAGCTCGTAGACTTTTAGGTTGCCTATGAGTTCATCGAGGGTGAGGATTGTCAAATCTTTTGACTCTTGATTGCCGTCACCTTGGATCTCCACTTGATGGAAGTGCCCTTAGATATCTCCTAACATGGTTACGGCTAGAAAAGGATTCATCAAGTGCTTGTAAAGATGTAATAATAGTATTAAAGTTAGCAAATGAATGATCTATAGTTTCCTCATCCGATATTGAAAATTGTTCATATTGTTGAACAAATAAATCAATTTTATTATTTTTAACTTGTTGGTTGCCTTGATGAGTTACAACTAAAGAATTCCAAATTTCTTTAGAGGTTTTAAGCATAGAAATTCTTTGAATTCCTTTTCGGTAAAGCATTATATAAAACCATTTTGCTTCACTATTTTTAGAAAGCTTTTCTTCATTTCATCATTTAGTTTATCATGAGGTATGTGAACTAAATTTCCTTTATCATCATTTGAGGTAGCCTCAAAATCACCTTCAACAATAATGTACCAAAGATCAATATCTTTAGACTTCACATATGTTTGAATCTATTTTTCCAATATATAAAACCATTAGTTTCAAGTAGTGGTGGTGGTTGCATAGATTGCCCTTCCTTATAATTTTCGAACCCATAGTGATCGAAAAGTTTTTAAAATACAATTTTATTTTAAAACTTTTATAAACTTAGCTCTTGATGCCAATTGTGGAAAACTAGAAGGGGGTTGAATAGTTTTGCCGATTTAAAGTTGATTTCAAAACTTTAGATTCGATATTATGTGAAATCGTATGGATGTTGAGCGTGTAGATCTAATGATAATGCAAGCAAATAAATAAAGTTAAGGGATAGAAATGACACAACCGATTTATAGTGGTTCGGCTACAAGGTCACCTTCCTTGCCTACTCCACTCCCGAGTCACCTACTCGAGAGTTCAAGCACTATGTCAACAAACTCCTTCACTTGGCGGAGAAGCCTTCACAACGTTGCTTACACTTTTCGGTACAAAGCTAGATACCGAGTCCGTAGCACGGTGGACCAAACCAACACAACTATTACACAACAAATATGTGAAATATCAAATACAAGATCTTCGCTCTGAAATCTTGCGGGTGACAAATCAATCAAGGACCCTTGCTTGGATGACTTGTAGAATGCTCGTGATCTCGCCTTAGAGAAGGACCTATATGAGGATCACAAATAGAAAGAAAGAAGAACAACTCTCTAGATCAAGTGATCTATATGTTAGAAGAGAATGAGAGTGTATGAGAGATTTAGTAAGAAGAGGGTGAGTTAGAATGAAGAAATGGCTCTCTTTTATAGGCAAATTTCTTCATTTGTTCCCACGGATCCCTTCCCTTCCACAAGGATCCGTCTAGTGTAATCCTAGGGATCCGTGGAGCGCTCCTCTTTGCCCATGGGTTTTTGGTTATGGGTCATGGGTTATGGGTTGGTCCATGGGTTATATCTAGATTCAATGTATCTAAGTATACATTGTATCAAGTCTCTTTGGGTATGGGTTAAGATCCATGGGTTATGGTCCATGGGTTATGATATTTACCCATCCTAATAAACTATTACAACAAATGCTTAATTACTACATTTTGTATTTAAATGGCTATATGTAAATGCTTTACAAAACTAACATGTATCCTTTATAATTATACTTAAGATAACATTATATTTGTTATCAACAAAACACAAAGAGATCGCAAAATATTAATAAGCGGTTTCTACGGTTTATTTGTATTATGATAGCTTTAATTGCTCGCCTCCAAAATCTTTCAAGGTTAGAAAATTGCGTGTGTCGTGGATACACTCAATATAGTTTAAACCAAGAAGGTATTCAAGAAAACCCATAACCGAAACCCCTAAACCCTTAGGGATTTTTGGTTTTTCCACTCAAACCAATTGAATCCTAAACCCTTTTGGATTTTTGATTTTTCTACACTTTGTGTTAAGTTTCCGTATTAGCACATTAAGGATTTGTTAAGAGTTCTTCACATAGTTAATTTGGATTCATTCAAGTTTGCTGTAAGTCGTGTAAAGGCTACTTAGATCCATAACTGTGGACCAACAAGTGGTATCAGAGCCTATAGAAGGACTCTGTTGTTGAAGATACACAATCACAAACACTCGTTCCAAACTAGAAAACATCAAACATGTCGACAAAACAATCTGAAACCTTCCGACCACCCGGTGATGAAGAATCCAACCATGAAGATGGGCGGACAACTCTCAACCTAAGCAACCCCAAATCACAAATACCACAACCATCTCCAACATGAAGCTTCCACCATTGAAGAAAGATGAATATGACATCGGGCTATGGAGATGGAGCACTATCTAGAATATCTTGATAATGAAGTGTGGAAGGTGATACAAAAGGAAACTCTAAAAGAGGGTTTCAAAGGAAAAGATAGCACTTACATCTGTATTGTCACATGTTACCGCCTTGAAATTCTTGTTGTGGAGAAGGAGAAAGGCTAAGAACATCTTGTTAATGGCACTTCCCAAGGAGCATATCGACGTTTTCATGGGATGGATGATGCAAAGGAGATCGAGAGGCAATCAAAGTAAGATTTGGAGGAATGCTAACTCCAAAAGATGCAAAAGGTCGTCTACAAACAACAATTTGAGGCCTTTACTATTTACGACTCTAAAGGATTAGAGAAGGGCTATGAGGTTTTCAACAACTATTATCACAATTGGAAGCTCATGGTCTTTGTTGTTTCCGATGAGGATGCCAATCACAAATTCTCGGTGTTTGCCACAAGGCGGTCAAGTCGGCAATGACCATGAGGACCAAACCTTAAATTGACATCATGTCAATTGATGATCTGTACAACAACCTAAGGGTTTTTGAACAGGAAATCAAGAATGTGTCAAAACATCCTCTTCTAGCTCTCATCATGTTGCTTTGGTGGTAGTTATAGTACTTCTTCATCAAATACTAAAGAAAGAGGGGCACCTGCTGGATTTGCTGATGAGGTTATCTACTCTCTCATTGCTAAATCATCAGAAGAGATGGATTTGCTCAATGAAGATCTGGGGCAGATTGATGATGCAGATATTGAGGAGATGGATATGCATTGGTAGATAGCTATGATTGCTATCAGGATGAACATGTTCTTTAAGAGACAGGGTAGAAGAGTTCGTTATGATCCAAAGACTCCTGTTGGCTTTGATAAAAGAAGCTTGAGTGCTACAAGCGCCATAAGCACGGTCACTTTGCAAGGGAATGTAGATCTCATGTGGCAACCGATAGGAAGAAGAAGGAATCTCCTTATCAAACAAAGGAAGTTGAGAAGCGGGAGGGTCAAAAGGTTGGGTGCGACCATGGATGGAGGTGCTATCAATTGGGAGAACATCTTTGAAGAGTCTACCAATCACTCTGCTTTCATGGCCATTGGCTCAAACATTAAGGTATCTCTTCGTTTCAAACTCTGTGTTGATTCATATAACCAACTTAAAACACAAAGTGATGAGCAATTAACTCAGTTGAGAGAACAGGAAGCACAAATTCTAGCTTATACCAATGCAGTCAAAACCTTAGAAGCACAAATTTCAAATCTTCAAAAACAAAATTCATCGCTAAATGACAAACTAAATTTTCAAGCTAATGATAATTTTGCTAAGGATGAAAAACTAAGGAAATATAGAAGAATTGGTATGAAAGCTCAACAAGAAAGAGATGAGTTAAAGAAAATAGTTGTGTCTTGGGGAGAGTCTTCTAAGAATCTACATAGGATAATTAATTCTGGCATGAACTCTAATTGTAAATTGGGCTTAGGTCATCAGATTAAATCAGATAGTGAGATTTTGAGTTATGAGGAAGAGATGAAACCTGGTATATTTGGTAGTTCAGAAGAAGACTATATTGGTAAACCACTTTATAATAGATTTGTTAAAACCGATAATTATAAAGGAGTTCCACCACCACTTAATGAAGACTACACACCTAAACCTGAACAAAAGTTTGATGAGTCTTTGTATGAGTATGGAAAAAGGGGCCTCAAACACCAAAATCATGTGTTTTAGAGGACAAATCTAGTGATTATTCTTCCTGTGAATCCAATGACAGTAAAGGATCCATTGGAAGTCCTTCTAAAAACTCTTTTGATAGTTCAGACCCTAAAGTGTTGTTTAAAGCTAAACCAGTTAAATCTGTTAAGGTATCTAAACCAGTTGTGTCTATACCGAAACAAGTTGAACCTAGTTTTGTTCCAAACATAGAATTTCCTAGGCAACAGGTTAAGAGGCCAGAGTCACCTAAAACAGATAGGAGGAATTGGAATGAGAGAATGAAAAGAGTACTAGGAGGAGGATACTCTTTCACTAGGAAATCTTGCTTTGTGTGTGGTAGTTTTAGCCATTTAATTAGAGATTGTGACTTTCATGAGAAGAGAATGGCTAGAGAAGCAGAGATTAAGAAACAAAGGGCTGTTAATACTAGTAATGTGGAGACCAAACCAGCTTGGAATAATGCTAATAGGATTAATCATGCAAATCAGTTTATTCCTAGATCAGTTTTCATGAATACTGGTGTTTAAACATTAATTCTGATAGGCAAAATATTAATTCTGGTAACATGTCTAGGGTTAATATTGGTCGTGTTAATTCTGGTCAAGCCAAAGTTAATTCTTGTTATATGAATGTTAAATTAAAACAACCAAAACCTACCAGTACTTCACCCAGTCCCAAGTTTAGACAACTACAAGTGAATCAATTCAACCAAAGACTTTATTATGGTTCACATTCACCTGTGAGGAGACCCATAGTTCATAATGCAGCTCAAATATTTAAATCTTATGCTGCAAAGGTTAATAGGGGGGACTGTTGTTAAGCCCTCGTGAGTTATACTTGAGACGGACCAAAACACACTCCAAGAGTAACGATGGACCATCTTCAGTTTATACTTTGAATTCTCAAGGTCCACAAGGCAGACCCAAGCATGTACATGCAGGGTCCCAAGATAAACTAATTTCTCTTTTAATGTGCAGAACATCCACACCAGAAGCTAGGAGGCAGAGGAATTGTTGACGATGGATGCTCGGGCACATGATTGTAACAAGGATCACTTAGAGGAGTTTGAGGAAGTCCAAGGAGGTTCTGTTACCTTTGGTGGTAGCATAGGCTACACTATGGATAGTTAGATCATAATAGATGTATTATAAACATCTATGTGTTAGTTTGATTTGGTGAATTTAGAACACCTTGAAGTAACTTTGATTTCTGTGTTTGCTACAATATTTTTGATGTGCTTAAACAATTCCTTTACAATTGGTTGTTCTAAGAATTAATTCTGGTAGACAATTTGAGTTAATTATGGTTTAACGAACTACCTATTGTATATTTCTTGGTTTTTGAATGAATTTTCCAGAAATTGCATGGATGAAAGCAAGATGGAAGCCGTGCCATTTGTACTATAAGTGAAAAATGGTTAAGTCTGGTGAGTCATGGTTAATACTGGTTGAGTGTATTAAGTCTGGTAGTGTTAAAATATTAGCGTTGTTACTGGTGAATAAAATCTTTGACTTTTACTATTTAAACTTATCCGTTGTTGTTTTTACGGCTACAAAGAGTATATATATGGATAATATTCACCTATTTTCCACACATATCCTCTAATTACTTTTGCATTAAGTCAAAAATCTTTTCACCATCATATACTTTGTTTTCGTCTACCAGTACAAACCCTAATACAACTATTAACCTACACCAAAACTTGATCAAATGGCACAATTGAAATTCGTTGATAAGCACAACCAGGTGGGTCTCTTGAAGAAACCAACAGAAAGCAAAGGTTTCGAACAAATTGTATATTTCTTGAAGGGTTCTTATATCCAGTATGCTTTAACTCATAACCATCCTATTGTCTTTGCTTCCCTAGTCAAACAGTTTTGGCATACTGCAAATGTCATAACTCTTGCTGATGGGAATCTACAAATTCATGCCACCATTGATACATTAGACTACACCATCACTGAGGCATCTGTAAGGGAAATACTTCAACTAGATGATGCCTCAGGGATCTTCTTATTGCCTAATGATGAAATTTTTGAAGGGTTGGGTAATATGGGGTATGAAACTGATGGATCTTTCACTTTTTGGAAGGAAAACTTCACACCTCAATGGAGGTTCCTAATCCACCACATACTCCACTGTATGAGTCACAAAAGTGGTGGATGGGATCAGTTTGGGAGTGTCATTGCAACTGCATTGGTTTGTCTCTCAACTGGTAGGAAGTTTAATTTTTCAAAATTGATTTTTGAGGAAATGGTTAACAATGTGAAAAGCAAGAAAAAGTTTTTGATGTACCCACATTTTCTTCAAATGATTATAAACACTCAGACTAAAAACAAAATCCCTTTTGTAATTAAAGGCTTTACCAAAAAGCTTTTTGCTAATATGAACAGGGGATTTGAAGGGGTACATTGACCACTTTTACCTGCTATGTTATCTGTTCCCACTAACCCAGATGTAGGACCATTAGTTGAACCTCAACCACAATGACCACATGAAGAGGAAGAGCATGTTCCACCACATGATGAGCAGAAACATACATTTGAGGGGGGGAAATCTACACCTCCACCACCCTCACCTCAACAACCACCTTCACATATGCAACATTCTCCACAACCATCACCATCTCATGTAGAGCCATCACAACCACTATCAATGGAAGAGTTGGTACAGCTAGTTCCTAAGCTAGTCACAAGAATTAATGGACTAGAGAGGGATTTAAAGCAAAATAAGAAGGTTATGGGAGATGCGGTAATGAAGTTGGTTAGAAAGGTTAAAAGGCTGGAGGATCTTATTAGGAGAAAAGGGATTTCCTTGCCTGCTTCAGATGATGAGGACTTTGAAAATTCTTTCAAACAGGGGAGGAAATTAGAAAAGGACTCAACTGATTTTGATACTCCTCAACAACAAAAGTCATCAGTAGATACAAATTTAAGTTCTCAAAGCTTGGAAGCATCTGAAATCTTGGCCACAACACTCACTCAAAAGGCCAAGACCCATGGAGAACAGACGAAGGAAGGTTTGAAGAGGAAGTTGAACTTAGAAGATGTTGATACAGGCTTGGATGAAGTTAATACTGGCTTTGAGTCAGTTATTTCTGGTGAAGATGTTAATACTAACAGTGCAAATATTAAGTCTAGCAATGAAGTTAATACTGGTTCAGCAGATATTAGTTCTAGTGCAGAAGCAAATCAAAGAGAAGGCAAGAAGATTATGGAAGAACCTTCTCAACTTGTAAAAACAAAACAGCAGATCAGACAGGAGCAAGCAAGTATGGCAGAGGTTCAAAGAATTATTGAAGAACAAGAAGCACAAAAGGCCAAACTTGCAGACATTGAGGCTAAAGATGCATATGGAAAACTAGAAGGGGGTTGAATAGTTTTATAGTTTAAAATCTTTGTTTGAAACTTAATTGTAAGATCAATTGATATTGATCAAAGATATGTTAGTGAAGAATGATATGCAAGCAATATATAATAAGTAAGTAAGGAAAGAAACAATCAAACCACGACAAGTTGTTTATAGTGGTTTGGTCTACAAGGAATATTTTTCCTTGCCCTAATCCACTCCCCGAGTCTCCAACTCGAGAGTTATCTTCACTAATTAACAAGCTCCTTTAACCGGCGGAGAAAACCTTTACACGTCGCTTACATAATATTTTTGACACAAAGCTAGATGTCGAGTTCTTTTACAAGGGTACAACCACTCCCACACACTATGTATTTTGAGGACTAAAATACTAACCACTCACACTCAGAGGTTTAAGATGGTTTGGTACAACAATGATGTATGAACAATACTAGATCGAAAAACAACAAAACAAACAAGCCTTCCAACTAATTGTTGAAGCTTGATTATGCGTTGATCTTCTTTGCTACAAAAGATGATCACTAGAATGAAATGAAACTGAGTTAGATATGATATAATGAGAGAATGTATGTGTTTTATGCTAGGAAGGAATGAGAAAACAACTTGGGTTGGCTTGCTATTTATATGCCAAGTGAACAGCAGAGTCCACGGACCACGGAACCAAAAAAAGGGTTCCGCCCTTGTTATTTTTTGGTTTTGTTGGTCTGACAGTAATGATCACAAAATTTTTTCCAGGATCATCCAAATCTAACCAAGATCATGTAAGATATATTGAGTATAAATCTATACAAAATATTCTATGAAATCTTTTAAAGATTTCTAATGTGATGCAAGCCATGATGTAATATGTTATTTTCTATTTTTAGAATTAATATGTAAAAAACTAATTACATATGTAATGTTATGTTTAAGAAATTAAAACATTTTTGTTCTAGAAATGTTGATGCACATTATGGTTTATAAAGATATTAATTTTAATTGATACATAGGTAATCAAAATGTTATAAGATGTAAATGCTTAAGTGATGAAGACTTTATTTAAGGAAAACTTGTTTTAATATCTATTAATCTTGACAAGCTTTATACTTTACAAAAATGAAATATACTTTTGTTGTTAACAAAACTTAGGTAAAGATCATAAAATATAAATAACGTTTAGTGACGATATTTGTATTAACAATCTCCCCCTTTTTGTTGAGGACAAAACATAACTTTTATTTTTATCAAAGATGTAAAGTTGTACAAGAGTTATAAAAATATGAGATTAATTTGAACTTGAAAAAACTAGATAGTTAGATAAAGTTGACAATAAGAAGCTTATTTTATCTAATGACTAGTTTACCCAATTATTTGGTTTTTAACAATTTTGACTTTTTGAAAGTCAAAGTATGATGTTGACTTTTTGAAAGTCAATGGTCAAGTTCAATAATATTCTCCCTCTTTTTGTCGAAACATAAAGAAGAGGCGAGGCGGAATGTGCAATGAGCCCTAGCCATTTTCTCCCCCTTGGCCAATACTCCCCTTAAATTGGGTGCCAAGAGAAGGATACATGGATTGTGAAAAGTTACAAAAGAAAGGTTAGAAATAATCATCATCACAAGTATACAAGTAATTCCAATCCCCAAGTAATAACCAACAACCATAAAAGAAACATCATTCATTTTTTAAAATTTTCATGACTTAGAAGTCATGAAATGAAACACACTGGATGTGTTGATACATGAAAGAAATCCTAACAAGTAAAAACAAATAACTTTAAAATAAAAATAAAGAAAATCCTATAAAATAGAAAAAATAACTTAGAATTTAAAAAGTACTAAAGAAAAGTCTAGAACCATCCTATTGAGGAGGTGGATGAGAAAGAGCGTTGATACGCTCAAGGATGTGATTGAGGATGAACCTCATCCCATCTTGTAACTCGTGGATCATGATCCGGGTCCGTTCGCTAAGATGGGCGATCCGCTCACAATTTGAGCAACCGTGTCTAAGTGGGAAAATAGGATCATGATTAGGTGGTGGTGGATTGGTGGAAGTGTTGTTGGTGTTTGATGGTGTGATGAGGGAGGAAAGCAAAGAATTTTGCATTTGCATAGCTTCACTAAGGTGAGAATCCCCCATATTGGAGAAGTTTTGGAAGTTTTCTAGTTGGGCTTGTATCTCCTCTTGGGATTGTGGGTGATCTTCCTACATAGATTTATCAATGTCATCGATATGAGGAGACAAGGATGTTGGTGGTAGAGCATGGTCCCCATACAATGGTCCATGAATGTCATTATGGATTGGGTGAAAGAGGCGAGGTCTAGGTTCCAAATGGGCGTTTGGTTCAAATGATGGGCATGGTGATTCATGAGCTATGCGCTCAATGGTACCAAATGATGGAAGTGGAGGTGGATTTGAGTGCGTAGGAGGTAGGTATTCTAAGTCTTCTAAGAATATGATCTTTGGAGATTTAGGTGGTGATGGTGATTTGGATGTTTGGATTGGAGCTGGTGGTGGTGAGGTAACAATTGGTGTTTTTGTAAGTGGTTGAGTGGTGATGACAATGGGTGATTTTTGAGGTGGTGTAGGAGTGCTTAGAGTAAGGAAGTTTTCATCTCTTATTGGGGATGAAATGTTTAGAGGTGATGATTCGGAAGAGGAGCTAAGGTTTACAAAGCAACAAGGCCTAACACTTATTCTTGCGGGTTTCTTACATGGTTTTTTTGATGGGGATGATGTGGATGACTTTGTCATTTTTGCTTAAGCTTGTTCTAAGAGAAGATGAGAGAAATTGTTAAGGTGTAAGGATGATCATCTTTGAGGTTCTTAATTTATAGGATCATGAGATTATGGAGAATTGTGTTTGATTTGATGTTAAGCCATAGAAATGAAGTGGTTTATAATGATTTGGAAGAGTTTTAATGCATGTCATATCATCTAAGTCAAGCCATACAAGAAGGTTTGAGTAAAAAGGCCAAGATAATAAATGGGTCTTAATGATGCAAAATCTTGAAGTTTAGATCATCCACGGATTTCAAAGAACCAAAATTTTGGTTCATTCCTTTATGAAAAAGGGTTCCTTGGGTGAATTTTGGGGATTTTTGAATTTTGGTGGGAAATAGATATCCTATATGTCTAAGTAAGTTAAACTAGTTCTAATATGAATAAAAAGAAGTAAAAACTATCCTAGAAACAAATGTTGGTAAATTAGAATGCGTGAATGAGCGAAATTCAGCAACTTACATGGGCATTCAACGGTACCAAAATTTACACCGACGGATCCCAAATTTTGGGTCCGGCTAGTCCGTCAATGTAGAAACGGCGGCACAAAAAAATCGAACTGACGGAACCAAAAATTTGGTTCCGTGAGATCCGTCAAGTGCAGAATTTTTGGCAGTGGTGTTTTTCGACCCCCGGGGACTTTCCGAATCCTGAAATTTTTCTTAAAACATATGAAGATAATTATAATTAGTTAGGAACAAGCAATAATGCACATATAAACATAAGGGAGCATGTATTTTCAACAAGGGCTATTGATTTCACTAAAAAGTGAAAACGGGTAAAATTTGATAACATGCGTATGTTATCCCCCTGCATGAAAAAGTTAGTACACATCAATGTTTTAAGTTATTTTATCATCCTAGGAAGCAAGAACACACAAATAATATCATACAACATTGTTTCTTGTCTTGTACCAAACACCCTCTTAAAACCTCAACTCACTTATCCAACTTCTTGTAAATATTGGTCATCATCCTACCAAGGCACTTGAACATCCCCTTGATTTGCTTGAACTCCTCCATTGGGTTCTCCACTTTTGTAAGTGAGGCGTAGTACTCATGTGGTTGAAGCCTCGAGTTGGGAAGACCGTCTTCGGAGCTATTTGATGATGATGAAGGAGTTGGAGGTTTTGGCCTTTTTCCCTTTGCCTTAGTCTTGGATACTCTTTCATCACTCAAGGGCACAAATATGTGAGGGATGAGAGAATATTATAGTTTCAACCCTCTAGGACTTGGCGGAATGGGTGCATAAGCTATATAAAGACGGGTAAGGAGCATCCCGTATGGAAGAGCAACGGAGCCTTGAGTAGGAATGTCTACCATCCTCCTAGCAATCTAGTATGCCAAGTTGAATGGTTGATGAGTAAACAAGCTATAGAGCATGTAGCATAGGCAAGCATTGATGTGATCTCGGTTTCCTATGATGCTAATGACATTGGCTCTAAGGAGTTCCTCCCATTTTTTGAAGTGAGGCTTAAGCTCATTGAGTTCCATAGCGTATGGATCTCGGTTGACTTCCTTTCCCGCTCGAGTGACACGGGTTGGTGCTACCCTATCAAGGAAGAGGTGCTCACGAATGACGTCCTTGTCAACCAAAGGAGTTTGGTAAGGAGGAGAGCGTTCGTGGATTGCATCAAGGATGGTGAGTGACCACTTATCCGAGTATAGACAAGTACCAACGCAAGGAATTCTTAACACTTGAGCGAATTGGTTGAGAGAAATGGTGTAGTCATTTTGGTTGATCTTAAATTTGAGAGCCATGAGATCATCCTCATTTGTTATGGAAACAACACTAGCATAGAATTCTAGGACAAACCTAGGGCAAATTGGCTCGTCGATGTCAAGGAGACAATCGAATTTGATAGTGGCTAGTTCTTGACGAAGATTTGTTCCGACGACAAAAGATGGATGAATTGTCCTACCCTCATGAAAATACCTTTTCTCTAGACTCTTAAAGATCTTAACTTGTTCTTTGGTAAGGCCCTTAGTTTTGTGGTATTGAGGGATGTATCCAAGGGTGTCTTTGTGATCGTAAAATTTTGCGGCTACCATGTTTGTTCCTAGGAGCAAGAAATTACGAGTTTTAGTAAAACGAAAACTATATTAGCGTTTTTGTTCTAGTGTGTGCCTAAATGCAAACAATGTGGAGTTGCGGTTATCTCGACTCATTTTATGCATAAAATAATTTTCATTAGTAGTGTTTGGCAAAATACAAGAGATAACCCAAACGCTCCTAATTCAATGTGGCTTCATTTGAATATACCCGAGAATGCATATTATTAATGCATTATCTTTAGTATTCAAGAGACATTATGCAAGTGATGAAAATAACGTTTTTATTTGTATGAACAATGAGAATTTTTTTTCCTACAAGTGAGAAGTTTTTCAAAATTTTGACATGGGGTTTTTGGTTTAATTAGGATAATGCCTTATGATATGTAACTTCTAACTAGTGGGAAACATGATTAGTTATGTAATTTGACAATGTAGTTCATAATTTGTGCAATTAGTGATGCAATTTAACAATGTAGTTCATGTTTTGTGCAAGAATATACATAATCCCCATGTATTGGTTTTGTGCATAAATTAGAACCCTAGACTCAGAATTAAGAGAGGTAATGTAGTTAGGATACTCACAATGATGTTTTTGGCTGTGATTAATTGAGGAAGAAACCTTAATTGTGAGTTAGGTGTTATAGTGGCTCGTTTGGTAAAGTAGGTTGTGAAGAAGAAGGTGTTTTGTATTTAAAACTTTTGATACTGTTAACACCACAGACCAGACGGACCCAAAAAATTGGTTCCATCTTTGTTTTCGTTTGGTGTCGTGGCCCGTGGGGTACTACAGCAAAGTTTTGCTAAATTGTTTTGTTTTGGTTATTCTAAGGTTTAGGCAATGTTTTAACTATATATTTGGTTCCATTAATCCTAAAAAAAGTCTAAGAAGATTAAATGGTTCTCATTTAAGAAGTTTAGTTAGGATGTCGGCAATGTTATCTTCGGAGGATACTTTCTCGATTGAGATGTTTCCTTTTTGAACATTGTCACGAAGGAAGTGATGGCGAATTTCAATATGTTTTGTTCGAGCATATTGGACGGGATTTTTACTGAGATCAATGGCTCCTTTGTTGTCACAAAGTATAGAGAAGTTGTTGAGATGAATTCCATAATCCACGAGCTTGCTTCATCCAAAGAGCTTGTTGACATGCCTTCCGGTGAGGCGCACTCGGCTTCCGTAGTTGAGATAGCGAGAGCCGTTTGTTTCTTCATGAACCATGAGGTGAGACAATGTCCAACAAAGGTACAAATACCACTTGTACTTTTTCTATCGACATAGTCACCGACGTGGTCCGAGTCGGCATACACTATGGTTTCTACACCCGTTCCTTTGGGATACAAATCCTAAACATGTAGTGCCTTTAATGTATCTAGATATTCGTTTCAAGGCTTCTAAGTGTGATGCTTTAGGATTTTCTTGAAAGCAAGCACATAGACAAATACTAAACATAATGTCGGGTCTACTAGCCGTGAGATAAAGTAGACTACCGATCATTCCTCTATATTTAGTGTTATCTACGGATTCACCTTCCTCATCCTTGGTGAGTTTTGTTTCCGAGGACATGGGTGTTTTAGTTGGTTTGAGTCTTCAAGACCAAATTTCTTAAGTATATCATTTATGTATTTATATTGGTTAAAGAATATGTCATCTTCTAGTTGTTTAATTTGAAGTCCTAATAAGAAGTTTAACTCACCCATCATACTCATCTCAAACTCGTCGTGCATGAATTTAGAAAAATCATCACATAGCTATTGACAAGTTGATCTGAATATGATGTCATCAACGTATATTTGAACTATGATAATATGTGATTCCTTTTTCTTGGTAAAGAGAGTATTATCTACTAAACCCATGGTGTATTTGTGTTCAACTAAGAAAGTCTTAAGCCGATCATACCAAGCTGTTGGTGCTTGCTTAAGTCCGTATAATGCCTTTTTGAGTTTGAAAATATGATGAGGTTTTTCAAAGTCGGTGAATCCGGGAGGTTGTGTGACATATACTTCTTCGTTAATGAACCCATTTAGAAATGCACTCTAAAAGGTGATGTCTTAGAGGGAGGTGGACTTTCGTCGAATGTTATGCTCAAAGATTCCTCGACTCTCATTGTTTCTTTTTTTAAAACAATGTATGCTTTGCTAGTTTGTGAGTAACCAAGAAACACACCTTCATAAGACTTTGGGTCAAATTTGGTGAGATAGTCTTTGGTAGTTAGAATGAAACATTTACATCCAAACACTCTAAAATATCCTAAAGTAGGCTTTTTGCCTTTATATAATTCATAAGGTGTTTTGTTCAAGAAATGACGTATTAAGACTCTATTTAAAATGTATGTGAAAGTGTCAACGGCCTTACACCAAAACTTTTGAGGTATGTTTTGTTCATTAAGCATTGTTCTACTCATTTCTTGAATAATTCTATTCTTACGTTCTACAACACCATTAGATTGGGGTGTCCGAGGAGCCAAAAAGTTATGTGTTATACCATTTGTTGGGTTTTAGGTTCCACTGAATGGAATTACTCTAAGTATGGAACCACTGCTAGAGCAAAAGAAACCACGGCTAGAAGAAAGGAATCCACTGCTATGTTAATCCACGACTAGTAGTATTGTGTAACCACTGCTAATATTTTGTAAACATTGCTAGTTAGATAAGTCGGTTTAATATTTTGTATTAGATAAATATGGAAAAGATATTTATCTTGTAGGTTACGTATTGTATATTGTAAAGGACTCCTTAGCCTATAAAAGTAGGTCCTAGGTTAGAGTTAGATATACGTGTGTTAGATATATCTAAAGTTGATACACTTCAAGGTTGTAAAACCCTAATACTATTCAGAGTATTCGTTATTAATATAATTGAGGTGTTTAGTGATTTCTGTTGTTCTTCTTCTTAAGATTAAACATTATATTCCGCGTTTTGTTTAATAGTACATTGTTTAAGTCAATTTCTATAAAGGAAAATTTGCTCAACTGGGATCAACACCATTTGTATCACTAAAGTTTCCAAATTGTGTTTCATTGTCGAACTCGCGACCATGATCCGTTCGGATCGACACAATGTTAACACATAGTTGATTTTGGATTTTCTTACTAAGTATTTCAAATTTATCAAAGGCTTCATTTTTAGTTTTCAAAAACATAGACCAAGTGAACCTTGAGTAATCATCTACTATGACTAAAGTGTAGAGGTTTCCTCCATAACTCTTTATAGCGGATGGACCAAACAAGTCCACATGCAAAAGCTCTAGACACTTAGATGTGAAAACCATGTTTTTAGCCTTATGGCTACTATGAACTTGTTTACCAATTTTGCAAGCGTCGCAAAAGTGTTGGTCATATTTTAATTTGGGTAGATTTCTAACTAGCTCTTTTGAGGATAAGTTTTGAATGAGTCTCATATTAGCGTGACCTAAGCGTCTATGCCAAAGAGTAGAGTTATCATCTAAGGTTGTTAGGCAAAGTTGATCTTTAGATGTTCTATCTATTTTCATGACATATATGTTATTTTTTCATAACTCCTTTAGCTATGGTGATACCGTCTTTTAGTATTTTACTACCATTTTCTTCAAATATTACTTTATACTTTTTATCACATAGTTGGCTAATACTGAGTAGATTAAATCCTAATCTATCAACATGAGCAACATTTTCAATAGTTCAGGAGTTATGAGCGATCGTACCTTTGCCAATGATTTTTCTTTTGAGATTGCTACCAAAAGTAACATTAACTCCGTCATACTCTTGGTATGTTGAGAAGAGACTTTTGTTACCCGTCATGTGTCTTGAGCAACCGATATCTTTTATCCATTCATCAGGTTCTAAGCCAACTTTCAAGCATACCTATGACACAAATAACTCAAGCATTTGGTCCCCAATATCTCATGGGTCTGTTTGGGTTAAATATACCATTTACTTGGTTCATGTACGGAAATGATGGGTAAGGGTTCCATGGCATGTAATTTGGAGTTTGATATGGTCTAGGGTAATTTTGATTCCAACCGGTGTGTTGATAGTTGGGTTGTATGTTGTAGTTGCTTTTGGGAGATGGGCGTTTGGCAATAGGCATTTTAGGCCGTTGTTGAGTAGTTTTAGATCTAAATTCATTTCTAGCAAGTCCTACTCCTAATGTAACAACATGTTTTCGTTTAACAACATTCTTGGTTTTCTTAGTTACCTTGACAAATTCACTACGGTCCGTTTTGCAAGCCTGTTGTCCTACTGCAGACACCACAGACCTAATTTTTTCAACGGACATAACCAAACTTTTAGGTCCGTCTGGTCCGTGCTGTACTGTTGCAGATGTGACAGTTTGTTTGTCTTTTTTGGCCGTTTTGGTTTGACTACCTGGAATCATTACTTCATTAAAACCTAATCCACTTGTATTTCCTGGTACTTTTGAATTCTTACTATTTCATCGGCACAAGAAATGTTTTTTTTAAATATTTTAAATTTATAGTTATGTTCGATGAGAACTTCTTGTGTGAGTTTTAGATTTTCTATTTCAAGACTAAGCTCTTCACATGATTTACAACCATCGTCATTTGTTTTGCCCTTTTTAATCGTTTTGCCTTTTCTCTTAACTCATAAACTTCATTTTCTAAAATTCCTTTTAGTCTTTAAAACTTGTTATTAGTTATGATTTTAAGCTAAGCTTACACGCTTGATTATATTGTTTTTGCAAAGTGTCATCATCAATAGAAGAGTAAGATGAGTCGGAATGTACCTCGTTTGATTCATGTGCCATTAGAGCGATCTCATCCTTGCTTGATTCTTCGTCATCCTCACTATCACTCCAAGCACCGCTTACAAAAGCTCGTTGAATTTTGCTTTTAGGTGGCTTGAGGCAATCTCCTATTAGATGACTTGTATCACCACATCTAAAGCACTTCCTTTCACCTTTTCCCTTTTTGTCATCTCGGTCTTTCCGGAATGACTTTTTTTCATCTCGAGGTTGCCTTACGAACTTTCCTCTTCGTCTAAAAAACTTTTTAAAATCTCTTACGGCCATGGCATACTCCTAGTCTTCACTATCTGAGCAAGATTCTTCATCATCGCTAGATTCCATTCTTGCCTTTAGAGCAACGGATTTGACTTTCTCTCTTTTTCCTTTGATGATATCCGAATCTTTATCCATCACTATTTCGTGTACTTTGTGTAACATATTGGATTTCACAAACACATCAAACCATGTTTAATGGGGCGTACACTTTAAGGATTTTAGAGAGAGAAAGGTTAGAGGTTTAGGGAACTTAGAGAGAGAAAGTAAAATCTTAAAATGAGCTCCAACCCTCTACCTTAGGAGGTAGAGGGTATTTATAGTACCTTACATAAAACGCCACCTACGGGCTATGGATCAGGCATACAGTGGGTAAAGACCCGTCCGTCCTCCACGGTGTTACTTAACTAAATACTAACTAACATTAAATAACTACGACTACGAGCTTTCTAATGATTACATATACTTGAGGTGACTGACACTTTAACAACTGGATTTTCCAAATCCTAACAATCTCCCCCTAAGGGAGGTCACCTCAAATTACATTGAATACAAACAGATATTACATTAAGATTGTTCTTGGATTCTTGTTAATGTTCTTTGCTTTGAAGCCCGTAGTCTTTGATTCTTCATGTTTTGCATGTTTGGTTAATCCAGTGGGGGTCTTTAAGCGATCCACGTGATAATGAGTTTTGAGCTAGCTTTGAGATCATCGCCACCATAAATCTCGACTTTTCCTTTGTAGTGTTGACATTATGTGAAGTTGTGACTTTTGGACCGACATGCTCATATTCGGATCATGATTTCTTCTCATCGAGTAGCGGAAGCTTTAGTTGATTCATGATATTTGTAGCGGTAGAAGCGAAGCATGGAGTGACAATATCGAGTCATTGATGCACTTATCATGATTTCTTTAGAAATGTGTTGTGTGAGCATGCGACAATGGATTGACCTCTCAATTCGATCACCGCAAACGTCCGGTGTACCGCACACAACGCTTAACAATAAAGCGCACAAAAGTGTCTTTGATCACTTTCGTTGAATTGAGGTACACGCCCACGGTTCCCGTTGATCGATACAAGTCTTGCCTGTGATCGGTATAATTCAAGAATCTCCTTGACAGGTTTCGTAGTCGCTCTAGTCGTTCTCAAACCGGAACGCCTCAAAGAAGACAACACGGAGTGAGTGAACCAATAATTGAGATTCACCGATTGATGAAACGTGATTTGAAAAACGATGTGTATTGCTCAATATAAAGTGTTTTTGCAATACAACAAAGGTTTTAAGGAAAATCAATTATCAATCATAAACACCTTTATTTTGAAATATTAATACACAATCGATGTTCTAGAGAAAGAATTTTAAACACAACGACCGGTTTTCAAAGGTATTCGTCAATCCATTACACGAACCAGATTGATTCATAATTTTGAATCGCCCCATTGTTTCATTCGGTTGTCACATGGTTGATCTATTGGATAGATCTCACATGCCACCTACCAAGAGCTTGTTTGATGTTGGCTCTAGAAGGCTTTCCATCGTCATTGTAAATATGTTTGCATATCACTCGGATGTTCAGCAATACCACAAGGATAATCGTGGGACTCATAAGATATATTCTCACTTTCCACATTGTGTGAAATAGTGAGTCTTCATTGATTGTGTCATTAATGAGATTTATTGATGATCTCGTGGCTCTAGACTCAATTGTGCACATTTGGTTCCTATCTTGGGAGACTAGGGAGGGTCTCCTTCTTCAATATCAACAATCTCTAAGAGAAAGTCGATAGATAATGTAGGTTCCCGTGAGAATGAAACAAGTCCTTTTAAGAGGAACTTTAGTAGCTTGGGAAGTTGTAGTGCAAACGTCATCGGATCCATGACGTCTTGTCTTCAATACCGGCGTTACCTTAGTAACAACCAAGAGCTTATGTATTGAACCCGGTTTACGCCCTAAGGTTGAATAATTGGAGGGCTATTTCTTTTCACCCTTTTCACATTCATTTCTTTTTCATTCTTCAACCCTTCAAGGTTACCGAGACTTCATTTCTAGAACCTTGTTGGGTTTATTCCGGTTCTAGCTCTATCTCGATCCGCACTCTTCCCATTTCTCACTTTTCTCCTCTTTTTTTTTCATCATACCTAAAGACTCTACATTATCTAGTGGATTGTCCCTGGGTAGATCCCTCTGGCTCTGGCGGGATCATGGGAACGAATACCTAACCTAACCATCCTTATATCTCCACACATAAAGTAAATTTGGTCGGTCTTTTTGGTATTGTTCTTCTGCCATTGGAACCAATTGAGAACCATTTGAAAATCAATCTAGGTACTTGTGATATATTATCAAAGCATTTTGTACCTAAATTGTTTTTGATATTTCAGAAAAAGAGCTCCCCTTCAACATGTGCATCGTATATTTGAAATCGTTTTGGCACATGGAAGCAAGAGGAATATTTTTAATTCATTGATTAACATTTTCTAAAAATATCGACATCACCTTCCCGATCAAGATTAGTATTTTTCATACTTAGTTAAAGATATTTTTGGGAAAGAATGTGGTTTTCCAAAAAGTTGCTCCCCCTCAATATGTGCATCGAGATTCGAAAGTGTTTTGCACATATTAGGAAAACCCGACTTTGAAACAAATCAATCACGTTTCAATCCTTTTTGGTTTGATATAGATGCTCCTCCTTAACATGTGCATGGAAAATTTAAAATCGTTTGGCACATGAAGGGAGGAGAGCTTGCTAATCACTTACAAACCATTTGTTGAATTATCAGTTTAAATCCAATTTAAATCACAAATTCTCCCCCGATCACAATTTTCAAATAATTTGAGATTTGTGATCTCTATAGATTTAAATTGTTTTTGAAAGCTTTTGAGGAGAATTGTGACTTGCTTATGAAAACATTTAACCGATAAGGATCAAATCTGAGACTTTAAACTCCAAAGATTAAACATGATTTGAACCAATTGTATGACAAATAACCTTTTGATTTAATTGAAAACATTCTCCCCCTCAATCAATGACATAAGTTGTTGATTGAGAGATAGAGATTTTGACAAATGTCAAGTCCAGATGAATTTCAAAAATTGAGTCCGAGTTATTTTTCAAAGCTATTTAGTTTTCATTAGATAACAAATATTTTTCAGAAGAATTTATAGAAGGAAAAATATTTGTGAAGGAAACATTTGTATTTTTGGTGACAAACATTTGTTTTTAGAATCAGAGCATGAGTTTTGAAAAGTAAGATTAAGCATGGCTCTTTTTTTTTTTTTTTTTTTTTTTTTTAATGTACATTGAACTTCATCTAAAGACCCGTGTCACTCTTTGAATGACAACACAAAGACCGTAGATGAAATCGAATAATATAAAAGATGGAAAAAATATTTTTAGCTTTTTCAAAGATTTTCTAATTTTTTATGGATTTTTTTTTTTTTGAAATTTTATATTTTTCTATTTTCTTTTGTGGGTTTTATAATTTTGTATTTTGCTTTTTGAATAAAAATTTACAAGAGATGGATGAAGAAAAACTTTTACTCCTCGTCTTCCTCTTGAAGGCGTTTGAGTGTTTCGGTTGTAGACTCTTTAGTCCAAGTCGTGGAAGGATAAACTCAAAACGTTCTCTAGGAAGAGCTTTGGTGAAGATGTCTCGCTAACGGTATTCGGTCCTCACAAAATAAAGTTCCACCACACCGTTCTCCACTTGCTCACGATGAAATGATGTCGAATGTCGATATGCTTTACTCTTGAATGTTGAGCGTTGTTGCATGAGAGAGCAATGACACTTTTGTTATCACAATGAGAGGATTTTGTTGAATTCAAAGCCATAGTCGATAATTGGGATCTCATCCATAGGATTTGAGCACAACAAGATGACATGGCTATGTATTCTCCTCTGAGAGGATATAGAAGTACTCATTTGTTTCTTTGAAGACCACTCACAAGTTTTTCTCCCAAGAATTGAGCACCACGATGTGCTTGACGTGTATCTTGACACCCTACATAGTCTCAGATACGCATATGCGATTAGTGACATGTTGGTGTCCTTCGGATACCAAAGTCCCATGTTAATGGTACCTTGGAGATACCGAAGACCCGTTTAACCGTTTCAAGGTGCTTTTGGTAGGTGAGTCGGTATCTAGCACATGCATACATCCAACGAATATCGGGTCTCTCGGTCGTGAGGTACATCAAGGATCCAATCATACTACGATATTTCATTTGATCTACCATGATCCACGAGGGTCCTCATCCGGTTTGGTACGCTCCACCATGGGAGTGTCAACGGTGTCACAAGTGTCAAATCCAAATTTCTTTAAAATTTCTTTAAAATTTCATTAGCATATTTAGATTGATTGATAAAAATGCCTCCGGGACTTTGTGAAATTTGTAATCCCAAGAAAAATGACATTTGTCCCATCATAGACATTTGAAATTTGGAACCCATTTCATTTGAAAAACGATCACATTCAGTAGGGTCGGTCGAGGCAAAAATAATATCATCTACATAGATTTGAGCGTGAATTAAGTGTTTGCACGACTTTCGGGTGAGCGAGTGGGATCTCTGCTCCTTTGTTTGAATCCGGTAGATAAGAGGAACTTTGACAGTATCATACCATGCCCTTGGAGCTTGTTTCGGACCATAGAGACTTCTTTAAGCGATAGACATGAGTAGGATGTTCGGGATCCACAAAACCTTCGGTTGGTGCGTACGTACGATTTCTTTCGGATCTCCATTAAGAAAGGCGGTTTTACATCCATTTGATAAACCACCATGTTCTTACTAGCAACATTAGCTAAGAAGATTACGATTGCCTCAATACGTGCAAGCTGGAGCAAATGATTCCTCAAAGTCAATACCCTCCTCTTGACGATATCCTTTTGCAACAAGTCTTGCCTTGTTCTTTAATACATCCCTATGCTCATCAAGTTTCACTTTGAAGATCCATTTGAGAGCAATGATCATTGCACACTCGGAGTCGTACTAATTCCCAAACATCAAGTCGGTCAAACTCATGAATTTCTTCTGCATTGCATTGAACCAACGTCCTCGACATTCTTTGTTTGACATCTTTTGGTTCAACTTTTGATAGTATGGAATTGAAGAAGCACCATAGGGCATCTGTTGCAAAATTTGTTTATGGGTGGATCTTGGACGAGAGGATTCCTATGATATTGTCCAACGGATGATCGTGTGTCCATTTACGAAATGCTCGTGTGGTTGTGATTGAAGAACCGAGGTAGCGAGTTGTTTTCCCACGATGAAGATGGTTCGATGATGGTTCGAGAGCAAATATGTTTTCAAAGGGAGCATCTTCGGGAGTAGCAAAGGGGTTATCTCCATCATAGGTGCCAGAAACATTTCCATGATGTACACTCAATGATTGAGGATTAATTGATGTTGATGAGTGATCTGAAGTAGGCGCTTCTTCACTCAATGACATAGAAACTGATGGGTTATCTACGTTAACTAGGTTAGGGACAGCCTCTGTTGATGTATTTGACTGATCATTAGCAATAGGCTCATAGTGTTCATCAAACATTGGATCAAATAATTTCTTCAAATCATCTTCCGAAGGAGGTACATATGAAATTGCTGGTGAGGGATCTTGTACAAGAGAAGAACTAATGGGACTACTTAATGAAGGTTGTGATGCGAGTCCAGAACTTGATTGTCCTGGAGCCATTTGCCCAAACAGCTCATCGAACGTGACGTGAATAGTTTCCATGATATCTCGATTTGTTTTGTTGTAGATTCGGTAACCCTTCTTGTTTGGTTCATAACCCACAAAAACTCCAATGTCCGCCTTAGCTCTTAATTTACCTAAATCTTGACCGTCATTCGTTGGATAGCACAAAGCACCAAATACACGAAGGTATGAGAGATCGGGTTTTCGTTTATGGACAAGTTTGTATGGAGTTTTTCATGAGTGGTATGTATGAGGAGCGATTTTGGGTGTAGCAAGCAGGCAATGGCTTCACCCAAAGAAACATTGGAACCTTTGAATAAATTAGCATTGTTCTTGCGGCTTCAACAAGGGTCCGATTTAGTCTTTCAACTACACCATTCTGCTTGAGGCGTCGTGGAACACTTCTTTGATGACCGATTCCAATGCTTTCATAAAATTGACTTAGGTCTTTGTTAACAAACTCGGTGCCATTATCTGCATCGAATAATTCTAACAGTCTTGTTAAGTCGAACTCGCAATGCTTGATAAGTTTGATGATGACATCGGGTTTCATCCTTTGTCCTCAAAACTTAACCCAAGTAAATCAAGAGTAGTCATCAACAATGACTAAAACATATTTCTTCCATTTATCGTTTGCACTCTCATTGGTCCGCACAATCCATATGAAGAGTATGAAGAACTTCCATAACCGAGTTTGCGGGTTTGGGTTTGTGGGCATATTTCCGCTTTTTCCCAATTGGCATCTTGAACAAAGATGATCTTTTCATACTTTAACTGGGTAAGCCTCTTACAAGGTCCTTTGGAAAGATCATTAATGGTGCCAAGTTCAAGTGATTGAGGCGACGATGCCATAACCATGACTTTGTTTTGAAGCCTTTGACAACAAGCAGTTGGAGAAGACTTCATCATGTCTTCGATAGAGATGGTGTATAGGTTTGAACCACGTGTTCCTCTTAACAGTTCCACACCATCAAGTTCTCTAACGAAACAAGTATGTTTTCTAAAAGCCACCTCTAGATCGGAATCACGAAATTGACCAACAGAGAAGGTTATGACCAAGACCTTCAACATAATATACCACGGAGATTACATCATCACCAACAACATAATCTCCATAACCCATAATTGCACCAAAATGGTCGTTCCCGAATCTAACGGTCCGATGAATTTACTCAAAGTTCATGAGTCATGAATGATCTCCAAATATATGCTTGGAACGACTGAGTCCGGTACCCGTAATCGATTTGAATGACTGCGGTTGAACACAGACAAGAATGGATAATCTGGATAATTGGGATCCCCATGCAATAATGGGTTCCACTTGGTTAGACAAAGAGATTGGAACATCCACATCGAAGCGAGTCAATAACATCATTAGTGGTAGATGCTTGGGCTAGTAGAAACAGAGATCTATTCAAAGTATGTTCACTTCTTAAGGTATAATTCTACCAAGGGCATCCATTTCCTAATGGGCATTGACTTAGATAATTTAGGGCACAACTCATTAAGATTAAATTTGCGGCCGTGGGTATCCACGATAACCTATATTACTAAATTTTCTTCCTGTGGGTTTCAATGTTTTCTAACCTTCTTCCGCTTTGCTTTCTAGCCTTCTTAGCTTGATTTATGGCATTAACAATTTTAAGCGGGTATTTAACAAGATTAATCAAATCATTCACACCACAAACATGATTAGTAACGAAACCAAGCAATCATCATTACATGTTTTGCCAAAAGTAGCGAATTCACATTAATTACAAAGATGCTTAGAGCTAACACTAGAATCAATACGATTCGTTTTATTCAACATAGTTTCATTCTTCCTAAGGTGATCTTCTCTCTTCCACTAAACATTCCTAGCTTGCAAGGTCCTATCATTCTTTGTGTTGCCTTGAGGCTTTGACACCTTGCTTTGGTGTCACTTTTTACTCCTGTGAGGGAATGGGAACATTAGTTGGTTTTGCTACTTTTTGCATTTCGGTTTAGAAGTCTTTGGATCCGAACTACTTGAAGGCACATTAAAGTTCACTTTCTTAACACTGGGTATAGAGCAAGGCATCACAGCTTTATCTTTATCACTTAAGGATTTAGGGCATGTTGCTCTTAAACATTCTAATAGCTCCTGAGATCGTTTGGCATATATGCAAGCATACCTAATTTCACTATCAAGTGGCTTATTTATGTGATCCTCTTCTACAATCTCACGGAGACATTCTAGACTATCCTTAAGGTGATAGAAATAGTTATGAAGCACAAGTTCGTTATTTATAAGATGAGGAGGAATGTATTTAATAATCACAGTATATTTAGAATCTGCAGATGTCTTTGATGTAACATTCTCATTAAAGACAAGTGGCATTTTCCTTTTTACCTGACTCTTCAGATTCTCAATTTCCTTTTGTAACGAAGTTATTTTTTCATTGTTTTTGTCACGAGTGACTTTCATTGAATCGTATAACTCTTTGAAGTGTCGTTTGACCTTTTCATTTTCTTGTTGTAATACATTAATGATGTTTTGAAGATGAAAGTTTTGAGAAAATTGAGAATCTAAAGGAGGCGGCATTTGGGAGCCAGTCACATTGTTTTTTCACCCTTTAATTGTGAAATTTGGGTTTTTAACTTTCTGATCGTGTTACGGTGAGCTCGAATATGTTCATCACGTTTATTTATTTCAAAAGCGCATCAAACTCGGAACATCCGAGGATATCTTGATGTTTGAGGTTTTAACATTTTCTTTGAGATCTTGATATTTTAGTTGCAAATCAAATGTTCAACTTCCAACTTAGAAAAATGTTTTACCAAATTATCGTGATCATCCCGGTCAATTTTCTCATTTAGTTTTGAGTTTTGTTTTCAAGCTCAATGACACGATCATAGGAAACTTTTAAAGCAACATATAATTCATGAAATTGAGAAGCAGTAATAGAATACTTAGTAACAATGTAGAACACATCTTGAACAACACATTGTGAGATCGATTATCATTAATGATGTGATTCTTTATCTCAATTTCATTATTCTTAAGCTCACGCTTCATAATTATTGACTTCAACTATCATTGCATCAAATTCATTTTCCATTTCTTTAATCTCGATGTCTATTCCTTTTAAGACTCTCAAATTGACTTTTTAATTGTTTAAAGAAAGACATGACCTCGCTTAAATAACATTCTTTAGTTTGCTCAAAACCCTTTCCCTTCAAGAATCCACAGAGGTGTGATTCTCTTCTTGCAAGTCTTCTCAAAATCAACGAATAGTTGATAAATAACATACAGGCTGATTAGGGTCTTGCTCTTAGTAAGAAGAGTTCTAGGAACTAAATGCATTGGTGTATTCGGAGGATACATGTGGTGGAAGCACTTTTCTAAGGGAGTGTTTGTTTCAACAAGATTATCTACTTTTGCTTATCCAAATCCTTTTCTAGAACACTTGTTCGAAGTTAATAGGGTTTGAGGCTTAAACTTGTTCAAGAAATCCAATTTTCTTTAGTGTAATCATGGGGTTTGACAGGTTATGTTACGCTTTTTACACTCGGGATCTTCTAGCTTCTTATTCATTTTCTCCCAAAGGCATCTTCTAATTGAATATCTTCCACGTGCACTCAAAGACAACTAGGTTTCTGTCTAGGTTTAAGAATCTCATTGCCATCATAGATTACATTTTGAGTCGCTCTAGCAACTTTTTCATACTCGGGATTGGGTACCTCAATAAGGGGATGCTATGTTTATCGCTAAGACTCTATGCTTAGTGATCATGTGAGCGATCGAATGGTGTTCCTTGTATGTACAACTTATTTTCAAGCTTGTTTTCAAAGTTTTAGGTTGGAAAAATCGGTTAAAGTTTTGATTCCTTAGCATTAAATTCTGTTTAAGCACTTTAACATTTTCTTGAAGTTCTTGCTTTTGTATGATTTTGTTTAGTTTGTCTTTTAAGGAATCTAGCTCTTGTTTTAATATTTCTTCCCTAAAATTACTTTTTCTAATAATTGTACGCATTTGGTCATCCATTTCCTACTCACGGGTAGTTAACTCAAACTTAGCACGTTGTTCATAAATGGCAACTTGTTCTTTATAGGCATTCAGTTAAGAGATAACAGAATCATCAGGGGCACATGCAGTGTATTCATAAAAAACATAGTCATCATTGACTGCAGAAGATGCATCTGAAGGATCGTTAATATTATGTTGTTAGATGATTCGGGTGGTCTAGGACAATGATTAAATAAGAAAGCCATTTTAGAGAGATGAAGAGAGTTGAGAGGAGGTTCTTGAAAGAGTTGCTTAAACAAATGAAAGGTTTATTCAAAGAAGCCACACCCTTCCATGGATGAAAGGGTATTTATAGTTACAATAAAACACGACCTCTGACGGCTGTGGATCGGTATCTGATGGGTAAAGACCCGTCCTTCCTCCACGGTGTTGCTCTAAACTAAACTACGCTACAAACTAACTAATAAACTACTAAATAACGTAATCAACGACAAATATACGAGCTAACATATGCTAGACCATTATTGGGGTGACCAACTTTTTAACATGGAATTTTCAATTCCTAACAATCTCCCCCTAAAGGAGGTCACCCCATGAAATACATTTTGCTTCCTAGCATTCTATCTTTGACTTAGATTACGAGCTCGAGACTTGAATTCTTCAATTTACGCAATCTTTGTGCTTTTGTAGCGATTCTTCAAAGTCCGCACCGATTTGTACTTTTAAGTGGAGGCCTTTAAGCGATCCACATCTTTGATGATCTTGAGCTTTCATTGAGATCATCACCACGATAAATCTGGATCACCCTTTAATGTGTTGCCATCATGTGAAGTTGTGACTTTTGGACCGACATGCTCACACTTCGAATCATGACATCTTTCCATCGAGTAGCGGAAGCCTTCTTGGTTCATGATATTTGTAGCGAGTAGCGAGAAGCATAGTATAGAAATATCGAGCCATGTTATGTAGATATGCACCACCATGATTTCTTCAATTAAGTGTGGATCTTTGTGACCATGCGGCTTTGGATTGACTCCTCAATTACGATCGGTACGCAACCGTCCAAATGTACCGCAAACAACGATTAGCAATAAAACACACGAAAGTGTCTTTGACCACTTTAGTTGAATTGAGTACACGGCCCATGGTTCCCGTTGATCGGACAAGTCGCACTGTGATCGGTAGGATTCCTAAGAATCTCCTTGACAGGTTTCGCAATGTTCTAGTTGTTCTCAAACCGAACGTCTCAAAGAAGACAACACGAGTGAGTGAACCAAATAATTGAGATTCACCGATTGATGAAAATGATTTGAAAAACAATCGCGTATTGCTTGAAGACGAGTTTTTCAATACGACGAAGGTTTTATGAGAAAGATCAATTTTCAATCAAAATACTTTTGTGTTAGAGAATGAGTACACATTCGACGCTAGCGAAAAGAAGAGATTCGCACATCGAGCGGTTTTTCTAAAAGTATTTTCAATCAAAGATACTTTTTGAATTTGAAATGAATACACATTCGACGTGCTAGAGAAAAGAAGGTTTGCACATCGAACGGTTTTTCCAAAAGTATTCGTCAATTCCATTCCTGGACCAAGGTTGATTCAAGAATGAATCACCCCATCGTTTCTATCCAGTTGTCACAAGCTTGATCTTACGATAAGATCTCACATGTCACCTACCAAGAGCTTGTTTGATGTTGGCTCTAGAAGGATTTCCATCTTCATCGTGAATACTTTTACATATCACTCAGATGTTCTGGCAATACCACAAGGATAAAGCGTAGGACTCTTAATATACACTTACTTTCCACATTGTGTGAAACAACAAGTCTTCAATAATTTAGTGTCCTAATGAGATATTGTGGCTGATCTCTTGGCTCTAGACTCAATTAGTGCACATTTGGTTCCTGTGTCGGAGACTGGGAGAGGGTCTCCTTCTTCAATATCAACAATCTCTAAGAGAAAGTCGATAGATAATGTCGGTTCCCGTGAGAATGAAACAAGCCCTTTAAGAGGAACTTGAGTAGCTTGGGAAGTTTAGTGCGGTGCGTCCTTTGGGTCCATGACGCCTTGTCTTCAATACCGTGTTACCTTAGTAACCACTAGTAGCAAATGTATTGAACCCGGTTTACGCCTAAGGTTGAATTATTGGAGGCTATTTCTTTTCACCCTTTTCACATTCAATTCTTTTTCATTCTTCAACCCCTTCGTTGCTTACTTGAGACTTCATAACTAGAACCTTGTTGGGTATATTCTAGTACTAGCTCTGCTCGATCCGCACTTTTCCCATATCTCATTTTTCTCCTTTTTCATCATACCTAAGGATTCTACACTGCCTAGTGGATTGTCCTCGGTAGATCCTCCGGTTCTGGCGGATCGTGGAACTAATACCTAACCTCTCCATCCTTATAACTCCGTACATAAAGTAAAATGGTCGGTCTTTTGGTGCAGTTCATTCTTCCTTGAAACCAATTGAAAAATCATTTGGAAAAACAATCAAGGTACTTGTGATACGAGATCAAAGCATTTTGTACCTTAAAAGTTTTGATCATTTAGAAAATGCTCCCCAAACATGTGCATATGATTTTTGAATTGTTTAGCACATGGAGGCAAGAGTTCTTTGAAATAATTTCTTTGAAATAATTTCTTGATCACAATTTCCTTAGAAAAGCCATTTGATTTTCTTTGGTAAATTCTCTCCTCAATATGTGCATAGGATATTTGAAATCATTTTTTTTATCACATAGAGGCAAGAGTTCTTTTGAAGCACATCCACGATTACAAAAGCCATTTAAGAAACCATTTTAAAACTTAATCAAGGTACTTTATAAATCACTTTAAAAGCTTTAGTGCTTGATAGTTTATTTGCTCCCCTCAATATGTGCTTCAAGATTCAAAGCGTTTAGCACATATGAGAGAGCGGCGGCACAATTAAATCAAAACGATCACTTTTTTTTTTAAATTTCATTATTAAATCACAAATTCTCCCCGATCAAAATATCAAACCCTTTGAGATTTTGGATCCCAAGTGATTTAATTAGGTTTAGAAAACATGGGAGAATATGTGGCTGGTTTAAATACTCATCATGTTTTGGATAAATCCTCCTCCTCAACATGTGCATTGTGTATTTCAAGTCGTTTGGCACATGGAGGCAGGTGCCTTTGAAGGACTAAAACCAATTCCATTAAAATGATATGAGATTTAAATCACGATCTCTCACCCGATCAAAATTTCAAACCTTTTGAGATTTGTGATCCCAATTGATTTAAATCATTTAAAAGAGTTTGGGAAAGAGGCGTGGCAAGATTTAATTTTGAAAAATGATGATAAGGACCAATTTAAGACATTAAAGATTGTTAGTGTCGGTATGATAGTTCTTAAGAGATCTTTTAGTAAAATAAAACAATTTCACAATCAAACAAGAATGAAAAAATTTCATTTTGAAAGACCTTGATTCTAAAGAAAAATCATACCATGACATAACATTAAATCTTTAGATCACCACTTATTATCGTTCAAGACGAAACTTTTGTGAAGAAACATCGTTTTAAAATATTTTATTTTAAATCACTCTCCCCTCAATCCATGACAAGTCAATAATTGAGTGACTTAGGTTTTGATAACATGAAGTCCGTTGATTTTCAAAATTAGTCCAATATATTTTCAAAACAATATTTTCCATTTTCAAAACAATTTAATCAAATTATTCAAAATTGTTTAAAATGGTATCCCGCACAAAGATACGTTAGGTGGTTGAGAAGCTTCATTGTTGTTCTTTGTAGGGTTTGGAAGAAAAACCGTCTGCAGATGCAAGAGACTTCTTCTTCGTTGCATTTGAATGCCAACCGAGGTCAAATTAAGCTCGCTTTCTTCAATCACTTAGAAGAAAACCATCTGGCGATGCAAAGAGACCTCTTACGTTGCATTTATGCCAACTCCATAGAAGTCCAATTAAGCTCCGTTTCTTCATTTGTCAACCCAAGATATAGTTACCCTTTCCTTCGCATCCAATCATCTTCAATTGTGGGATCCGGATCGGGAACATTCTTTTATACCAATATACCGCATACGTTAGTGAACACACATACAAATATATGGTGGTCGACATCACCCAAACAACAATCGACTAATAAAAGTCAATTCAACATATCAATCGGATCATAAAAGGTATGGGAATAACGGGTTTATCAAACTCTAATCATCTAATTCTAACAATCACATCCTAGAAACCTAGTCCTTCAACATAGGCAATTATCATTTTAATTAAGCACGTAGGATAATTAAGAAAGCCCGTTAAATGATATAGATTTGAAAAACATTATCCCCTCAATCCATGACTCATTTTATGAAAAGTTTAAAAGCGGCGAAGTCATTGATTGAGTTTTCAATTTTACAAAACTCGAATCGATTGTTTTTAAAGCAACTCATTTACCACCAATTTTGAAAACAACAAATATTTTTACAAGAATTTTAGACGGAAAAACATTTGTGTTGGAACAATGATCCTTGACATACTTTCCTCAACTTGTTTTAGGATAAGTGCACGAAATATTTGAAAAATTGTTTGCCGAAGCACTTTCCTTCTTTGAAAACGGGTTGCTATCGAAATAATAGCAAACCATAGTTTAAGCACTGGTGACATCAAATAACGCAAGCCATTTTTGAAGCCGGGTTACATACGAAATAATCAGAAGCCATATGATGAGACATGTTTTGAAAAGAATATTTACACCTCCTGCTCGAACTTCATCTAAAGTCCCGTGCCATTATTGAATGACATTTCTAAGACCGTAGATGTTATCGATACCGTAAGACATGTCTTGAGAAAACATATTTTGGTATTTTTCAAAATTTTCGATTTTTATGGATTTTTGTTGGTTTTATATTTTCTATTTTCTTTTGTTGGTTTTATATTTTTGTATTTTGTTTTTCGAATAAATATTTACAAGGATAAATAAGATGATATAGTAAAAGAAGAGGATGATACGAGTACCGAGATAAGGATATCAAGCACCCGTTGTTGAAGAAGAAATCGTCATCTCTTAAACATTCACCACCAAAGCTTCCAAGGCTCCGAATAGAAGATAGAACATGAGCCTTCGAGAAAAAGAGACTTTGCGACTTCCCCAAACCAAGATCCATTAGATGAGCGATTCAAGCTCTATTTCAAGCTTTCCTTAGCTGTGCACAAAGAAGCACACCATTATAATAAATCCACCGCTCCATTTAAGAACAATAATCGAGGTTCTCCGCTCGGGGTTATATCATCAATAAAAGAACAGCAACGTTTCATCCCACGCTTAAATAATCTTCTCAAATTCCTTTTCCACTGAAGTCTGAAGCAATCCATTCCAAAAGGTGTCAAGAGAACAATTCTCCCAAGTAGTTGAGTTGATGCGATCGGTCTCTTAGTATAATGCTCAAGAACTCTCCGAATACACTTCATGAGGGAATGAAGAACACCTCCCATGTTCACATTTTTTTCTTCCCCGATGATCATGTATGAAGCTCAAGAACCCAAGTACACCAATACCCAAAGCTCTCCGAATACACATCATGAGGGAATGAAACACCTTCCCATGTTCACATTTTTCTTCCCCGATGATCGTGTATGAGCTCAAGAACTGGCACACATTCCCACCAAAGGATAATCGATAACACCTCCTCATGTTACACATTTATCTCCCCGAATATGTCGCACTTGTGTACCTCTTTATTTTCGTAAACTTTCTTTTACATCACTTCCCCACGTCGTTGGAATACTAACACAAAAGCCTTGATGAGTAAAACTTTGAGTTTCTCTGGTCATGACATTTGTTTTCCGGGATATCTTCAATCACTTATAAGTATTAAGCTTATCAAGTTTACTCGCCATGAGTCAAACCTTGAGTTTCTCTGTAATAACATTTGTCTTCCCGGATATCTTCGCCATTTAGAAGTATTAAGTTCATCAAGTTTACTCGCTTTGTGTTTAGATGTGTCTCCTTGCCCTTTCTCGGTTTTGATACTTGTAATCAAGAACAAATATAAGCCCAAATACTTGAAATCTTTATGAGAAGAACACTTGAACTCTTGTGAGAATCAACTTGTCAAGACTCTCTCGACTATTTTTATCAACCTTATGTAGACAATTTGAAGTGACCACCGATGAAGAAAACCGATATACCCTACTTGAAACGAAGTCAACTTCCCACTTTTGTATCTTAAGCTTGCACCTAATGATGGAAGAACGGTGTAGAGAATTTATGCTTCAAGCAAATCTCTAAGTACTCACTACCCAAACAAAGTATGAGACATTAACACCTCTTGCGATTATCCACACCATCATATGCGTGACATCGAGTAAAACAAAGTAACTCCTAATAGTGATAGTTAACCGGTCTTCAACCATCCACCTCATCGCCGGTAACTAGATAAACCAAGTCTTCAACTCAAATTCTTAAGCCCGAGCAAGTTATCAAATAAGAACACGCCTTTGTGAGAGTCAACTTCAATCTCAAATAAGTGATAAATGATTAACTCAAGTAATCAACTTGTGTCAAATTTCCAATACGAAATAGTCAATAACAACGCCTCGAGGAGTCATCGCTAAAAATATGAGCAAGTCTAATTGGGATTGAATCGACTTATACTTCTCTCCCAATTAGTGCTCTCCCTAAACCGACAACTGCTTGATAGATGCCCAGTTAAGAAGAAGTCTTTAGATCGTTAAATGCAACACGCCTTTAGTCTTCTAACATGTAGCGTAAAATGTAGAACATATCGTAGACTCGACCTTCTTCAAGATTGTGCGGTTGGGAATAGATAGTTAACATCTTCAACTCACACCAAAAGCATCCCACCAAAAGCATCCCAATTAACTTACATCTTGCAAATCCCTTAACTAAAATCCCTCCCAATCAAACAAGAACGTAAAGATGTTCATCAAGGAAATCAAGAATCGTGCCGCAACGAACACACAAGATGGTAACACCAAACTACCAATCACATCAAACAAGAACAGAGATTGTTCGAATCATCATGTTGATTTATACGTGAAGCATTAATCGGAAGCACTTTGTCGATAAACTCATCAATCCGAGTGAAGATGTCAACCAACGGCTCTTCAAGAAACACCATGTAAAGGTGATCCGATCAAGAGAAGCTCGGTTCTTACATGAGTTTGGAGCCGTTTGACCATTTATTCTCATATATCAATCAACCATGCAAAATTATCACACTTTTCTCCCCTCAAGAATTGCATACGGAGATGCCATTCTTGATTAAACAAGTGAAAATCATCCAAATGTAGTCAATTCACACTTCTCCCCATAAAATTAGCACAGATGTCGCCATCGTTATCATAGTTGAGCAAGTGGAATAAGAAAACAATCATCGGTAGTCCGGTTCACTTGATAAATGAAAGCGCCGCTGAAAAGCATGAAGCATGTTGATGAGAATGGTCATTAGTGAGAAGATTTCTCTTCTTCAAGATAATGTGCACCAAACGCATACATTTCTTTTCTTTAGAGAACGAGGCATGAACTGATGTGTTCATACGTCATAAGAAGATTTCTCTTCTTCATAAGATAAAGCGATCGAGACATACACTTTTCTTTTCTTTAGAGTACGGGCATGAACTGTTGTGTTCATACGTCATAATCTCTCTCTTTTCATCTACTCTTGGCAAACTTGTAATCAACCCCATTATCATTTAGTAGGCTATTTGTCGTGACAAATTGATGGAGAACACCCAATATGATGAATTTGACCTCAAGTAAACTAACCCGAACTTGTGACTTATACTTGCACATATGTAACAAAGAGCGATGCCGATTTCCATTAGCATCTCTAAGTACTTTCTATGTACTCTATACTCTTCAACCAACCAACCATCAAGTATAAGACGACATTACCTCTTGAAAATCCACAATTGAATGTGACACCGAGCACTACAACGTAACTCTTTAAAGTGATAGTTATTTTGTGGTGGTATGAGCCCAATTCCCCCAAGTGGTAAAAGAAAAGGTAAAAGACACCCAACAATAACTAGATTTCCAAGTCTTCGTTTTTAATAATAAGCTCGAACAAGGATCATGAAGAATCTTCATCCCACCATCCCCTGATATCTTCAGATACTAAGTACACTCGCCCGTGATATTTCACTTCAACCTCAAATAAATAATACTGAATTAACGCCTCAGTCACATCTTCTGAACATCTCATATCTAGCCTTCTTTGACATTTTAGGTGAACTATGATAATGGTTTCATCCCGACCATGGTTAAAAGCACATAACCCGTAAAACCATGTAATAACCAAACCGCCATGATGAATATCCAAACACACATCCAATTCATGAAGTACACCTTTTATCCCTTCTTTGAAGTAGAAACCGTAGCACTAGCATCGAAAGGATCCCGACCTACACTTTCCTTTCTCCGTGATGGTTCCATCATCACGGGATTTTACAATTCTATGGTTTAAACCGAGAAATAATTTCTTTTGTCGGATTTTACAAAACCAGAATAAACCGTAAGATAGATCCTAAGTGATCATTACTTTAACCGTGATGTTTTCATTGTCACGGATTTTACAAGTCTATGATTTAAACCAAGAAATAGGTTCTTCACCGGATTTTACAAAATCAAGATAAAACCGTAAACAATGTCGCCTTGAATGAGTTATGACAACCTTGGTTTTGGTGAATATCTGCTTTAGGGGAACATGCGCGGTTCATCAACGGTTCATTATCCAACATCATCAACATCATCAACCATCCACTAAATACTTTGGAAAACACATCGCTCACATATTCGTCGGCTATTGTTGTGACCACATGGAGAAGTAGACCGATATGCCAAACTTGATGATGAAGTAAAATTCCCGATTTGTTACTTAGACTTGTACTAATCCTTGTGAAGAAGAAACGTGTACCCAATGTACAAAACCTCTTGACATATCCTCAATGCATGAGACAATCAAGTGATAGCTACGCTGTGGGTTAAACGAGAAAGAATCACAAATGCAACTAAATAGCCAAGTCTTTATCACCTCTATAAACGCCCAAACAAGTCATCTTCGCAGAATGGTAGAAAGAAAGAAGACAAAAATTAAGCAACCGTGCTCGGAAAACCTCACTTCAAATCCAAATAAGAAATACCGCATGACATCCCCATAGTCAACCTTGTTCAAGTATCAAATCAAGCCGAGACATAATATTATCCGTGAAGATGCATACACCAAAGTACCAATTCACATAACCAAATCTTATCATCTCTACAATTCTCAATATGAATCTCATCATTATCAAAACTCTTCAAACACTCTCATCGATAAATTACTTCAATAAATCTTATCATCACTCCACATCTCAACAAAACATCTCAACAAGTAGGAAAATCTTCATCCGCTCCAATGTACACAATTAACTTGACCCGGTTCAAGAGAATACCCAATTTATCATACCTTGGTTTAAAATAAATTCAATCACACATCGGAAATCAATTCAAGCCCATAAAACGTCATTTTAAACCCAAACAAATAATAAAGAGTCATCTCCGTGGTCACATTAAAATTCATCGTAAACATTTAGCCGTGAACGTAGTCTCCTCGTGAAAATTCGTGACCCAAAATACCACTCTCATCATGCCGAATTATACAACAACACACTTCCCGTCCAATTACATTTTGTTATGAATGTGGTCTAGCAGTTAGTCCAAGACAGCCCATGCATAGATGACATCCAAAGCCCAATATAACATATTCGGATAAAGCCCAATATCATTAGTACACGATCCATCAAATTAACACAGCCCATGATATACACGAATTAGACTCAGCATACCCTAATCCCACGGGTATATAAGGCTCACTTATCACACTTAACCCTAAAAATAGCTCCTGATAAAACACGCCTACCTGCTGTAATACCTGAATTTCTAAAATTCACAAAAAGACCAAAATACCCCTATAATAAAAAAGGTATGAATAATTAATTTAAAGAGTACCAAATAAGCTATGTAAATTCAGGAAATTATTAAGAAATATCACACATGATCCAAATAAATATTAAAGACTTTGTAAAAAGGTAATTTTTATAGTTTGTAACTTTATAAAATTCGTTTTGTGTTTTTATAAAAAGCCGAATATATTTATTTAGATTTATAAAAGAATTTAATTAATAAAAGCCCAATATAAATTTATAAAATTAAGAACCCATTTATTTTAAGTCCAATATATTATAAAGCCCACAAGAAAAATTGTAAATCCTATATAAACACATATACGGTTCATATTTTAACCCTAACTAGCGATTTAACCTAAACCGACCTAAAAACCCTCCATAATTCGACATCTGATTTCCAGGGCTTAAAGCCATTTTTCTTGGACGAGTTTGAAGGTAAAGAAGGTGTTAAAAATATGGTTTGAGGCTCTAAGGTGCTGTTTCGATCGTGGTTAGTTTCTTGGTCAATTAGGGTTTCGCCGAATAGAGATTTTTGGTTTCTTTTGTTCTAACGTCCAAGTATCATCAAGGGTATGTTCCTAATATTATTTTCAGTCCTACAAGTCATATAGAACACGTAAAAATTAGCCATGCATGTTAAATAAGTCATATGGAATTATTTGGAATTAAAACCCTAAAAGCGTATAAAATAACGTATGAGCGTATAATAATTTTTGGGACCATGATATTAATTTTCTAAAGACTCTTATATGACATACGACCTGTATAAAATACATATCCATGGATTCAAGCTTGTGTGATTTGTTTGGGGTTTTATTATTAGATCAGCGTATGAAAAGGAAAGGATTTAAAAGGAACGATTAGGGTTTATAAAATTAGGTTTGCTTGTTATGATTAAGGGTCATTAATACAGTAGTAATGATGAATTAATGATTGGTTTAACCTAGGTTTAGGGCTTGTACTTGAATTATGCATTATTCGGTTTTACATAAAAGTTTTGGGTTGGTTTTGTAAATTATGAAACTTAAAGGTTATTTTTGTGAACAAGAAAATAATGGTACTAAACGATAAAATAAGTATGGGGTTAAACGTGTAATTTTGGATATTTAGAGGGCCATTCGAATTGTATTTAACTTAAAGGGTATGTTTTGTAAATTCTAAAACCTTTGGGCTAAAAGTGTAAAATCTGATAATATAAGGTTAGGTCGTATAATTAAAGATGTTAAGGGTGTAATATGTAATTCTGAGTAATTATGGGTCAACATGTGTAAATGAATTACGTAAGGACATGCATGAGTTTGGGGTAACTTGGGTTTGTTTTGCATATACGTTCTAGGTCAAAGTGGAAATCATTAAAAGAGGTAACATGTAAATTAAATGCGTAATAAATGATATTAAAAGTATGGGAAACCCTAGAACATAAATAGGAAGTTGATTAGGGTTAAAAGCTAAGTGTGTAGATTCGTTATTTCATGTGAGAAGTGGTAAGTCTTGGAATCATTAATGGCTTTTGATTTAGAGTAAATGAGCTAGTACTAAGTGTGTCGTGAACATGCGTGAGTTATAATGAATTAAAGTATTGCATGAATGGTCTCATTAAGGGTTTGCATTCAACAATGTTACGTGTGAGTTTTGGTTAATCATGTATGTTATAAAAGATTAGGTAAACTATTTTGAAAGAGAGTCCTAAAACCGTTATTGACATTGTAAACCCTATACTTTGAAAGATGATCATATGAGTCCTCAAAATAAGATAATTATCATATTAAACCCTTAAGTTTACCGCTTGTCATTTGCAACCCATAAGTTTGGCTAATTAATGATTAATACCCTAAAACGTTGGAATTCGTCCGTCACTAAAAATGAGAATAATCTGACAACTCTAAAAGTATTAATGAGATAAATCCGTTATGACATTAATGATGCTAATAAGTATTAAATAAATCATAATCCGTGTAGATTCGTTGGAGGAGACGCGACGTTACATCTTCGTATTCCTACATTCGTTTGCTTTCTTCTCATTTGCTCTAAGGTACAGATATTCTGACCTTTTCAGTAAAGGTTCCGTATGATGTTCTTTTCGTTCGCTTTTCTATTTTACTTATTAGGATTTCCGATGCCATTGCTATGAACCCTTTTGCTTATATGAACTTATGTTCTAGTGAACTATGCGATATCTGATGTGAACTTATGTTAGGAAGATTTTGATATGCACACTCGTTGAAATTTGCTATGGTTGATTATGAACTCGATTATAAACTTCGCTTATGAATGTAAGATATGCCACCGTGATATGACTTCGACTTCCGAATATCCGAATATGAACCTTATGATATGATGTTATCCGATAAGTTATCTGTGACCTTTATGATGAATTATGATCCGTGTCATTTATGACAACTGTTTGACTGAGTTAGTTTGACACCCGAGCCAAATATTTCACTAGTCATGGGGTTCCATGTCCGTATCGTTGATGCACCTCGATATGACTCTAGGGCGTAGAGTGATGTTCGCCACGCTTCGGATGGTGAAGCATATTTGTGAATATGTAGGAAGGGCGATGGATGCATCCTAGATCCGATCTGTTATATGATATTTTTTCCGTGAATGATGTCGGTGCAATACGCTGCTTCACAAAATTCGGGAGCTAGCTACTCCATTGGTTACTTGAGGTCTCCTCATATTATGTAAGGTATTCCGAGGTCACCCTCCGAATACAATGGTTACTTATGATATGTTATGATCCGATATGTTTATGGGCTCGTGGTAGTTGACTAAATCTTTATCTCATTACTCGTGTTAAGTATTCGTATGATTTGGTATTTCGAGTGTTTATATTATGTATTCTCGATATGATATGTTAGTAAATGTGCTTATGACGTATTTATTTAAGTGATTATTAGTTGCCATGCTAGGATAGGATTAATACGTTAAAACAGATTCGTATATCCGATATTATGATTTGTTATCGTTACGTGAATACGTTGATCTCATGAGATGAATGTGCTAGTGCACAATTGAGTGTTTGAAGGTTAATTATCTGTCAGATATGTGACCGCTATGTTTAAACTCGCTAAGGTTAGGATTTGATATGAGAACCGGTTTAGCTATTATGTCCGCCATGACCCGTCTCGCTATTTCATTGCTACAATATTGCACTAAGTGTATTAAATGTCGATTAATTGATTTGTATGAATGCCTGCTTATTTACTAGAAACTGCTCGTTAGTTTTGAGACTTTCCGCTTGGCTTATACGTAACTGCTATTTGATATGTTATGCTTGGTTGTTCGATGTGTTTGTTTTGTGTCTTTAATGTGCTATGTGATGTCTAAAATGTTATGTGGTTGCTTGATTGTATGTTTGTGCTTCCGTAATCCTAAAAGATCCCTCATTATCATTTTATTTTGATTTCGTTATTTGTATATTTATTTTGTTTTAGCTTTTGTTTCATATATCTGCTCACTGGCTTTGTAAGCTCACCGCACTTTTCTTTTCCTGCGGTATTTAGCATTCAAGATGAGCTTATGGGATAGCCGATCCGGGCTTGAGAGTAGAGTGAGAGCAAGATTTGACCATAGAGATCTTAGATTTATTTGAATATTTAGTTATTTACACTATATTTTGTAAGTTTTGTAAAGGCTTCCGCTATTGTACATTAGTTAAAGTTCGATATGAAACCAGACAGATATCTTTACCCTTGTCGGTTGGGGTGTTACAATTTATGGTATCGAGCTCTAGGTTTTAGGACCCTTAGAGCTTAGGTTATGACCGTGAGGATTGGGTAGACATTAGGTTTCCGCTGCGTTCGATATTTTTTCGATTCCTTTGATGGTCGCTCGATTTGACTTCAATATCCTTTTGCCTTCACCGAATTGGCTCTCCTCTGTTCGATCGAATTTTGTTAGTTTGTTTTCGCCGTCCGCTTGTCGATCGTTAGATGGAGACCACCCGTGAGCCGAAGAAGATGGTGCCGACCGCTGTCGCGACTTGCCTCGTCTTTGGAGAGGTTCGTGAAGCGAAGCCACACTCGACCGCCGTTGTCGGAGACATCTGGATGTTGTTGGAGGAAGTTGGATGGACCAACCAAAGGCGCAAGAGACGAGACAAGATTCAACCGTGGTCGAGAAGATTCATCTACTATATGATTTGGGCGCGACTTATGTCACTCGATTCGCTTGTCATGCTTCAAGACGGTTTGATATTCGATAAGTGATTCGATCCGTATTGCTTTCCTCCGATTTGTTCGAACTCGTGTGAATCGTGAAGTTTTATCGTTTAGCATTCTGGTATATCGTTTAGCATTCTGGTATATTCTGGTATGAATCGTGAAGTTTTATCGGTGTGAATCGTGAAGTTTCTGATATTCTGATAAGTGATTCTGGATCGTCAGTAATAAGTCATGAGGAAGAATACGAGGTGGACTCGGATTTAGAATCTACGGCTACTGGTAGGTTTAATCCGACACAAGAATAGGAATTTCGTTTCTGATTAGTTGTCCTCCTTATGAGAAATTTCTGACGTTTGATTTTGAGTTAAGTCCTTTTGTTTTCATTTTGACGTTTGAATCTGGGATTATTAGGTTTTGTTTTGGAAGTTCATCTTAAGACGATTCTGCAAATTTTGTTTGGTTAATGGAAATAAAACAAAATTTTGAAAGTATAGTTCCTGTCTGTTGTTTCTTTCTGATAGATTCGTTAAAGTTTCCGTTAGTCCTCATAAGTTTCGTCTGCTATGTTTCTTCTTAATGATGTTGTTTAATTACCGCTTGAATGAAGTATGGCCATCATGATGGTATACTCATGTAGATCTGGTTTGTTATAGTATGTTACTTGCTATCTGTGTATTATCCGTATGTGGTATGTTTTGTTACGATATTAGTTATGTGTTTTGTCATGACCCAAGACCGAATATAATGACAATAAGATCTTGTTATGTGATGCAAGTATTATGACGCCGATCAACGTAATAATACCGAGATCACATAATCGAACTTATTGAAGGTATACGACGCCCGGGAAATGCCCGTAGTTGATGTGTGATAGGACTTTGACTTGTATCGTTATTTGGTGCTTCATGTTCGCTTGAATTCGCATCTAATTGTGAGATTTTCGCCGATATCTGTTTCATATAAGTTTTGTACGCTTGGAATCAAGATGTTATGATCTGCATTTAACCTATAGATTGCTATGACCGCCTTTAAGCCTATATGTCTCTCGTGTTTATCGACTAGTGAGGCCGGTAGGATTTATTCCGCTCATGCATATGATGTCCTCATCATTAGATATCCGAATAAGTTAGAATTTGTCGCTTGATTTTCTGGCCTCATCCGTTCTCCGCCATTACTTGATAAGTATATAATTATCTATTATAAGTATTTGACTATTGATTTAATTTCGAATAAGTATGAGTTCAAATATTCGATAAGAAATTCATTTGTTTCGAGATAAGATTAACGCTCGTTATCTTCCTGAAGTTCGAACTCCGATTCGCTTTCCGCTCTATTCCGCCTTGTCCAATTTCGAGGACTAATTTTCTTTTAGAGGGGAAGAATTGTAATACCCGAATTTCTAAAATTCACAAAAGACCAAAATACCCCTATAATCAAAAAGGTATGAATAATTAATTTAAAGAGTACCAAATAAGCTATGTAAATTGTGAAATTATTAAGAAATATCACACATGATCCAAATAAATATTAAAGACTTTGTAAAAGGTAATTTTATAGTTTGTAACTTTATAAAATTGCTTTGTGTTTTTATAAAAAGTCAATATATTTATTTAGATTTATAAAAGAATTTAATTAATAAAAGCCCAATATAAATTTATAAAATTAAGAACCCATTTATTTTAAGTCCAATACATTATAAAGCCCACAAGAAAAATTGTAAATCCTATATAAACACATATACGGTTCATATTTTAACCCTAACTAGCGATTTAACCTAAACCGACCTAAAACCCTCCATAATTCGACATCTGATTTCCAGGGCTTAAAGCGATTTTTCTTGGACGAGTTTGAAGGTAAAGAAGGTGTTAAAAATATGGTTCGAGGCTCTAAGGTGCTGTTTCGATCGTGGTTAGTTTCTTGGTCAATTAGGGTTTCACTAATAGAGATTTTTGGTTTCTTTTGTTCTAACGTCCAAGTATCATCAAGGGTATGTTCTAATATTATTTTTAGTCCTACAAGTCATATAGAACACGTAAAAATTAGCCATGCATGTTAAATAAGTCATATGGAATTATTTGGAATTAAAACCCTAAAAGCGTATAAAATAACGTATGAGCGTATAATAATTTTTGGGACCATGATATTAATTTTCTAAAGACTCTTATATGACATACGACCTGTATAAAATACATATCCATGGATTCGAAGCTTGTGTGATTTGTTTGGGGTTTTATTATTAGATCGCGTATGAAAAAGGAAAGGATTTAAAAAGGAACGATTAGGGTTTATAAAAATTAGAGCTTGCTTGTTATGATTAAGGGTCATTAATACAGTAGTAATGATGAATTAATGATTGGTTTAACCTAGGTTTAGGGCTTGTACTTGAATTATGCATTATTCGGTTTTACATAAAAGTTTTGGGTTGGTTTTGTAAATTATGAAACTTAAAGGTTATTTTTGTGAACAGTAAAATAATGGTACTAAACGATAAAAATAAGTATGGGGTTAAACGTAATTTTGGATATTTAGAGGGCCATTCAATTGTATTTAACTTAAAGGGTATGTTTTGTAAATTCTAAAACCTTTGGGCTAAAAGTGTAAAACTGATAATATAAGGTTAGGTCGATAATTAAAGATGTTAAGGGTGTAATATGTAATTCGAGTAATTATGGGTCAACATGTGTAAATGAATTACGTAAGGACATGCATGAGTTTGGGGGTAACTTGGGTTTGTTTTGCATATACGTTCTAGGTCAAAGTGGAAATCATTAAAAGAGGTAACATGTAAACTAAATGCGTAATAAATGATATTAAAATTATGGGAAACCCTAGAACATAAATAGGAAGTTGATTAGGGTTAAAAGCTAAGTGTGTAGATTCGTTATTTCATGTGAGAAGTGGTAAGTCTTGGAATCATTAATGGATTTTGATTTAGAGTAAATGAGCTAGTACTAAGTGTGTCATGAACATGCGTGAGTTATAATGAATTAAAGTATTGCATGAATGGTCTCATTAAGGGTTTGCATTCGAACAATGTTACGTGTGAGTTTTGGTTAATCATGTATGTTATAAAAGATTAGGTAAACTATTTTGAAAGAGAGTCCTAAAATCCGTTATTGACATTGTAAACCCTATACTTTGAAAGATGATCATATGAGTCCTCAAAATAAGATAATTATCATATTAAACCCTTAAGTTTACCGTTTGTCATTTGCAACCCATAAGTTTGGCTAATTAATGATTAATACCCTAAAACGTTGGAATTCGTCCATCACTAAAAATGAGAATAATCGACAACTCTAAAAGTATTAATGAGATAAACCGTTATGACATTAATGATGCTAATAAGTATTAAATAAATCATAATCCGTGTAGATTCGTTGGAGGAGACGCGACGTTACATCTTCGTATTCCTACATTCGCTTGCTTTCTTCTCATTTGCTCTAAGGTACGTATATTCGACCTTTTCAAAGAAGGTTCCGTATGATGTTCTTTTCGCTCGCTTTTCTATTTTACTTATTAGGATTTCGATGCCATTGCTATGAACCCTTTGCTTATATGAACTTATGTTCTAGTGAACTATGCGATATCCGATGTGAACTTATGTTAGAAGATTTTGATATGCACACTGCTGAACTTTGCTATGGTTGATTATGAACTTCGATTATAAACTTCGCTTATGAATGTAAGATATGCCACCGTGATATGACTTCCGACTTCAATATCTCAATATGAACCTTATGATATGATGTTATCCGATAAGTTATCTCGTGACCTTTATGATGAATTATGATCCGTCATTTATGACAACTGTTGACCCGAGTTAGTTTGACACCGAGCCAAATATTTCACTAGTCATGGGGTTCCATGTCCGTGTCGATGATGCACCTCGATATGACTCTAGGGCGAGAGTGATGTTCGCCACGCTTCGATGGTGAAGCATATTTGTGAATATGTAGGAAGGGCGATGGATGCATCCTAGATCCGATCCGTTATCCGATATTTTTTCCGTGAATGATGTCGTAGCAATACGCGCCTTCACAAAATTCGGAGCTAGCTACTCCATTGGTTACTGAGGTCTCCCTCATATTATGTAAGGTATTCCGAGGTCACCCTCCGAATACAATGGTTACTTATGATATGTTATGATCCGATATGTTTCGCTCGTGGTAGTTGACTAAATCTTTATCTGTTATTCGTGTTAAGTATTCTCGTATGATTTGGTATTTCGAGTGTTTATATTATGTATTCGATATGATATGTTAGTAAATGTGCTTATGACGTATTTATTTAAGTGATTATTAGTTGCCATGCTAGGATAGGATTAATACGTTAAAACAGATTCGTATATCCGATATTATGATTTGTTATCGTTACGTGAATACGTTGATTCATGAGATGAATGTGCTAGTGCACAATCGAGTGTTTTGAAGGTTAATTATCTGTCGTATATGTGACCTGCTATGTTTAAACTCTGCTAAGGTTAGGATTTGATATGAGAACTGGTTTAGCTATTATGTCTGCCATGACCTGTCTGCTATTTCCGCTGCTACAATATTGCACTAAGTGTATTAAATGCTGATTAATTGATTTGTATGAATGCCCTGTTTATTTACTAGAAACTGTTTCCGTTAGTTTTGAGACTTTCCGTTTGGCTTATACGTAATCTGTTATTTGATATGTTATGCGTTTGGTTGTTCGGATGTGTTTGTTTTTGTGTCTTTAATGTGCTATGTGATGTCTAAAATGTTATGTGGTTGCTTGGATTTCTGTATGTTTGTGCTTCCGCAGAATCCTAAAAGATCCCTCATTATCATTTTATTTTGATTTCGTTATTTGTATATTTATTTTGTTTTAGCTTTTGTTTCGTTATATCTGTTCACTGGGCTTTGTAAGCTCAGCCGCACTTTTCTTTTCCTGCGGCAGGTATTTAGCATTCAAGATGAGCTTATGGGATAGCCGATCCGGCTTGAGAGTAGAGTGAGAGCAAGATTCACCATAGAGATCTTAGATTTATTTGGATATTAAGTTATTTACACTATCTTTTGTAAGTTTTTGTAAAGGCTTCCGCTATTGTACATTAGTTAAAGTTCTGATATGAAACCGTATTGTGATATCTTTACCCTTGTCGGGTTGGGGTGTTACACCTGCTAACCACTTTCTCATCCAAACCCTATCCTTCTCAAATGTCTGCTTATCAACACACATCTCATGAACACACTTAATCTCTCATACACCAAACCGAATCTGAGATGCCACAGAGATGGCATCGAATGGACATGTTCTATTCATAGAGATGACACAAGGATACCTTTAATTTTGTCATTATGTTCAAATTGAACATGCCATAGAGATGGCTTCAAAGGTAGGTTCCCCTTATTTGATGATCTTGTTTTACATTTTTATTTGAATTAACGAACATGAGATTCAAATGAAATACCAATTGGGTTTTGTTTGATCTTCAGCCGTTCGAACAATGAAACATGATGTTGAGCATCAAACATGGATCAATGATGATATCCTTTATCTTTCTAATTGCTTAATAGACCTCACGCCTTGATATGCATAAGTATTTAAACGAGAGGAGGTGTACCGAGATCCGTAGATTGAATCATTATTAATATTTTCAAGTCTTGAACGAATTGTGGAAACGAATAGCATAGTTGTTATATCGCTTTCATTTCGTATTCGGATACTTTTGAAAAGAAACTTGATTGGATCGATGAAAGATAAGGATTTTTGTGTCATAGATCTTCTGAGGTCTGAATAATCATTGATTAACAAGCAAAAAGGCATCTGAGATTCATTTAGTAACTAGAGAAATTGAGTATGAGTCTTGAAGAGTAGGTAGTAGTTGAGATTAATTGTTGTAGACGGTTGATGTGAATCTGATGTTTTGGTTGTAAATGATTGTTGTTGATGTTCATTGATGTATGTTGAGTAGTCTTGCATAGAACTTATGTTACAAAAGTCAAGTCGCTTCATTCCATCTCTTATCAACTCGCATACTGGTTTGGAGTCTCAACATGCTTTTGTTATTAACTTGCTTAGAAAAACAGTTTTACAACTCGCATGCATAAAGCAACTCGCTCAAAAGCAAGTGCAACACACGTTTGACCCAACTCGCTTCTTTCCCAACACGCTTCTTTCCCAACTCGTATCTAAGAAAAAGGCAACTCACTTTTGACCATTATATATTAACAACTCGCATTCAAAAATGCGAGAACACAACACGCATACAATTATGCGAGTACACAACTCGCATCAGGTTCCTTGAACCTGGGCAGCATCTCAACTCGCATTGTTAACAGATTAGACAACTCGCTCAATAGCAAGCTGCAACTCGCATCCAGTTTAACCCTACTCGCTTATATGAAACCAGTCAACTCGCATTAAATAATCATGTATAAGCAGTAGACATTTTTGACACAATATTGAGACAATAATTTGTAACACAAAAATCGCTTCATATTGATCGCTTTAGACCTTACAAACCGCCTTTAATAACCCGAAAAACATAAGAAATCGCTTTGACACATGGAAACCAATTAAAACCATTTGAAAACATACTTAAATAAACGGTTTAAACAAGACCAAGAACAGCTTTAGTTACATATCTTAAACCATCTCAAAAAGAAGCCCAACACCAACATGAACAATATATTCGGATTCAAAAGCTCAACACAAACAGATATTTCAAAACAAGATCCAACTCGCATTAAACAAACCCAAACCAATGCTACATCAAACCTCATTCAAAACCGCACAAACCGCATACCAAACCATACGAAAAACCATACGAATCACCAAAAACAACACAACCTGGGCTCTGATGCCAATTGAAGGATCGTTAATATTATGTTGTTAGATGATTCGGGTGGTCTAGGACAATGATTAAATAAGAAAGCCAGTTTAGAGAGATGAAGAGAGTTGAGAGGAGGTTCTTGAAAGAGAGTTGCTTAAACAAATGAAAGGTTTATTCAAAGAAGCCACACCCCTTCCATGGATGGAAGGGGTATTTATAGTTACAATAAAACACGACCTCCTGACGGCCTGTGGATCAGGTATACATTGGGTAAAGACCCGTCCTTCCTCCACGTTGTTGCTCTAAACTAAACTACGCTACAAACTAACTAATAAACTACTAAATAACATAATCAACGACAAATCTACGAGCTAACATATGCTAGACCATTATTGGGGTGACCAACTCTTTAACATGGAATTTTCAATTCCTAACAGCATCACTTGGTACGATCTCACTTTCACTTTGTATCACATATTGATCATATGGGACAATATTACTATTACCCACATTATCTATATCTCGATTCATTAGTTTCATGTGATTGTACTGTTATGTATCTTTGCTCATCAACTTCATCATATAGTTTTAATACCTCCAAATGATTGAGTCTTTGAATGGACCAAATTGTGGGTGATGAGACCTTTGGAGAGACCATTGGTGAAATGCTAGCCATGAAGATTGTCTCAAGAGGTTCATCATCGACATCGAGTCAAATGCATCACAACAAGAACTTGAAAGGCATTTTGATGATTGTGACCTATTTCCTGAATTGGTCGCTCATCCACATCAACATCATAGGTTTTGCATTTCCTCATCAAGAAACAACAACTCTTCTTCATCCAAAACCGCTCCACTATCCTAAGCTTGCACCAAGAGATTTTGAGGGCATTTTGGAGATGTGCGCCTTGCAATATGTCCTTCACCACCACAGCTTGTAGCACTTAATTGGCTTTCCTTGTCCTTGATTTCCATTCCTTCCACGATTCTGATTAGCCACATACCCTCCACCTACTCCACCTTTTCCTTGTTCATACTGTCTTCCTTGCACTAGTTGCACCATGATCTTACCATTTCTGACAATAGCATGATTGTGTAGATTGGATGCAGTTCTGATCTCATTGTTAGTGTGTGGAGTAAGGTTCAGATTTTGCTTAACCATAAGATCCAGTTGATTGATGAAATGTTCCATGATTGTGTTTGAGTCTGGAGGCTTATATGCTGGATTTAGAATGAGCTTGTGGTTACCATTACCCATTGGTATGACTTGAGAGGCTTTGGTGGTAATTCCTACATTTGTGTAGAACGCAGTTGAGTTATTTGAAGAGCTTGCATCTCCATGATTAGATTTGAACTTTTCAGGAATCATTCGTTCAAACATAGCATGCTTCTCATTCTGAAGTAGGAAGGCATACAATTGCTCATAGTTGGTGTTCCTTAATCCTTTGGTTAACTTGACCGAGGTGACAAATTTGTGCCATTCGATTCATGTTGTTCACAAACTTTGAATTGAGTGAATATTTGGCATGGTCATTTTAATATTCCTCATATCATTCACAAGTTTGTGGAACCTCACATAGTATTCAAGGACACTTTCTCTAGGGTTCATCTCAAAGTTATCAAAATCATCATACAATTGAGATTCCCTGCCTTCTTTGGTCAATTCGTAACCGAGAGAAGCATCTTAACATTGTCCCAAACCGCCTTGGCTTTAGTGTTGTGATTGATTAACTTGTAGATGTCTTTTGAAGACCCCAAGTATAATGTTTGAAGCCCCGATATCAACATCGTATCTTTTTCTCCTTATCATTGAGCTCATCATACGCCTTTGGTCCGTCCAAACCTAAGATCATTGTACCATCTCAGCAGCTTCAAGTGTGTCTCTTGTGGTCTCAATCGATAAGGTCCTTCATCAATTGATTTGAGAATGTTAACCCCATTTTCCTTTCCCAAACAAGACAACCTAATTCGCTGAGCCCATGAGTCATAGTCGCTTATGTCAAGCATAGGTGGGCTAGTATCGATCTAGTCGCTTGAACATCCTCACCACGTAAGAGATGATTGTGGGCACGTTGGTAGACATGATTACGATTTCACGGAATTTTATAACTCTTTGATTAAACCGGAAATAGATTCTTTCACGGATTTTACTAAATCAAGAGAAAACTGTAAAATGTAACAATCAGAAACAATACTACACCAAGTTGCTTCAAACCTTGAAGACAAGTCGCTTAGCACCAAGTCGCTAGGTATACAAGTCGCTTAAATGGACAAGTCTCTAAGCTCACAAGTTGCTAGAGTGACGACTCGCTAGAAGAACACGTCGCTATTGACACAAGTCGCTATGAAGACAAATCGCTAGTGACAAATCGCTAGACACAGAAGTTGCTAAAATAACAAGTCGCTAGATGGACAAGTCGCTAGGGACAAATCGCTAGACAAAACAGTATGACCACTACTTAGTACTATTTGTCGCTTTGTCTCAAAAGACAAATCGCTAGAGCACAAGTCGCTTCCCACAACAAAGTCAAGTCGCTGAAGAACGTAGAGACAAGTCGCTACGAAGAAATCTATGCACAAATCGCTTCCCACAACAAAGACAAGTCGCTGAAAATGTAGAGACAAGTCGCTACGAAGAAACCTAGTCCGAGACACAAGTCGCTAGATAGAAATATTCAAAAACAACACTTTTCAATCCAAAAACTACCCAACCATTCTGATTCAAGCCTTCCAAATCAAGACCTAAGCTGTTAGCAATTGGAAATTCTATAGTGAAGTATCGGTCACCTCTAATGTAATCTAGCTTAAGTTAGCTCGTAGACATATTGTTTAGTATGGTATTTATTAGTTAGTTATTAGCGTAGCTTAGTCTAGTGCAGCACCGTGGAGGAAGGACGGGTCTTTACCCATTGTATGCCTGATCCACAGCCCGTCGGAGGGCGTATCTCATTGTATAAATAGCCCTCTCCTCACAAGGGAGAGGTTTGGATGTTCATTTGGAATCTAACCTTCCATAAGTTTCTTTTTCTAGAATATCCCACTTTCTCTCTCTAAACCATCTAAATTATACGCCCCATTTGTGTTTGTTTGTGTGTTTATGAAATCCAATATGTTTCAAATGGTATCAAGAGCCATGGTTTGATCATCTCTTACAAATCCTTGTATTTCTAGTGGTTTTTAGATGGTTTTTGAGTTTGAAAAAGTATTGTGGTTTTTGCATCATTTGGTTCATTTCTAGTATTAAAGTTTGAATTTTGGGTGTACTTTTGTGTTTAGAATCATTATATATGCTTGGGTTTTGATTTGGTAAGCTTGAATCACTGTGGTTGAGCTTGTTTTAGATTGAAAAGTTTGTTTTTGAAGTTTTTCTTGGTAGCGACTTGGTTCTCGTAGTGAATTTCATCTTAGCGACTTGCTTCAGTAAAAGGTAGCGAGTTCTAGTGCTTTTTGGTAGCGACTTGGTCCTAGCGACTTGTCTCTTAAGACAAGCCGACAAACAGTACACTTAGTGGATTCTCCACTACGGGTAGCGACTTGCTTTCAATTTTGTTAACGACTTGTTCTTAAGTTTCTTAGCGACTTGGTGTTAGCGACTTGGACCTTAGCGAGTTGCTATTTAGCGACTTGACGACTTAGCGACTTGGAGCTTAGCGACTTGCTGTCAAAATTTCGTAGAGACTTGGAACTTAGCGACTTGTCTTCTTAACTCTTAGCGACTTGGTGTTATGGTTCTTGGCGAGTTGATTTGTTAGCGACTTGTCCATATTACAATTTGGTGAATTGATGCAAGTTACTTATATCTAATATCCATTAACACAATGTCTTACATCACTGATCCTTTAATCACCAAAATGCTTGAACTCTATGATACCTCACAGAATAATGAAACAGGCTGCTACTCAGAATGTTCTACCTTGGATGATTCAGCAACTTATAATAAAAAAACTTCACAATCTGAGTCAAATTCTAATGCGTCACTCTTGATATTGACAAATGATGCAAGGAAAATGGAATGCAACATTGAGCCCTTTCAACTACTTCATCAGCACCTCAAACTACTTTTATCTACAACTATGGATCGAACAAACAGTGCTCTCCTTCGTCAGGACTTACCCACCTTGACAAGAACTGCGCTACTTAACTTAGAACAACTGAGGTTTCAAATTTCTAAAAAGAAGTTCTCAACTGATGATTCTAATGCAGCTCTTCAAGTAACCTTCGATCAATTTTAGCCATTTATCCGAGGGGAATATTCCTCAGATTTTGATCATGACATGACTGGAATTTCATTCAAGAAACACACTGGAATGGAAATCCATGAGTTCAGAAACACCTTTATTCAACTTATGGGTAATATGGAAATATACATTAAGGAAGCTGCTCAAGAGAATGATAAGTTGAATGAATTGAATGGGTGTCAAGTTAAGTTATGTGAAGGTTGTGATATGTCGAGCAATGGATCAGTCGAACAAATGGATGATGCCGAATGCAGAATTTCAGTTGCAATAAAGGAGGATGAAGCCAACTGTAATGATCTCAAAGACTCAGACTCAGAAAAGGTTGAAACAACTTACATGACAACTCCTGGTATTCATGTGGCGAATAGTGATGACATATCTTCAGATGAACAGGTTTCATGCGATGAGGTACCCTTAACTGATCAACATAATTCATGCGTTAATGTAAATATGTCTTGATTGAGCCTGAATCTAAAATGTTTAAAACTAATGACATGATTGAAAAAAGGGTTTATGATGAACTTTCAAACAAATACTCAATTCTTGAAAAACATTGTATTTTCTTGGAAATTGCAATACAACAAAAGGAAGAAAGCTTTTATGTTTGAAAAATCTTGCATTAATCGTGAATTTCCAATTTCAAGAATTTTTGAGATTAACCACTTAAAACCCGTATTCAGACAAAGACTCAACCATATGCAATCTGAAATTACAACTCGATGTGCATAAGTGTGATTGTCATGAGATGAGTGATACATTTAAATCTTGAAATGCCGAATCGGCTCTATGTGTGTCCAATCTATTAAGGAAAATGAGTCCTTAAGAAAGAACTTGAGGAGACCAAGTCCAAGTTGATTGATCAAACTAACGCCTTGTTGACGTACATTGATGCCCTCAAAGCCCAAATTCGTGATAAGAGCTTCACTATTGTTGCCTTAAAAATGACCTTTGGAAATCTATTGGAAATAGGGTGAACACTAAGTTTGCAAAACCATCAACCTTGGGAAAGCCAACTATTCAGAACAACTCAAAACATACTGTAGTTAGGCAGCCCAATGCTTTTAGAACTGAAAGATTTAAACCATCGAAATCTAGGCTTGCCTCCCAAGTTGATGCAAATACTGTTTTGACAAAACCAGTCACTTCACTACTTCATTCCAATATGATGAATAACAAACCCCAGGTTAATGTTCAAAGTTCAAAGATAAGGAATACTAGGAGTTCATCTAGTTCTCATAAGAAGCATCAAATGGCCGATCAATCCCCTAAGAAACCAACTAACTACAAAAGGACCAATATTCAAAAGAGGGAAGTGCCTACATCCAAATCTACTAGCAGCTATTTCAATTGGATTCCCACTTGCAGATTATTTAAGTATACAGGAACCAAACGGGCCTACATACCTAGATCTTGCCTTAAGTGGATGCCCACAGGAAAACTCTTCAAGAATATTGAACCTAAATGGATCTCTATTAATGACACGCCTAGATCAAACAGTGCAACATCCAATAGTGAGATTACTCATGTCACTAACTCATCTATTTGCAATTCTACATGTGCTTCTAGTGCAATGGGCTCTCAGTTTTTTTCAGGTACAATGCTCAATTCAATCAGGAACTTTATGACTTGGTTTCCATCAGAAATGAATATTGCTCACTCAGGAGTTATAGCGTGCCAGAATTGATGTACCTCGTACTTTGACTCCTATTCAATTTGAATCAGGACTCGTACTTATTGATATGTGTACAAATCAGTTTTAAAAAAAAAAACATTTTTTTTTCAAATATTTCTTTCAAATCATTTTTTAATTCATAATTTAAATCACTTCTCACAATCTAATAAAAGATACATCTCTTGTTATCGATAACATCTACGGTCCTAGAAATGTCATTCAATAATAACACGGGATCATAGATGAAGTTCGAACAAAAGATATACTCTTGTTTCATAATGGGTGGGTTAAATTCAATCACTGTTCTTTGGTGACATTGATTGAGGGGGAGAATTTTTCAAGTTATCTCGGTTATCCCGTTTTCATATGCACCATTGTTGGACATGTATTGTTGTCAGATGCATATATTGAGGGGTACTCTATGTTGATTTCTTATCTGTTTCATGGTGTCCTCTGTGTTAGTTTGCTTATCTTATCATGTTATATGTGGTGTTAGTTTGCTTATCTTATCACGTTATCTGTGTTTGTCTGCAATCTGATAAGTTAGTGGACTAAATGTGTCTATACTACATAAAATGGTAGATAGCAACTTTCCTTTAACATAGTTAGCAACTTGGCATGTAATATGTTCTCTAGCAAGTTGCTATGTAAAATGTGGGCTAGCGACTTGTCATGAAAATTCTTAGCGACTTGTTAATACACTTTGCTAGCAAATTGCTAAACGCTCACAAAACTACAGGGGACTTAAAGTGGCAACTTGGTATTCTTGTAAAATTCGTCCATATACCCTAGCGACTTATCGCTTACTTTTCATTATTTCAAAAATCAAAAGTTTTCAGATGTTATTTTCTCTCGTGACGATTCCGCCTTAGCAATTTGATTGTGGTACATGTTTCTTTCTATCCTTCTCCAGTCATTACATGTAATATATATGCATATCCTAACTCCGTTCCTTTAACAGATTCTATTCGGGCTGTTTGATCTTCAATCTTATTCCACTCACCTAGGTTTGTTAAAGGATTTAACTGCTAAAATAAAAGTTACATGTATGAATGGTTCTTGTGCTGTTTAGGTTCTCTTGGATTGATGTTGTCTATGTTATTATGTATTGTAATGAGGGTTTAAGTGATTCGTTTTTATGTTTGGTTGAGGGTTGCTTTTTCTAGGTTTATGTTATTGTTTGTTGTTATGGGTTGCATCTTATTGGGCTTACAGATTTGAAATGGTTGTGTTCGCTGATTTGATTGTGGTGATAGACGTTGGTATGTTTGTTCTTGGTAGCGACTTACCAGTGTTCATCGTAGCGACTTACCAGTGTTCATCGTAGCTACTTACCAGTGTTCATCATAGCGACTTAACAATGTTCATCGTAGCGAGTTGGCTTGATTGTTATGACAATGTTCCTTGTTAGCGACTTACTTTATTAATATATAGCGACTTGGTCTTGTTGTTTTTTATGGCGACTTGTCTTTACAAGTTAGCAACTTAGTAACTTTGATTATAGCGACTTGGCCTTGTCTTTTTTAATAGCGACTTGTCATTACAAGGTAGCGACTTGTTGGTTCAATTTTCAAGTGGCGACTGCTTCATTAAATTATTTAAAATGACTTGCTATTATAATCTCATATTAGCGACTTGATCCGTGATTTCAGAGCGACTTGTTTTGACAATTTACTCTTAGCGACTTGATATAACATTTTTGTTTAAGCAACTCATGTCCGGTTTCTCTTACAAGAACTTGATATGAAAACTTGTTTTAACAACCTCGTTATAACATTTACATAATAGTATCCTCGTCTCATGAAATCATTTCATAGCAACCGTGGTTTTAAATAATTTGATTCAAAACAACTTGTCTTTCAAAACTGTCAAAAGGAGTCGTTTCCTTAAAACTTTCTAATGCCACTCAATCTATTTCAATCGCTTATGGAACTCACCAAAGTTACTAAGTTATTGTGTTTATGTCATGAGGTCAGTATTCAATGTTACTTAACTAACCATATCTAATCTAACATGCTCTCAATCATTGTTGTTGTATGTGTATCATTAGATCTTCAATGGCAAACACAACCTCATCCGAGAACATTACATCTTCGCTCCACCCAAAGTCCTTTCGCACAACGAAATCGCCTCAAGATAAATGGGCGTAGACAGGAAAATTAACGTTATGTAGATATGGAAAAGTTGCAACAAAATCCAATCCTCGAGTGTCAATTGATATCCTTAAAAACACAAACTTCTTCAAGGTTCTAACCAAACAATGCACAATTCCACCATTTACCTACAACAATTTTGGAACACCATTGAATGGGACAAAATCACGGCTCAATATACCAGTAAGTTGGATGATAAGGAATTTGTGATCAATTCGACATTCTCAAGAAGGCCTTAGGAATCACACCCCGCAACCCCACCATACGATCCGAACCTCCACCTAGTGCGGAAGAGCTAATAGTCTTTCGATTGGTTTGGGCTATCAAGTTGGCATATCAAGGGCTTCGACATCATCACCGACACATGTATCAACCACGGAGAGCAATGACAACAGCTCTCAACTTATGCTTATCCGACAAAACATCGGGCTTCGATAAAGTGAGGATTCCCATCTTGCAAATCCTATGGGGTATCATCAATGGGGTGAATGTTAATGTCTCGAACGTGTCGGGAAGAGTTCTCGTTGTCAATGAACACATTTATCTCCGATAGAATGAACTTTCGTAATAAAGCTGTGGTCGAAAGAAAGTAAACAACTTGTGATTCCTAGCGCCGATTTTCAAGCTTGTCATCCAGCTTCTTGCAATGACTCACAACTTCAACCCTAGGAGTGAATCGCCTACATAATGCTAAGGATTAATTTGTTCTTGGCAACCTCAAATATATTGCTAGAGGTGTTGATAAAGAGATCTTTGGACCGCCAATTCACGATATTCTTCTCGATGATATTAAGAAGATGGATCACTTCAAACCGTACAAGAAAGGGCTTCCAGATCCGATGTTAATGTTGATGTCTCTCCCACTCCACCACAACCCAAACCGCTAAGTCTACTCGCTCAAAGACTTCAAAGACTTCATATCGCCTTCCAAAAGGAGACGTGAAAGGTCACAACCTCTTGACACAACAACCCGTAAGTAGAAAAGAAAGAAGAAGGAAGTGGAAAAGGAAACGTTGAGGAAACCGAGGTTTCGAGGGTAATACGGGTTTGATTGATGAAGATGATGTTGCACCGCAACTAGGAATCAAGCAAAGCCTAGAAAGTCGAATGTGAGAGCACCAGTTGGAGGTGTCGTGTTAAGAGAACTCGAACCCGAGCCACGCCATACAACCCAATCACACAAGACAAAGGGAAAGGATTGTCTTTGGTGTAGATGACGAACAAGTCGCTCACATGCTTCCGACCATCTCTTCTTCACCATCAAGAACTACCACTCAATTTGAGCTAAAGAAAAGAAGTTTTGAATCATCTTCACCAAGAACAACTGGATTGGAAAAGGAGGTATCCAAGCACAAGAAGAAACTCCGCATCAAGTGATACCCACCGATCGAAATGTTGATGAAGAGTTGCAGAAAGACTCACAGGAGAACCTTGAGTCAAGATCTGATGAGACCAGGCATTTGGATGAACCAAATCTGTCAATTGATTCTCTGTCCTCATTCAAGAATCTAGATATAGATTACTCTTTCGGTGATCAGTTTTTAAATGACAAACCCTCAGACACTAAGACTCTGAAGCAAAGTAATGAGAAAGAGGAAGTAGAATCCATGTACACCGTCAACATACAGCAAGACACTTCTACCATCCCGCCTATGTCTGCACCACCTCATACAACCGTACTTCCACCACCCAAACCCGCTAATGATCCATCAAATGTTGTCACCATCAGTGAAACCATCACTCCTCCTGCTTCACCGCCTCCAGTCAAAACTACTGAACAATTACTTGAAGAGGCTATGTCACGTATTACAACTATTGAGAAGCATTTTCCTATCTCCATCAATAATCTTGATAGTCGTGTCAAAAAGCTGGAGGATATTAACCTTAATGAGATTGTTACAAAGGCAATAGAAGCTGACATTAAAGATGCAGTTGAATGGGAAATGAAGGCTCCATTACTACAGCGATTCAAAGACTTGCCAATTTCTGATATGAGATCAGCTCTCTCTGAAAGAATGTATGAAACAGAAGAGCATTTGGACGATACGCATAAGAAATTATATGAGGCACTCGAGGAATCGATGAGACGTGATAATTATCAGCAGTTTGTGGAGGATATACGAGAAAGGGAAGACAAGAAGAAAAGAAAGACTGTTCCAGAGAAATCAACTAATAAGTCGGGAGGTCCCAAGCCACCACCACCTCCTCCACCTCCAACTAGAGGAGCTGGAACTTCTGGGGCTGGAGGAACTTCTAATACAACCTCTGCACCTCCACCACTACCACCATCATCACCACCAAAACCTTCCAATCAATCTAGTCCATCCGGAGATCAGGGAACTTAGAAGAAATCTACTGCTTGGACCACCTTTGATTCAAGATTCACGTCAACATCTTTTTCTATCCCAGAAACTCAAGTACTTCATGAAGAATCGTATGTCTTGGCAGAGTCAGAATCCGATGACGATGATGCATCCACCAAGCATATCCCCAAGCCGTCTGAAGATGATTGGTTTAATGCATACGTGTCAGGTGAACGCTCTAACACATCTAGAGTTGCACCTTCAAAGGACACAATTCAAAGTCGGCTCACCAAGAGAGACTCGTACTCGTAACCTTCATGGTCCATCCACGAGACCGACATGATGATTCCCGATAACAACTGGGCATCAACTATCACCAATAACTATGAAGCCCCACCAAGACTCTCTTCTCGCACTTCACCGGTGATATGGGTAGCTTCATTAGGTGGTTTTGTGAATAGAAGGGAATCTCATCCATAACTCTAAAGGATCTTGAAGGACAAGCATTCGAAGTTGTCAAGGTTTTTCACTCAGATGCCAATCAGCTTCAATACCAAATGGAAGAATGTCATAAGATGCTGAGTGATCAAGTCAGTGAGCAGATCAACCATTTCAATCTAAACATGCCTCTTCCTCTCGGTGGTGAACCTGGACAAATGACCATTCATCCGAGTTCTTCTTCAACCATGACTGGACTATCTATGTGCTCGCTCATCCGAAAGAAGACACCTTTATCAATTTCAAAGATGAAAGTCGCTACCTACTCGATCGTGGTCTTGAACAGATGGTTCCGGATCAATTCGGGCGATAAAGAGCAAGAATATGATATTGTCGCCTCATATGGCATTTCATTGGTGGTTCAAAAGAAGCAATTCTACATTGAAAGACATGGAGCTGATAAAAGACACAAAGCTGTTAGATCCAAGCTGAGGATTCTAAGTGTTGTCAATATAGAGATCTTCTCAATCTATGGCTATGATTACTTGAAGAAGATTGTTCTACGAAGAGCAGACTTGAAAGAACATATTATTGTAGAGAACGACTTCAAACACTTGATGCCAAATGACTTTGAAGATCTCTACCTTCTGAACCTACAAAGACACCTTAACCATCTTCCGGTTCGTGAAAAGAAGGCTCTCTCGGCTGCTGTCAACCTTTGGATCAGGGGCTTAGTCATTCGAAAAAGGGTTGAGGATTTTCAGCTAGGAATGGAAAGCTACCAGACCCGGATCAATCTTACAAGTCCACAATGGAACGCCTCAGGACATGAATTTCGTCATGAATATAGAGTTCTTGACACCCCTAGAGCCGTCAACTTCACCAACAGATACGGGACTCGCATGCTAATGAGATTGTGCGAGCTCTACAAATTCAGTGATTGTACTCTCAAAATGGTCGAAGAAGAATTAAACTCTAGAGTGAATGAAATCAGAGTTGATCTGAAGCCGTGGAACAAAACAAAATTCTGGACTGATGAGGACTTGATGAGGTGTCAAGATTTCATTGCTGCAATCAGGCGAAGACTTAAGACTCAAATAATCTTTCGCAGCCTTGAAAGTTTTGTTGGTGGCAGACTTCGTGAAGGTCATTACAAACTGCTTCAAAGAACTCGAATGAAGACTTCTTCCTAAGTAGTTTTTGTTTTTGTACTTTTTATGTGTAAAATGTGGTGTATGAACTATGAACAACTATAATGTATGTAATAGTGTTAGGATATGTATTGAGGTTTCCTTTGTGTCTAAAAAGGAACTTCATGTTGTCCATTTCGCATCATATAAACCGGACACATTTTTCTCCAAAAATGTTTTGTTTCATACTTATTTAAATCACTTGAGATCCAAAATCTCAAAGGATTTGAAAATTTTGATCGGGGAGAAAATGTGATATAAATATGAAAGATGATAAAAGATGACCATTTTGTCTCAAAGTGCATACTTGCTCTCTAATATGTGCTAAACTATTTTGAATCTCGAAGCATATATTAAGGGGAGCATTTCAAAACTAATTCAAATCTTCAAGGTACAAAGATTTCCATGTTTTATAATAAGGTACCTTGATTCTGTGATAAATGGTTTCTAAATATTTGGTAATCGTGGATGTTTTTCAAAAATTTCTTTCCTCTATGTGTGAAAATAATTTCAAATATCCTATGCACATATTGAGGGGGAGAATTTACCAAAGAAAATCAAATGGCATTTTCTATGAAAATTGTGATCAAAGAAAATAGTTCAAAGCCCTCTTGCCTCCATGTGCTAAACAATTTCTAAATCATATGCACATGTTGAGGGGGAGGTTTTCTAAATGATCAAAACTATTAAGGTACAAAATGCTTTGATCTAGTATCACAAGTACCTTGATTGTTTTTCCAAATGATTTTTCAATTGGTTTCAAGGAAGAATGAGTTGTACCAAAAGACCGACCATTTTACTTTATGTATGGAGTTATAAGGATGGTGAGGTTAGGTATTGTTGGGAATTAAGGTAACCATCGATTCTCGTCAAGCATCTCGCCGAATGGATTCTCTCAGTAGAATGGATTCTCGCCGGGTTATACTTCACAGGTGGTAAAGCGTGATATGGTGTTGTCACGAAAGTGTGAATCCACGTGGAGAGATAAGCTCAAGATAGAGTAAAAGTCACACAGATTGAAGATAGGTTGGCGCCGACATGTAGAGCTTACTCGAATAAACAATATGATTAACAAAACAATATGATTAGTTGCATGCTTGTCTAAAATGCATGCTTAGTCTATGTTAGTATTAGGAGCGTAAATTGTCAACGCCATTAGGTTTCTTGCCTATATAAGAAACCATGATAGTTTGTAATAGATAAGCTTTTATCAAGTCTTTCAAGTCTTGTAAACTATCCAAACATAGAGTTTCTATAATCAAAAGATCCATAGAGGATCAAAGAGTTCTTAGTTATTATAACTTGTATTTACTTTCCGCTTCAAAATACGAGTTGTAGAGATCTTCCATTAGTTTGCTTGTGATTACATAGGCAACACTAACGATCTCCGAGTGCTTAAGATCTATCAAGGTCTTGGTTTTCAACAAGTGGTATCGAGCCTCGGAAAGTCTCTACGATACTAAGAACCATTCTCACCCCCATACAATCAAACATTCATTCACCATGCCTCGATCCGATAATGAAAATGAAGTCACCAACACAAACAACACCAACACCACTTCCATGCAACAAATCGGTCTCTCAAACAAGAATGGTAAATTTCCTTATTTGAAAAGGGAAGAGTATGACCTTTGGACTATGAAGATGGAAAATTGGATTTCCAATATTGATTGGAATCTTTGGGAGGTAGTAAAGAAAGGAACAGCCTCAAGAAAATGATTCCGATAGGGATGGAAGTTCATCATGGCTCCTCCCAAAATCTTCTCAAGAAGTGTCCGCCATGCAATGAGAGCATAAAGTAAAACTATTCGCTTCAAGCCATTCCAAGATCATCTGTGATTTTCACCATATGGATGATGCAAAAGACATATGGATGGCTCTCAAAGCAAGGTTCGTGGAAATGAAGAATCAAAGAGAATGAGGAAGTCCATGCTAAGACAACAGCCAGACTTCAATATCTCCGAAGAAGAAGGTATCCACAAGGGATACGACGGTTCCATAGATCTTGAGTCACCGAACCATTGAATGCTAAACCGGATAATGATGATTGCAACTCTAAGTTCTTGCGATCCTTGCCGCCATCATGGTTGCATGTTAGTATAGCCCTCAAGGCTAAAGGTGGGTTGGACATGCTCACCTTTGATGAGTCAGCATAATGACTCGTAACTCTTGAACCGTATGTCGACTCTCACCGTACATCTTCTTCGGCCATGCGCCTTTTGTTGGAACATCTCACCCAACACGATGGTACCGCCCAAGTTCCAACTACTTTCCATCATCTCCGCCCAACTACTTCCGATCATCTTGCACTCCCACTCCACCACATAACCTCGTCCCACTCCACCATGTTCTCAAACTAGGACTAGTAGTGTGATGGAGGATGTTCTTCACTGCTTGTTGTCGATTATGATACTCAAGAAGATCTTGCATATGAAGACTTTGATCGGTTGGACCCTCTTGAAATGGAGGAGATGAACCGAAAATGTAGTGGCATTGATGTCATGGACATCAAAAGGTTTGAAGAGAAGTCTCGAGGAAGTTTGCTTTCAAAGGAAAGGAACCACCGATTTGATAGGAGAAAAGTCAAGTGTTTCACTTGCCATCGATGGGGCATTTCTCAAGGGAATGCAAAGACAAGAAAAGTGGAGATGGAGCTAACTACCTTTCATATCGCAGAACAATAGGAAGTCGGAGCTTCAGCAGCCTCTCCTCACCATGGATGAACAAGTCAACTGGACTACACATGAACACAGTAATGAGGAAGCTCATGATATCGATAAGCTTGGATTGCTTGCAAGGTGTACTTGGATGAAAGGCATGATCGGTTGCCTTGATGGGACTATCTCGTACACAACTCAGATATTTGGTTGTAGTCTAAGATACAATGAACTTAAAGAAGAATTTGATGCTATGAAACCTAAGTTTGATGAATGCTATGTTGATAATGAAGCCCATAAACTAGCATTAAAAACAGAGAAAGACAAAAGTATGGTTTCAAAAGAATCAAATAGCTTATGAAGAAAAGATAAAGGTTTTACAGCTTGATCTAGAAGTTGCAAATAATTACTTAAAACTGTCGAGAAAGCTAAGGATGAAGTTTGTTCGAGAACCTAGAGCTTAAGGCAAAACTAGCCGAGGAAATAGCTAGGCATAAGGAATGGTTAATATCGGTGATAATCGGCTAGTGAAATCTATAACGACCAAACAAGAACCTCCGGCTTAGGACTAGGCTTTCAAAAGTATGTAGGAGTAGAAGCTAAATATGATGGTCAGAATCCACACCACAGGTTAGCTAACTTTGTAAAGAAGGTGAATTGCATGTCGTCCCTCGGACCTATTAGAGGTGAATTTATGCCCATTGACCTATCCATCATCGCTGACTTTGATGGATCACATCATCTATATGGCGTAAAGTCAAAGACTTGCTGCACTCGATTCCTCATCTAATGACTTTGTCTCTTGCTCGACAAAGGACAATTCATCGGATCAAGGGTCTACTTCCTATGAAAGTGTGATTCAAATGAGAAGTCTGACCTTCCCAAGCTCGGACCTACACCCAAGCATGCACCCCGCCTACTTGCAAGCCTTCTAGGAAGCTGGCCGAGAACCAACTTCCAAGATGCTTCTTCAAGACTTATCATTTAAATCTTTGAATAATCATCGTTAAAACAATTCCTTGAATGTTTCTAATTTAAGTACTTCTTCATGTAATCGAACATCTCCCTATTTGAATAAATCTTCTAAGAAGAAGACATGTTTTGTATGTGGAAGTAAATTTCATTTAATTAAGGATTGTAATTTTATGAGCAAAGATTGGGTGCATGTGCTACTCACCGTAAACACAAATCTAAATGGACCAATGTTGCTAATATTCCACCTTATGTCCCACAAGCACTCATATCGACTCTCATTGGAGAGGTTCAGCTTACTGCACCATTAAGCAACCAACTAGCCCATACTTTAAACATGGTTATTGGCCTACATATGTTGACTCTATGTATGCCGGGATGGATATGGGAGCACCGCTGTGAAGTCCTCAAGCGAGTTGTTCTTGACTAACAAGGACCCAATCATCAATGGAGGACCAAGAACAATGGTGGATCCTCTAATTCTTCATGTCCTACACTGTGATCCATAAGGCGTGTTCAAGTCAAGAATGACTTGAACCTCCATTGTACACTAACAAGATGTATATATTTTGTTGTTGTTTGTAGGATCATCCCTTAAGCATAAGAATATTGGTATTGTTGATAGTGGTTGTTCCGTAAGCATGTCCGAAACAGAGATATGATGCACAACTTTGTTCCCATAGAAGGAGGAGGCAATGTAACTTTTGGAGGAAGTGATGGGAGTATCACGGCAAGGGACCATAAAGACACCTCATCCGGATTTTGAAAATGTGTACTTTGTTAAGGAACTTCAAGATTTCAACCTGCTCTCCGCTTCACAAATCTGTGACACTAAGAACAAAGTTCTCTTCACCGAGAATGAATGTCTTGTGTTTGTTTAAAGACTTCAAACTCCCGGAAGAAACTTCAATTCTCACCGAAGTTCCTCGAACTCACAATTTATACACATTCAACCTTAATGAAGTGCAACCGTGGTGACCTCACTGTTTGGTGGCTAAAGCATCTCTTGATGAGTCCACTAAATGGCATAAAAGGAATGGACCATGGTGAATTGATGACCATACAACCCTCAAGAAGCTACATGGGTGGTTGCGCACTTATGATTTTATCAACAAGACCATTAACAAACTCTCTAAAATGGGTCTTGTTGAAGGTCTTCCACCAAAGTATTCACAAATGATCATAATTGTATCGCTTGCAACAAAGGAAAACAACACGAGCTTCTACAAAGCTATCAATGCTATGAGCATCATTATCGAACCTCTTCGCTGCTCCACATGGATCTGTTTGGTCCAACTCAAGTCAAGCATTGATCATAAGTTCTTCGCTTGGTTATCACCGATGGCTATAGCGATTTTGTTGGGTTTTCTTCTCGTAACCAAAGATGAAACATCTCAAGTCTCGATCAATTCATCACTCATGAAAATCACCAACAAAAGGTCAAGGGTATTCGTGTGATAATGGGACGAGTTCAAAAATGCAATTCTAATAGAACTCGTGGGTCAAAAGGTATAAAAGGACTATAGTAATCCAAGAACCCCACAACAAAATGGGGTGGCCGAAAGAAAGAATAGGACCTTAATAGAGGTCGTAAGATCTATGCTTGCACTCTAAACTACCCACTATGTTCTGGATCAAGTCATGGCACAGCAAGCTATGTGCTAAACAGAGTCTCCATTACAAGACCTCAACTCAAAACACCTTATGAACTTCTCTTTGGGAAGGTTCCCGCATTATTACCTAAAACCTTTTGGTTGTCAAGTGACCATTCGAACACCGGTGATCCATTAGGAAAGTTTGTGAAAAGGCCGATGATGGTTATATTGTGGGTATTCACCATAGTAAGGCATACTGTGGTGTACAATTTGCAAGCCAAGAAGATAGAGGAGACGCCGAACCCGAGATTTTTGGAAGATAAGCATAATGTTCAAGGACGGTCATACGTGGTCTTTGACCTTGACTACTTAACGATTCCTTGGGTTACACTAGACACTGGCTCACCAAAATGCAGTCCTCAAGCTTCTCCCACTAACAATGCAGTCCCTTAGATGATGACTCGAAATGAGTTTGAAGATGATGAGCAACCCATACTGGTGCCTTCTTTCTCCCTAACAATATTGCGTGTACCACCTCCAAGGATATTGCCGATACGAGTGATGAAGATGACTCTCATTATGCCGAGGACCTTGCTAGGCTTCGCACACAAGAATTTGTCGCTAAGCTTGAAGCAGAAACCGAATGGAGAGGTTACTAATGAAGGAGTCGGCAGAAACCACGTGTCTGCGAAGTTGACTCGCACACCTACCATCCACAAATCATTTGAAGGCTATGCTGCTTTCTTCTCATGTTCCTTCTCGCGCCTTCGCACTTTGAGATCCTCATACACGCTTCCAAAACCCTCCGATCTTGGAAATCATCAACCCAAAATCGGCATTTTCTCCTCACCCTCTTATGATGTCAATTTGAACCAACAATCACTAATCTTGATTCATCCATTGAAGTCACCCCACCGCCACTCGAGAGGATCAACATTGCTCATCCTCAATCCAACATCATCGGTGATCTTCGGCACCGTTAGAACTTGTAGGGCTATAACAAGTCCTCAATTTAGGCGATTGCTTTTCTCTTATGTCTCCAACCAAAGAAAGAGACAATCACACGTACTTCAAACATTGTCGGCTTGCTTGTTTTCTCTCAAGTGGAACCAACTAGTGTTTCTCAAGCTCTTAACGATTCAAGTCGGCTAGAAGCAATGCAAGAAGAAATGCAACAATTTCACAATCAAGCAGTTTGATTTTGGTTCCACTCACGATGGCAAATATGCCATTGGGACAAAGTGGATTCGAAGAATAAGAGATGCTCGGGTGTTGTGATAAAAAACAAAGCAAGATTAGTAGCTCAAGGCTTTAGACAAGAGGAAGGATTGATTATGATGAAGTGTTTGCACTGTGGCGAGTTGAAGCCATTCGCATTTTCTTGGCATATGCTTCTTACATGGGTTTCATGGTATATCAGATGGATGTCAAAGGTGCTTTTACGTATGGTGAGATTGAAGAAGAGGTTTATGTCACTCAACAAAGGGATTTGAAGACCCCGATCACCCAAATCATGTTTACAAGGTTGTTAAAGCTCTTTATGGTTACATCAGCACCAAGAGCTTGGTATGCTAGGCTTTCATCATTCCCTTTGAAGCATGGCTATAGGAGAGGTGCTATTGACAAAACTCGCTCCTAAAGAAGAATTACTCGGACATCATTCTTGTGCAAGTTTATGTGACGACATTATTTTGGCTCCACAAATGAAGCCCGTGCGAGGAATTTGAGGAACCTGATGAAGGGTGAATTTCAAATGAGTGCTATGGGTGAACTTACTTTCTTTTGGGTCTCCAAGTTCAAGAAACAAGATGGCATTTTATCCACAAGATAAATATGTGAGGACATTCTAAAGAAGTTTGGTATGGAAGGTGTTAGGATCGCCACAACACCTTATGAAGCTCCAAAGACTAAAGCAAATAATGAACCAGATCTACCGTGAATGTTCATCCGACAGTCCATGATTGGTTCATTGATGTATCCGACGCTTCAAGGCCCGATATTACGCTTGTCGTGAGTGTTTGTTCTCACATCAAGTCACCCACTTACTTCCCATCTAAATGTCACAAGAAGATCTTTAAGTACCTCAAAGGACAACCTCTTTAGGCCTTTGGTACCCAAAGAGTCTCCTTTCAAGTTGGAAGCCTATAGTGGCGGTGATTATGCTTTGTGCAAACCTCGATAGAAGATCCACAATGGAGGTCGCCAATTTCTTGGCAAAGGTTGATCTCTTGGCAATGCAAGAAACAAACCATTGTGGCTGCCTCAACCATCAAGCCGAGTATGTTGTCAGCCGCAAATTGTCGTGGTCGTCCTCTCGATTCAAAACCAATTGCTTTGGACTATGGGTACAACTTCATGAACACTACTATTCATATAGATAATCAAAGTACCATCCGCATAGTCAAAAATCCAGCTTTTCACAAATTAACAAAACACATTGAAATCGTGCACCACTTTATAAGAGATGCATATGAAAAACATTTGATAAAAGTGGCTAAAATCCATACCGATGATAATGTGGCGACCATTAACAAAAGCGTTTGATGGACCAAGGTTTCAATACCGTGGTCAATATTGGAATGTTAAACCCTTGACTGCATAGTTTAAGGGGAGGCATAGGCCTTAGGGGAGGCATATGCCTCAGGGGAGGATTTGTGCAAACTCTGCATAATTTTTGTGTCATAGTTTTCCTTTTTCTAAATTTGTCTTCTTTCATTAGGTTTGTAAAAACATCATTTTGCCCATAGTGATAGCGTTTATTTAACATAATTTATCTTTTTGATATTCTCTATTTTGCTTTTTAGCCTCTGTTATTCATTATTCTTTACTAACACTAACTGTCTAATATCCTGTTAGTTTGTTTGTCTTTGTGTTGTTCTTGTGTTGTGTTGTGTCTGTTTTGCAGTTGTCTAGATTACAGTTTGTCAATATCATGATCAAGTTCAAATTCATCAAGAGTGACTCAATGGTACATGGTCAAGATAGCTATAAGAGTGTTGCCGGTTTCTTCGAAAGCAAAAATATCAAGCATACAATTTGATTCCACCGGGTTATCATAATCAAGAAAAGAAATTGAAGTCAAATTGTTCATTCATTCATTCAAGAAACAGCTTTACGACTTACAACTACCACATAAAGTCAACCTACTACATATGCATCTACAAGATACGAAATGCAAAAGCTAAGCCTAATCTAGTGTATATCTTTCATTCCAAATCTAATTGAATGTCGGATATGCGTTAGATGTCGGCTTTGCTTTAGAGAGGTCTTGCATAACCACCCATTAAGTCTAACTGGCTGGTTGGATATGCATGACCAACTCGACGAAGATGCTAAGGACCAAAATGGAGGGATGGATTGATGAAAACGATTGACGATGACAATGACCACGCAGGATGATGGAGAAAAATAACGTGTCCTGTGTGCTTCATCTATTCATTTCAACCAAAATGCAATCGATCCACCCTCCTTAAGCCCTTCTTCTATACGATGTGTTGATGCACCAAAAGATGGCGCAGATGAGACCAAGAACCACCTCTATCTTTGGGAGTGGCGGATTCTCGCACGAGGTCTTTGTTGAGACCGAAGTCTTTGGAGGTTGGGAGTAAGATGTTCCCTCCTTATAGGAGTCATCGTAATCATCGCAGATTCACTTGGATTCACTACACCGCCATCTTTTGAAGAAGAAAGAAAGGGTGATTTATTTGGTCGTGGGTAGGGTTGAGGAAAGTAACGTGACCATGGGTTTGTTTCACCACTGATGATGATGAAGAGGATGATGAAGATGAGGATGTGAGATCTATGATCTCGTGTTTGGTATTCATGGTGCAATTTGGTTAATTGGGGTTATTTTGCATCTAGGGTTTGTGGTAATTATTTGGGGATCTTGATGAAGAAATGAGTTACATTGGGATCATTTTATAGACGGGTTCGAGGTTCAATGAGTTTAATGCAAGTGGGTGACACAAGAATTCTAGAAACTTACCAAGCTATTTCAGATCTTTGATGCATTCTCTGAAGTTATAACTTCAGCAGATTGATCATGTGTCTCCTTCAAGTGTTGTTTTGGGTTGGGTCAAAGATGCTATACACGCGCCGCCTATAGTCAACCAAACGGTCAATTTTTCTCTGACTATAATTTGGGCAAAAACTATCAATCCACCATCACTCTCTTCAGTTCAAACAAATTCCCTCTCATTTCGCTTTCACAAACACTCACCATTTCAAGAATCATAACCCTAAACACTCATATTCCTCATGGCTCTTGAATTTAAACATGACCACAACAAAGTTGCATTTCTGGGAAATGGCAAGGGATATGAATTGTACGAACCAATGGTGGAATTCTTGAAAAGGTCCAAGATTTACTATGCTCTAACACATGCTCCAAATGATATTTATGAATCACCGTTACTCGCTTTGGGAATCACGAGCATGAGGAATGAAACAGAGATTAGAATTTGTGATTGACGAAACAGAGCGCATAGTGACAGAGGACCTAATTCAAGGAAGCTACACTTGGAAGATGTTGATGGAGCATTTCATCCTAATCAGAAAATGTGCTTCTCGGGTTAAGGGCAATTGGCTATCGAGGAACAAGAAGCGATATGTGGTCAAGAAGGAACTCGCCCAAAGTGGAGGTTCTGGTTCACACGCTACTTCAATGCATGAGCAACAAGATCGGAGGATGGGACCGCTTCTACACAACTGGCTATGGTATTGTGTGTCTTTCTCAAGGGTAACTTTCAATTTTTCTAGGTATATTTTGAAAACATGATTGAAAATATTCAAAAGAAAAGGGTAAATTTTAATGTACCCAAGGTTTCGCAAATGATTTTAGACACCACTACCCAAGACCAAGCTTTTTATCCTATAACTTCTTTAATCGCTAAATTGTTTGCTACAATGAGAACCCACTTTCGGGGAACATCATCCTTACTAGCAGCCCATGTTACCACAAGGTAATGAGGTCACGATGAGAGAATGTGGCTCATAATCCTCCTTCCTCACCTGTTGCTACTGATGGTAATCCATTAGTTAACATTGATGAGGGCCCCTCATCAACTGTTGAAACAACTCATGTTGCTCATGACCAACCAACTTGTCCCAGTCCATCACCCACACTTGTTACACATGATGAATCAGATATTAATAGACTACCCACACCAAGTCCTGTTAGGGATCCTCTTAATGATGATCTTCCTCACAATGAGCATGACCATGTTTCTTCTGAAAGGTCCAATGAAGCTCCCCTTACCACAGAGCAACCTGTTGGTGGAGCTGAGGACCCTATTACAATCTCATCTATCTATGCTCTTGTCAACAGGTATGCTACTGAAGTTAACAGTCTGAAAAAGGAGCTTGCAGAGACCAAATTTTCTCTTGGGAGTAAGATTGAAGAACTGCAGAATCAAGTCAAAGTCTTAGAGGACAAACTAAGAGGGCCCTCCAAAAGGAAGCTTGTGGTTTCCTCTGATGAAGAACAAGAAGTACCTCATTTTGAGTCTCTGGACATGTTGGCTGATGTTTCTCTCAATGATCCTTCATCAGTAGCTGCTACTTCCTCAAGGAAGAAGGAACCTGTCCTTTACAAAAGAAGAAGGAGATCCTTTTCACATAAGGTTTCTTCTGAAGCTTCAAAGGAACCTGGGGAGGATAAGGATGCATCTACTGATGTGCTAATGGAGGATGTATCTTCGATCCTAATCAATCGCATCGGTTCAAGAACCAATGCACCTTTCACCTTCAAAGATTTGTTCGACATTGTCGCTATGACCACTCCAGCTGATAATCTGCATCAACATGTGGACTTAGGTACAACTACTGAGGTTCCCGCGTTGATCTAACCAAGAAGAGTGTGCCAAGAAGCCCGATGATAAAGGGAAAGATATAATAATCAAGATGAGCTTGGTCCGCACTGTAAGTGAGGAGGAAAGACGAGGTCAAGCAAGTAGATTGGGCCGAGTTTGAGAAGTCAAAGGAAAGTGTAGTATTGGCTCATCAACTTCAAATGTAGCACTTTTCATCTTTAACTCCCGAGAAGAAGAGAACTGGATGCAATGAGGGTTCGATACTGCGAACACCGGGATATTCTAACTCAAAGTAATTTCAAGACCTTCTCTTGCTCAAAGTATACTAGGTGGAGATTTCCTCAGTGACAATTATGTGGAGCGAATGATGGCTCAGGGAAGACAAAGGAAGCAAGATGCCATCGCACAAAAGAGGGCCATCAAAGCTCAGAAGGACAAAGAGAAACCTCCGTCTAAAGCTGAAATAAGAATGGTGGTGAAAAATCAATGCTCGATGTATAACTCTGGCTTAACAATGAAACAAGTCAAGGCTTTTCCTGATCATGTCCTGTATCGCAAATATAATCAGATAATGAAGGACAAATCATTATCTTCAACACACTCTACCCATGTGAGAAGGATTAAAGAGAATGAAGGCTGCTCCGTGTTTAAAGACTCAAGGCGATGATGCTCCACCAAGGAATCATCTCCATCCATTCCTATCAAGCATCTCAAGTTGCTTCTATATCGACAAGGGTCAATCATGAAGCATCTTCCAATACTCTGAAGCATCGATATATCGCTCCCACTTCATCGCTGGCAATCATTAGCACACGTGAAGCTTCTAAAGTTAAGAAAGTCGATCTTGCGTAAATAAAAAGTAAAGTGGCGAGAAAAATGCTTCACGAATGAATGCACTACGTGAAGGTGCTTCAACTAACTCTCCCTATGCCTCTTCAAGTCTTACCACACAAGTTCAAGCTAAAAATGCTTCATCTGGGGACAATCATAAGACTGGTGGGAGGAAGAAGAGAATGGCCAAAAGATCTCCTGTGGATCTTGAAGCTGATGACTCCACTTTCATTATAGAAGGGTCTGCTGCTGATTTTCCTGACGGAAACTCAGATGAGGTGGTAGATTGGAAATTGAAGGATGATGAGATGAATGTAATTCATCGAAGGGACTCCACTTCAATGGAATTCACCTTTCTAAAGGAAATTCTACACTTGGTAGACAGGGCAGACTTACTTTCTCTGTTCACTCGTGTTACCACCTATTACTGCAACAAGGAACCACAAGGTTCGGAATGTTTTACCAGAGATCTTCAAGCCTGTTAAACTCTCACATTCCCAATAGCAAAGCACATTCCATTTGGGAGAACTCACATCGGTGGAAGCTTGAACTCGGAGATTCTATCCTCTCCCTCGTGTGCATGTGCTTGAGACTAAGGGTGGAATCACTTGTCACATGTTTTCTCGAAGAAAGTATCCTTTGCCCAAAAGACTTATGGAAAAGATGTTGAGTCGAAATTGGAAATTCCTCCAGATCCATGGGCAATGAAAGACAGTCTCGCTTTAACATTGGTGGGATTGATCAAGACTCAACTTCAACAACTGCAATAGGCCTCATCATCCTCCATATCAGGACACTTGGTACCCTCTGAATTACTTTGTTTTGTTGCCTTTTATTTGTGTCTTTTCCTATGTTAATTTATCAATTTCTTAGTTAAAAAAAAAAAAAAAAAAAAAAAAAAACTAACTTTTATGCAGGTTTGTGTGTTCTGATGGTTTTTAACTCACCTAATGTACCTTGTGTATGACAAAGAGTTGGCTAGTCCAAAGGGTACAGCTTTGGTAAAGACACAACAAATCTGTTGATAGTTGTAATGGTTTGCTCAAAATCATAGGGTCTTCAACCACCCATGCTTAACTGCTGAGGGTTGTATGGTCATCAATTCACCATGGTCCATTCCTTTTTGGAATCCAAGAATTGGCTAGCCCACATGTATATGGAATGTGGTAAAGGCAACTGAATCCATATTTGGTTCTCAATTCACCAACTCTAAGAATTGACTAGTCCCGAGCAAACGGCCATCGGTAAAGACAAGTCAAATCCGTTAATATGGTTCTTTGGTTTGCCAATAAATCGATGGTTATCAATGTACCATAGTTTTGAACTCAAACATATGGCTACTCCGGTAGTAATGGCTATTGGTAAAGAGACATCAAACCCATTAATTGTAATGATTCACCTCTCACGTGAGTTAACACACCGGAAGTGATGAGCATAGTATTGAACTTATATTTTTGATGTACATGATGTCATATGATGTCGCAAAGATCTAGTGTCACACGTTCGGTCATCATAGAGATGTTCTTCTTCGAATCTTTGTCACGATCCTCAAGAACCCGGACTTTCATAGCTCGAAAATGTTTAAGATATGGAGAGGATCTTGTTTGGAAATTTTTCACAAATGGTACAATCCTCAACAAAGATTATCGATCTATCAAGGAAACTGAACTTAACCTAGTCAAATTCCGCTTTAGGGAGGATTGTTGGGAATTAAGGTAAACTCTTGATTCTCGCCAAGCATCTGCCGGTAGAATGGATTCGCCGGTTATACTTCATGAAGTGGTAAGCGATATGGTGTTGTTCTTGAAAGTGTGAATCACGTGGAGAGATAAGCTCAAGATAGAGTAAAATTCACTGTAGTATTGAAGATAGGTTGGCGCAGTAGACATGTAGAGCTTACTCGGAATAAACAATATGATTAACAAAACAATATGATTAGTTGCATGCTTGTCTAAAATGCATGCTTAGTCTATGTTAGTATTAGGAGCGTAAATTGTCAACGCTCATTAGGGTTTCTTGCCTATATAAGAAACCATGATAGTTTGTAATAGATAAGCTTTTCTCAAGTCTTTCAAGTCTTGTAAACTATCCGAAACATAGAGTTTCTATAATCAAAAGATCCATAGAGGATCAAAGAGTTCTTAGTTATTATAACTTGTATTTACTTTCCGCTTCAAAATACGAGTTGTAGAGATCTTCCATTAGTTTGCTTGTGATTACATAGGCAACACTAACGATCTCCGAGTGCTTAAGATCTATCAAGGTCTTGGTTTTCAACAAGTGGTATCGAGCCTCGGGAAAGTCTCTACGATACTAAGAACCATTCTCACCCCATACAATCAAACATTCATTCACCATGCTCGGATCCGATAATGAAAATGAAGTCACCAACACAAACAACACCAACACCACTTCCATGCAACAGCTCGGTCTCTCAAACAGCAATTGGAAATTCTATAGTGAAGTATCGGTCACCCCTAATGTAATCTAGCTTAAGTTAGCTCGTAGACATATTGTTTAGTATGGTATTTATTAGTTAGTTATTAGCGTAGCTTAGTCTAGTGCAGCACCGTGGTGGAAGGACGGGTCTTTACCCATTGTATGCCTGATCCACAGCCCGTCGGAGGGTGTGTCTCATTGTATAAATAGCCCTCTCCTCACAAGGGAGAGGGTTGGATGTTCATTTGGAATCTAACCTTCTATAATTTTCTTTTTCTAGAATATCCTACTTTCTCTCTCTAAACCATCTAAATTATACGCCCCATTTATGTTTGTTTGTGTGTTTGTGAAATCCAATATGTTTCATAAGCACTTATGATGATTCTAAACACAAAAGTACAATCAAAATTCAAACTTTAACACTAGAAATAGCCCAAATGATGCAAATACCACTAAACTTTTTCAAACCCAAAAACCATATAAAACCACTAGAAATCCAAGAACATGTAAGAGAGATGATCAAACCATGGCTCTTGATACCATTTGTAACATATTGGATTTCACAAACACATCAAACCATGTTTAATGGGGCGTACACTTTAAGGTTTTTAGAGAGAGAAAGGTTAGAGGTTTAGGGAACTTAGAGAGAGAAAGTAAAATCTTATTATGAGCTCCAACCCTCTACCTTGGGAGGTAGAGGGTATTTATAGTACCTACATAAACGCCACCCACGGGTCAGGATCGGGCATACAAGGGTAAAGACCCGTCTGTCCTCCACGGTGTTACTTAACTAATACTAACTAACATTAAATAACTACGACTATGAGCTTTCTAATGATTACATATACTTGAGGTGACTGACACTTTAACAACTAGATTTTCTAAATCCTAACACTTTGAAATTTCCAATTAGCTCGTCAAGTGACATTATTGAGAGATCTTTTGATTCCTCAATAGCCGTTACTTTTGCTCTCCACTTTGGATAGAGTGCTCTAAGAAATTTCATGACAAAGTTCTTACTATGAAAAGTTTCATCAAGTGCTTTAAGAGAAGTAACAATAGTATTAAAGCGAGCAAATCCACAATCAATGGTTTCATCTTCAGGGATAACAAATTTTTCATATTGTTGAACAAGAAGATCAATTTTGTTATCCTTGACTTGTGAATTCCCTTGATGTGTGATAATTAAAGATTCCTAAATATCTTTGGCGGTTTCACACATAAAGATTCTTTCATATTCTTTTCTAGGCAAAGCATTATAAAGCATCATTTTAGCTTCATTATTTTTAGCTATTAATTTCTTTTGTTCATCATTTGAAATATCTTTTGTAGTAGGATTAAAATCACCTTTAATAATAACAAACCAAATATCTATATCTTTTGATTTTACATATGTTTCAAAACAGTTTTTCCAATAGATAAAGCCATTGGTTTTAAAGAGAGGTGGTCTTTTCATAGATTGCCCTTCTTTAAAGTTTTCGGAATCCATGGATCGTTTCAAGCTTATAAAATACAATATATTTTAGAAATTCTTGAGCAACGAGGCTCTGTTACCAATTGTGGAAAACTAGAAGGAGGGTTGAATAGTTTTACCCTTTAAAATCTTTGTTTGAAACTTAATTGTAAGATCAATTGATATTGATCAAATATATGTTAGTGAAGAATGATATGCAAGCAATATATAATAAGTAAGTAAGGAAAGAAACAATCAAACCACGACAAGTTGTTTATAGTTGTTCGGTCTACAAGGACTCTTTTTCCTTGCCCTACTCCACTCCCCGAGTCTCCAACTCGAGAGTTATCTTCACTAATCAACAAGCTCCTTTAACCGGCGGAAAAAACCTTTACACGTCACTTACACAATATTTCCGACACAAAGCTAGATGTCGAGTTCTTTTACAAGGGTACAACCACTCCCACAAACTATGTATTTTGAGGACTAAAATACTAACCACTCACACTCAGAGGTTTAAGATGGTTTGGTAAAACAATGATGTATGAACAATACTAGATCACACAACAATAAAACATACAAGCCTTCCAACTAATTGTTGAAGCTTGATTATGCCTTGATCTTCTTTGCTACAAAATATGATCACTACAATGAAATGAAACTGATTTAGATATGATAGAATGAGAGAATGTATGTGTTTTATGCTAGGAATGGATGAGGAAACAACTTGGGTTGGCTTGCTATTTATAGGCCAAGTGAACAGCAGAGTCCACGGACCACGGAACCAAAAAAGGGGTTCCGCCCTTGTTATTTTTTGGTTCCATTGGTCTGACAGTAAAGATCACAAACATCTTTCCAAGATCACCCAAATCTAACCAAGATCATTTAAGATATGTTGAGTATAAATCTACACAAAATATTCTATGAAACCTTCTAAAGATTTCTGATGCGCGCGAAAGGCGCGTTCGGGGTCAAGGAAACTTCCTTTTCTTCGAGAAAGTTTTTCAACCTCCTAGGTGGTGAATCTAATTGTTGTAGTGTAGTATGGGGTAAGCCTCGGGGATTGATATTGTTCTCTAGGGGAATAAGAATGCTAGTAAGAAATATATGACGAGAAGGTGGGGTTGAGGATGATTCTTTTTTTAAGGTTTTTTAGAAAGCTAAGGTAAAATCTCAGAGCAATTGGTTGGGGGTGGTACTTCTACCGATTACTCTACTTTAACTAATTATTTAATTATCTAATTACTACGGGTAGCTATGTCTAATTGAGGTGTGCTCTTATGATGATTAAAGATGTGTTCACTTAGATACTATTACTCCCTAGTTATCTTTTATTGGTTGGTTGAGTTGTCACGTCCTTTATCTTAACGCGTTGTATTCCTAAAGGTCATAGGGTATGCGTGGTCCCTATTTCTTTAAGGTTATCTCTCGTATATGAATCACAGAGTCGGCAAGTCTAAGCTATTTCATCCATGAACCATATCATCATAAAGCATACCCAAGCATTAAATACAACGAAGATGCCTAGTTACACTCCTAAGCCAATTTCAATTAAGACAAGAAACAACCTAACAATAATCAATAACTAGGTTTCATAGATCTAAGCAAACATACAAGTAATTTAGCTAGACATGATAGACAAGCAAGCATACAAACAATCAATCGAATATGGGATAGACATAATGATACATTGGATTAACAAACTTATCTCGATGTGTAAAATAGGGTATGGGACCCTAGAATATCGCCAAGTCGGACTACAACCGAGTTAGGGTTTGCTCTCAAAAATCTACCTCCTTAAATACGTAAAAATCGAATTTATATATAGATTTACAATCGCAACGGCGTCACCTTTTGCATGGGACGCCGTCAGGTTGCCATCATTAGGGTTTCGTTTTGGCCAAGTCATCGATGGGACGGTGTCACTTTAGAGTTATGATGCCGTCGGTCTTTACTTGAGACGTTGTTTTGATTCTAGATCTGGGCCGTCTGGGGTGAAAGCCGTAGTGACGCCCATAATTAAAGCGTGGCCGTCGGTTATAAGACCGTAATTTTCACCGAGTCGTCGCGTGCATGTTTTGATCAAGTCTTCATAGAGGGACGACGCCGCTTTGGATGAGACGCCGTGTTCTCACGATCGATCTTGAGTGGCTTCGATCTTGACTTTGCCATTTTCTTCATGTATTTGCTCCTTTGCCTCCAAATGTTCTTCATTCCATCATTTTTGTAGGATCGTTGTTATGGTAGATTTGGTGAATCGGGAGGTCTTGGAAGATGGAAGAACACCATCTTCAAGTTAGAGAGAGAGTAGTGAGAGAAGGGAAAACTAGTGTGTGTATTATTATTGAAATATGAAAAGGATTACACCAAATCTTACCCTCCTAGGAAAGTCTAGGAGGGTATTTATCACGTAAACACATACAACTATGGCAAATTGACATAACAAGCCCATGTGTTTAAGTTAACAAAGATAGAAAATGTAATCCCGCCAATGTCGCTCCATTTACGAGTTAGGAGCGATTCCAACAATCTTCCCCAATGGGACGACATAAGGGATTACTTACAACATTTACTACAAATATAGAAAAAAATAAAGAAAGGTCTTCATAAGCTCTTCAAGTCTCGAGGATGATGAAAGTTTACGCTCTTTGTCTTCTTCTTGTACCTCGACATGAGAACCGTTTTCTTCACTTGTAGGTAAATGATGTAATATGCATGAATTGGATTAACTTCCCCAAATCATGTTGCATGTCTTTAGCACTTCTCCGTACACTTCATTTTGGCGAAGTTTCAATCGCCTTCCCCCAACCGACAACCGTCAGCAGATTCAAACTTTGATGTAGTGAACATTTCTTCTAACTTTTGAAATTTTCAAGACGCAGTGAATTTGTAGATGAGCGAAGAAACCACACAAGGTGAATCGACTTATTGCGGAAAATCCGTTCGGGGTAACATGCAAGAAAATAACAAGATCTTCTCACGTATGTAAATGCTTCACACCAAACAAACCGCGAAAGACGAAATGAAACGACTTCCCCCTGAATGTTGCGGTCTATTGGAATAATAATCACTTGTGAATATGCAGTTACTCAATAAAATGACCGTGTGTGAGGCATCATAACATCCTATTTAGGTAACTTCACACACGATAACTCTGTGAAAGTGAGACGATAACACCAAAGTAAGAAATTTGAACCACAAATCGTCTCATTTCTTCCCACTAATTGAAGAAATTCATGAAGGGAAACGGGTTTTCGAAAAAAATCCAAAAACATCAAGGAAGCAAACACCACCTACACTCTCTTCCCCTCGATGTTTTCAATGAATCAGAATCATACACCACATATGTTGATGATGAATTGGAGACAGTGAAACCATGTATGTTCAATTAATCGAACAAGTGTGAAGTACCATAAATATCTCGTGAGAATCAATCACGATAAGACTTCTCGCTCGTTTATACTCTTCTCACTAAATCTTTATCGACCCTATTATCATTCGACGGCTCTTTGTAGTGACTCATCGATGGAGAAACCCAATATGACGAACTTGAGATCAAGTAAAATAACCCGAACTTGTGACTTAAACTTGCACTATTGTCAGACAAAGAACCCTTTTTTTAGAACCATCGTAAAAAGGTAAACTTAAAATTTCTCAAATTATCCACACCTTAGTGTGACACTTGAGCACAAAAACGTAACTCCTTAAAAGTAATAGTTATAAGCTATGAGCACAACAACGTAACTCCTTACATCAGCTTCAACTAGACAACTCAAGTCTTTGTCATTCGTAACGGTTAAAGCTCGAACAAGGATCTTGAAGAATCATGCATCCAACCAACCCTGATATCTTCGTATACAAAGTACACGCATCCGTGATATCCCACTTCAACCTCAAATACATCATAAAGAATTAACGCCGTAGTCACATCTTGCGATTACATGCCCAAAACTAGCCTTCGTTAAAGGTTTAAATGAACTTTGATAATGGTTTCCCGATCTTGTCAAAATTGTATCCTCGTGAAAGTTTGTCATACCAAAATAACACTCCATTTCGCCAAAGAATTATACCAATAATTATCTCAATGTATTAAAATACATTTGAATGATTAAATTTCGACTCAAAATATTAGTATAATTTTTGGATAATGATCACCAAGGTTTAACATTTATCAAAAAAATTACCAATTGTTAATTTAAAGAAAAAATGATTGATAGATTTTATTGACAAATGTGATTTACCTTGTCAAGAAACCAGTAGTGTTTATTCGGTCCAATACATTAGTGTAACATGTCACCTAGTTCATGAATCGAGATAACCCTAGGCCCAAAGACAATAGGTGATAACTCCGCCCACCAATATGTATCCATCCGATCCAAGCATAATACATAACCAAGATTATAAAACCAAAACACACTCATTTTGTCATAACCTAACCCGAATATCACTTCACATAAAATACTCCAAATACTCCGCCTCTCATTATCATTTAGCGATACTTATCGCTTCCTAACACCAAACATCCTCCCCTTGTCAATAATTATCATCTTGAGCAAAACCACAACCCACGTGAAATGTTTTCGTGGCCACTTTCTTGAAGACCCAATAATAAGACGCACCCTTTTTTTTTCTTATTTTACTTTTAAGTATCGACTTCTAGGTCTTGTAAGAGATCTCAGGTAGGTTATGTTCATGTTTTTTTCGTTATGTGTTATTAAAGACGAACATAAGGAGGAGTGTAACAAAATTGTTATATAACCTCTTAAAAGTTTCGTACATCTAAGAAGAAGCTAAGCTTCACATAGATCGATGATGGTTAATGGTTACACACACAAGATCTTTAAAGATCTATAGAACCAAAACTGAGATCTCTTAATTTCTTGATTAATACGATTTGTGGTTATGATCTATGATGATTGGTTACTTTCGTGTTATTGATCTTTAAGGTTTATGGGCTTTTGTTGTTCCACACAAAAGTAAATTCTGATATCATTTAAATTCTCTCAATCGAACCCTTGGATGTTTTAATACAAGTTGTAAATGAGAGTTGATGAGTGAACGTGAGGGTTTGGTTGTGTCTTGATGTAGGATATGGTTTGATGCTAGATCTGTGATGTAATTAGTTCACACACTAAAATCTTTTGAAGATTTGATATACAAGTGAACTAGACTGAGATCTTGAGTCCTCTATTGTGTATGGATGATGAAGATTGATAATATCGTAGGTCGTGAGTTTAGTTGTTTGGTATTTTGGTTTATGTCAAGGTCAAACAACAATTCTTCTTCTTCTTCATCATTTTTGTCAAAGTCTTATGCGTAAAGGATGCTTATGCGTAAAGTGTGGAAAACTAGAGGGGGAGGGTTGAATAGTTTTACCAATTTAAAACTTCCTTTTAAAATATTTAGATCGACTTATGTCAATATACTTAGATGTGTATGTTGGACGTTGATAGATAGATATATAAAGTCTAATGAAAGATAAAGAGTAAGAAGCACATAACCACGACACGAGTATTTATAGTGGTTCGCCTACAAGGACACCTTCCTTGCCTACTCCACTCCCCGAGTCACCTACTCGAGAGTTTGTAATCACTACGATACCAACTCCTTATGGCGGAGAAGCCTTCACAACGTCGCCTACTCTTTTTCCGGTACGAGGCTAACCACAGGGTTCTTTCACACCAAGGTGAACCACACCTACCACAACGTCGCCTACCCTTTATCCGGTACTAGGCTAAATACCGAGTTCCATTATAATGGAGGAACTACTACCCAACACTACACAACACCTAATCCCAAAGGAGACCCACTCCTTATTACAACACCATCAAGGATATCAACATCCTTGGAAACAAACTATCACCTATATGTATAACGATGCACCTCATCGATTATACGACCTTGGCATTCTTCACTAATGCCACTTGATTTGATTTCAAGGCATTCTTCACCAATGCCCTTGATACAACGCTTGGCACCTTTCACTAATACCTTTGTCTTGACACCTTTAGCATTCTTTACTAATACTCTTGACACGGACGTTAAGCATCTTTCACTAATGCTTTCGTCTTGACTCTTTCGACATCCTTCACTAATGCCTTTGACACAACACTTTTATAGAGGAAGAAAGAACTATCAACAAGAGAACCTCAGTAGTCTTGATGATGACGAAGCATGGCAACTCATGGACTTGAGCTTGCTCGACTTCAAGAAGTGGTGATCTCGCCTTTAAGAGGAACCTAGAGAATCACATAAAAACAAAAATAAACTACATAGAAAGATCCTTAGGATCGGTGGTTAGAGAGTTACAATACTTGGGAAGTATGTGTGAGTGGCAAGCCAAAAGGAAGAAATGGCTCACTATTTATAGAGGAGAAATTCTTCATCGTTCCTCGGATCCCACGGATCCTCCCCTCAAGGATCCGTCTAGTCTAAAACTAGGGATCCGTGGGACGCCCTCTTTGCCCATGGGTATTTTGGTTATGGGTCATGGGTTATGGGTTGATCCATGGGTCTTTTATTAGATATAATGTATCTAATGAGTACAATACACCTAGTCAAATGGGTATGGGTCAATACCATGGGTTATGGATATGTTCCATGGGTTGTAGTTTTTACCCATTTATAATACATACTAGTTATGTATATATTTTGCCCAATATGTAAACATTAGTTGTTGTACATATATATTATTAAATCATAAAATCACTTATACTTGTTTTAGTGTTTTATGTGAAAACGTAAGTGTGTTAGAAAACTATTGGCTCAAACTATTTACGTATTTTATTTGTTTCGTTAAATTGATTTTACGTTTGTTATCGACAAAACATTAGAAGATCGTAAAATATAAATAAACGTTTTTACGGCTTATTTGTATTAACAATCTCCCCATTTTTGTTGATAACAAAACATAAAATTATTTTAAGGAAAAAACTAAAATTCGTAGAAGTTCGAATTGGAGTTTTTACTCTCTTCTTCCCCTTTTTGTCGAAACAAAAAGAGCGTCGAAAAGAAACTAACATGTTGTTTTAAGAAAAACATGTAAAAGGAAAAAAAATTGTAAAGAGAGCAAGTGACGGGAATGGTTCTCGTCTTAACTCCCCCTTGACGAGTCCATCCCTTTGTGAGGGCGTCAAGTAAATATAAACTAATAAGCTAATGTATTGCAATTTTGTTTGCAAATGGTTTCGTCCTTGTGACGAAAATGCTCCCCCTAGAAGATTGCAATATTGCAATGGGGTGTCATGAAGTGTAATCCAAATAAGGATTATGTTGCAAATGATTTTGCAATGTGTGGTTTGACACAAAGCTCCCCTAGCTTGGTGTGTCAAAAGTCTTCATGTGTATTTTGAAAATCTACAAGATAAAGGTTAGAAAACAAGAGTATAGTGCATAATTTCCAAGTAAGACTCAAGTTAGTAGAATTTTTTTCTTACACCACGGATCCCACTTCCCTCCTATGTGGGATCCATCTAGGCAATTTCAGGATCCGTCTGCATGCGGTGACGATGATTCAAAGAAAGGTGATATACCAAACAATGATGAATATGAAAGTGAGATATGTATACAAACAATAAACATATACTCAAATAAATATGGCAAATAGGTTATCATTCAATAAAACAAAGAGATATTCAACAAATCTCTAAAACTAAGAGAATGATCAAGCCATGTAATACATTTTCTACTTAATGCTAATGAGGAACCTAAACTTAAGAAGCAACCACGTGCTTAAGGATGATCAAACATGAAATGGGATTCCTAGACGTTCTAAGTTCACTAGAGACTAAGACACCGTTCTTTAGGCTCATGGTTGTTTAGGTTTGTTGACCTCATCGAAGCGTTCGAGAGGTGATAAAACATGAAACATTTCTCCTCACGTAGTTCATGTATCAAATTTTCAACATGTTGACAATGATAGCAATCCTTGTCATGGATTTGAAAGGATGGTGGTAAGGTTGAACTTCTTGAGCGGAGGTTCAAGTGAAGTGGGTTGAGAATCCTCAAATAAAGGAGGAATTGGTGGAGGCTCATTAAGTGGTGGCTCAACAAGATTTGAGGGTGGAGGTATAGAAGTGCCAACTTCCATGTAGTCGGGTAGTTGACTTTGATGTTTCCTCATAATCCAAAATGGACCATTGGAGGGAAATGGAGAAATTGACATTGGTGCAAGTGTTGATTCAACACTTTGGTTTTGTTGTACAACCTTTTCTAGTGAATGTGTTGGTAATGGTGGAGGATGAGATGGCCTAGGGGGTAAGTCTTCTAAGTTGTAGGAATGTGAAGATGATTGTGACGTGTTAAATGAGGTGGCTCTAGGCACCAATGATGTTGGTTGGGTTGAAAAGGGTGTGTTTGGTTTAGTAGAGTTTGATGATGATATCCTTGTAGGAACAATCCTCTTGGGAATTAGTTTGATTGGTTAATTTGGTGGAGGAGAAATCCTAGCATTTGTGGACTTGACCGGAGATGATTCGGTTGAAGAAACTTTGTGTATGACCCTAGCAAGTTTCTTGGGTGGTTCTTGGGTGGATGAGTTAGCACTAGGAGCTTTTATCATGATGAAATGACTAAGGAAGATGTTTCTAATTGCTGAGAATTATGTTGTGTTTGATGACTAAGTGGTTCTATCAAGATGACTTATAAAGGAAAGAATTTGGCAAGTGCATTTAAGACTTAAGCCACTAAAATTCATTGGAATGTGATGATTAACATGCACAAGAGTCAACTTCAGAGTTGTACTGATCTAGGAACTCATTTAAGATGAGATGGAGTGTTTAAGTTAGCAAGATGAGCTTGAAATGATTGTTTTAGCTAGAGTTGACATAAATTTGTCATACGGATCCCACGGTTCCGTCCAATGAGGGATCCGCCTAGGCTAATCCTAGGGATCCGTCTCTCAGCAGCTAAGAAAAGATAGTAATGATGTTTGTAAGGTCTAATGCCTATTTCTTCTTGGGTGTTTCAGTTCATCTAAGTGTCTTAAATGAAGAGGTGCTTAAATACTTAAGGGTAATGAGTGATGTATCTAATGATTGCCTTTTATGGAAGAAATTGGAACTTTCATGAGTACCAATGAATGAACAAAGATGACACTAAAGATTATGAGAGTGTCAAATGGAGCTAAATGATCTTAGAGATCCAGATAGTGACTTAGGATAATGTTTTGGAGAATATCCTAAAGGCTTTAAGATGGAAAAACTAGAATTTGATCAATTTTGACCAATTTTGAGGTAAGGATGATTAGAAACAATTTCCTAAAATTGATTAATATATTCACCTATGTGTTTTGAAATGTGAAAAGTAATGTATGAGCGTTGAGCGGAAATATGGTGAGTTATGATGAGTTGATAATTCAAAAATACTTTGAGTTAGATCCTATGTAAGCTATGGGTGAGTTTGAAGCTTTCTCATGCTTGAAGAAGACTTGGTTGGGTGCTAGAGTCTTATGTTTAGCTAGTATGAAGTGATCTAGTAAACTATTTTGATGTATGGGAATGCATTGTCGATCATTGTCACGGATCCCACGGTTCCCTCGAGGAGGGATCCGTCTAGGCTAATCCTAGGGATCCGGTATCTGCAGATCGTAACCATCACAAAAGCAAGTGCGATTTTGCACCAAGCAATATACACTAATAACCATTAAACTAAACAACGATATAAACATGTCATCACATAGAACATATCATAGATAATGGTAGAAATAATAATATCCAAGTTAACACAAATAAGAGTGCTAAAACATAATCATTCATACACAAATCAAGTGTCTTAAAAACAAACATAATCCTATAATCTCTTTAGTTAATTCTTTCTTTTCCTCTTTCCCAACTTCGTGACATGGTAAGCTAGGTTTTGAATCATACCCCTTAATTGTTTGAATTCCGCAGTCTCGTTTGGAATAGTTGGAAGTTGTTGATAGTAATCAAAGGGTTCCAATTCGATGTTAGCTATGGGGTCGACATTTTCTTCTTCTTCATCTTCTTCTTCTTCTCCATCCGAGGAATCTGAGAGACCTTTAGGTTTTCTTCCATTGACCATGAACCGTTTAGGGGGTTGTTTGGTAAGAGGTACCATGACGTGATCGGAAAGGAAATGATCATCGTTGATAGGAGATGGTTGCAATGCGCTAACATACTTACAAATTCGTGTTAGGAGCATACCATATGGAAGTACCATGTTGGAAACTTTGAATACCCCGATCATTCTCTTCACCACGTAATAGGCGAGATTAAATGGCTTTTGGTGGATAAGACAATAAATCATTTGCACGAGACATGCATTTGGATGATCCTTGTTCCCAACTAGGCTAATGATGTTTTCCCTAAGAATTTCTTCCCATTTTCTAAACATGGGGTGCATTTTGAAGAGTTCCATTTGAAAGGGATCACGGTGAATAAGCTTCTTGTTTCGGTTGAGAAGGGATTGGTCGGCTCTTACTTTGAAAATGGTGTCTCGGACGGTTTCTGGTTCATCAAGAGGGGTGTGGTATATTGGGTTGGGATCAAGAGCAAAGGATTGACAAGATATTGCCCAATCTTGAGAGTACATACAAATTCCTTCACAAGGAATGCGAAGGATTTGAGCGAATGTGTTGAGGGGTAGAGTGAAGCTTCGATTATTGATGATGAAAGCACTTGAAATGCTATCATCGGTGTTTCGAATGATTCTAATACTTTTGTAGAATTCAAAGATGAAAACCGGACAAATTTGTTCATCAATGTCAAGAAGACAATCAAAGTTGATTGTCGAGAAGACTTGATGAATGTCGGTATCTTCAAGGAAACATTCCTTGACTACACAACCTTCGTGAATAAGTCATTTTTCAAGTCTTTTGAAGATCTTACGATCGGTTTTGACAATCCTTCTTTCCGATAGTAATAGGTGAGGTAATGGACGGTATCATGATGGTCTTGTTGAGTGGCTTTAGGAATGATTTGTCCTAGAAATACAAATATTCCAATTAGGCAAAATTTGTTGAGATGGGTTTATGGTTTTGATATGTATTAACAATGTTGTGAACACAATGTAATCTTAGTTGAGTGAAAAGCCCTTTTTAATGATTAATTTTGAAAACCCTAATTAAATTAATTGATTAGAAATTGAGAAACCATAAACCCTAGGATGAGTATGATGAAAATTAGAACATGTTAGTGTAATTACTTACAATGGTGTTCTAGAGAGGAGTACTTGAGGATATGGAGTCCTATGAGGATGAAATCAGTTCTTGAGTCGTTTTTGTCTTTTTGGGAGAGGAAAAAGATCGATCTTGGTTTTCAAAAGCGTATAGTCGTTTTCATCCCACGGTTCCCCGAATCCCTTGTATTTGGGATCCGGCTAGTACAACTAGAGGATCCGCATCGTGGACGAAAAAGGGTTGTTTGGCATTATTTTTGTAGTAGGCTATAAACTAGCTTATGGAACAAAAATAGTTTAGAGGTTTCAAATGAAAAGATGTTTTGGTCGACGGGATTTGATAAGTTGATTATCAAGGATCCATTTGTGATGACGGCGTTAGTTTGACGAAATCAAGAGGAATACTATTCCCGATGATGAGTAAGTCGGGAAAGTGACGAAAGAGAGGCTTTTAAGAGACTAGCAATTATTAAACAAACAAAAACTATGATATCAACATAATCATGTAAGCTAGCTAATGTAAAGTAAACATACCTTTATGCTTCTTGGTTTGGCTTATGAAGACATAATACCAAAGATACTTCATGAGCTCTTAAAGTAATCCTTTGTACTTAGAGTAAGTAGGTTGTGATTACTTTTAGATCCTTTCTTGAAGGTTGACTTCATTATTCTTTGAATAGAAATGAAGGTTTTGAAGAGATCCTAGCATGAAGATTTCTTGAAACAAATATGTTAGAATGATCTATCAATGTCCAACATGAAAGGGAAAAAAAATGTTTTGAAATATTTCCTTCTTTGTAGTTTTCAAAAATACATGGATCATATCAAGTTTTTAAAGTACAACATACTCTAGGAAACTTGGTAACGAAGCTCTGATGCCAATTGTGGAAAACTAGAAGGGGGGGAGGGTTGAATAGTTTTACCAATTTAAAACTTCCTTTTAAAATATTTAGATCGACTTATGTCAATCTACTTAGATGTGTGTGTTGGACGTTGATAGATAGATATATAAAAGTGCAATGAAAGATAAAGAGTAAGAAGCACATAACCACGACACGAGTATTTATAGTGGTTTGGCTACAAGGACACCTTCCTTGCCCTAGTCCACTCCCCGAGTCACCTACTCGAGAGTTCATAATCACTACACGACACCAACTCCTTATGGCGGAGAAGCCTTCACAACGTCGCCTACTCTTTTTTCGATACTAGGCTAACCACCGGGTTCTTTCACACCAAGGTGAACCACACCTACCACAACGTCGCCTACCCTTTATCCGGTACTAGGCTAAGTATCGAGTTCCATTATAATGGAGGAACTACTACCCAACACTACACAACACCTAATCCCAAGGAGACCCACTTCTTATTACAACACCATCAAGGATATCAACATCCTTGGAAAGAAACTATCACCTATATGTATAACGATGCACCTCATCGATTATACGACCTTGGCATTCTTCACTAATGCCACTTGATTTGATTTCAAGGCATTCTTCACCAATGCCCTTGACACAACGCTTGGAACCTTTTACTAATGCCTTTGTCTTGACACCTTTAGCATTCTTTACTAATACTCTTGACACATACGTTAAGCATCTTTCACTAATGCTTTCGTCTTGACTCTTTCGGCATCCTTCACTAATACCTTTGACACAACACTTCTATAGAGGAAGAAATAACTATCAACAAGAGAACCTCAGTAGTCTTGATGATGACGAAGCATGGCAACTCATGGACTTGAGCTTGCTCGAATTCAAGAAGTGGTGATCTCGCCTTTAAGAGGAACCTAGAGAATCACACAAAAACAAAAAACAAACTACATAAAAAGATCCCTTAGGATCGGTGGTTGAGAGTTACAATACTTGGGAAGTATGTGTGAGAGTGGCAAGCCAAAAGGAAGAAATGGCTCACTATTTATAGAGGAGAAATGCTACTGCTCCCCGGATCCCACGGATCCCTCCTCGAGGATCCGTCTAGTGTAAAGCTAGGGATCCGTGGGACGCCCTCTTGCCCATGGGTATTTTGGTTATGGGTTATGGGTTGATCCATGGGTCTTTTATTAGATACAATGTATCTAATGAGTACAATACACCTAGTCAAATGGGTATGGGTCAATACCATGGGTTATGGATATGTTCCATGGGTTGTAGTTTTACCCATTTATAATACATACTAGTTATGTATATATTTTGCCCAATATGTAAACATTAGTTGTTGTACATATATATTATTAAATCATAAAATCACTTATACTTGTTTTAGTGTTTTATGTGAAACGTAAGTGTGTTAGAAAACTATTGGCACAAACTATTTACGCATTTTATTTGTTTCGTTAAAATGATTTTACGTTTGTTATCGACAAAACATTAGAAGATCGTAAAATATAAATAAACGTTTTCTGGCTTATTTGTATTAACATAAAGGATGCTACGCGTAAAAACCTTATGCATAAGATTTGTTCTTGTCGTAAACCATCTGCCGTAAGCCTTATGCGTAGGGTTCTTATCGTAAACCGGGCTTATGCGTAAGGTGTGCGTAAAAAACTTACGCGTAACAATCCTTACGCATAACTTTCCAGGTTATGCGTAAATCTATCTGAAGATGGCTCCTTAGGCGTGAAACTAGGGTTTTGACCCTCTTTGACTTTTTTCCGGCCATATTTTCTTACCAGATTCAGACCAATCTTGAGAAACCCATAAAAAATGATATTCAAAGACCTTTATTTACGCACTTTAACCACGAGATATTGACCAGAAGATCACAGCTTCACGAGTTGGTAAAAAGTCATAAAAAATACATAAACTGTTATAGCAAGACACAAATATGATAAGAATTTTAGACAAAAAAAATACAACATCTTTGAAAACTCTTATAACCAAAAAAATAAGGAAAGTAGTACTATTTTGTTAAAAAGGATTTGAAGATGGTGAATTTTGACAAGATGCGACACCAAAAATCAACCATAAATAAAAACCGACCTTGCTCATGATACCACTTGTAGGATCGTTTTTATGGTAGATTTGGTGAATTGGGAGGTCTTGGAAGATGGAAGAACACCATCTTCAAGTTAGAGAGAGAGAGTAGTGAGAGAAGGGAAAACTAGTGTGTGTATTATTATTGAAAGATGAAAAGGATTACACTAAATCTCACCCTCCTAGGAAAGTCTAGGAGGGTATTTATACCTAAACACATACAACTATGGCAAATTGACATAACAAGCCCATGTGTTTAAGCTAACAAAGATAGAAAATGTAATCCCGTCAATGTCGTTCCATTTACGAGTTAGGAGCGATTCCAACAATTTTGCTTCCAAAAGACCTAAAATGTAAAAAGGGGTGAAATTAAGCAGTAACGGATATAAAATGTGTCGAAATAGGGCTTAAATGACCCCCTAAAAGCGTACGTTTTAAATCCTTATCAATTTCCAATGTGATGCAAGCCATGATGTAATATGTTGTTTTCTATTTTTAGAATTAATATGTAAAAAACTAATTACATATGTAATGTTATGTTTAAGAAACTAAAACATTCTTGTTCTAGAAATGTTGATGCATATTATGGTTTAGAAAGATATTAATGTTAATTGATACATAGGTAATCAAAGTGTTATAAGATGTAAATGCTTAAGTGATGAAGACTTTATTTATAGAAAGCTTGTTTTAATATCTATTAATCTTGACAAGCTTTATACTTTTGCAAAAATGAAATTTACTTTTGTCGTTAACAAAACTTAGGTAAAGATCATAAAATATAAATAACATTTAATGACGATATTTGTATTAACAATGCAGAACTTGCAAAGAAGCTTGCAGTGCAGCCAGAACCAGAACTAACTGAGGAGCAAAAGAAGAGAACGGAAGAAGTTCAGAGGGCTTCCATGTACTATACATATGAAGATTGGGACATAGTTAGGGCTAAGCTTGAGGTGAACAGATATGTCTTACCTGATCTTGAAGGAGAAGACTATGCACAGAAGATGGTGAGGATAATTGGAGAAAGAAGAAGGCAGCTAAAGGAGCAAAGAGAAATAGAGAGAAGAAATAGGCCTTTGACCAAGGCGGAGCAGAAATAATATATGGTTAGATTCTTGAAGAGTCAAAGTGATAACTGGACATTGGCTAGGCTCAGGAAGTTGAAACCAGACAAGTTGAAGGCTGAATTTCAAAAGTGTTTAAGAAAATTGAAGACTTTATTCCCATGGATTCAGAGTTAGAAGCTTCTAAACTCAAGAGAACTAGTTCATCACTTCAACAAGAGGAGGCCAAGAAACAAAAGGTAATTGATGTTGAAGAGGTTGGTGATAAGGACTTTCCCGTAAAAGAAAAGTTTGATGAGCATCAGCCCATTATCAACTAAAGAGGATGTGGATGCTTATATGGAGGAAAGAATGAGTGAGCCCTCACCAGAAGAATTTACTATGGGTTCAATTCCAAAAGCATCAGGAGCCAAAGCTAAGATTGTGAATTGGAAGATCATCACGCCTGTTGGAAGAAAGGGTTACTATCAGATTATCAGAGAGGACAACTTAGATGTAACATATGTTAACTTCCCAGGTGTACTTCATGATCTGACTAGGGATGATCTTCAAGATCTATACAAGTTGATGAAGGAGAGATATTCAGATTGCAGTCCTAGAGAGGAAGTGAAGCAAGTTCTGTTTGGTGACTTGAAGACAATGTTTGAGCCACCAAAAGCACAGGATGACATCTGGAAGTTGCCACTTCACATTTCACTAGTCAGCTGGAGATACTTCCCAAGTTGTGCAGTCCATTGTGTGGACTTGGGGCCTGCACATATCTATATGTTGACTGAAGTGGAGTATCCCTTACCACCTAAAGTCTGTAGGAAGATGTTGGAGAAGAAGCTTGCAGGAGAAGTCAAAGATGAGATATGCTTACAGCTTCTGAAGTTAATTGAAAGACAAGCTTCACAACAATGAGGTAATATGTTTGAAAGAATTTTCTTAGCTGTATTGAGTTGGGATATAAGTATAAATAGATATTAAGGGAGCTACACTTGGTGAAGGTGCATTGCACTAACACAACAAATGGTTATCAGTCCATCATGTCTAACCCACATAAGGACTGGCTAATCCAAGAGCAAACGGCTCTGGTAAAGATAGCTCAAATCCGTTTATGGCTGACAATTTGCCAAAAAATTGTATGGTATTCAACTCAACATGTCTATGTTTGATGAAGAGTTGGCTAGCTCACAAGTTCATGGCTTGTGGTAAAGGTAGTGGAAAACCATGGCTAGTCCAAAAGCAAATAGCTTTTGGTAAAGACTAATCAAATTCGTTGATAGTTGTTGGTTTGCTAAAAATCATATGGTTATCAATGTACTATGGTTTTACACACCAAAACATTGGCTACTCCAATAGTAATGGCTAATTGGTAAAGAGACATCAAATCCATTAAGTTTTCTATGATTCACCTCTCACAGGAGTTAACACACCTGGATGTGTTGAGAATAGCATGAAAATTTTATGAATTGATGTACATACAGTCATTGTTGCAGAAAAGACTATGGAGTGCTGATATTTTGAAGATTGGATGTTGCACAGATCATACAATGAAGAATATTTAAAGATGCAACTCAAAGATAATTCCAAGATCCTCAAAGAGTACAAAGAACTTGAAGTTCACAAGTGAAGATCAAGTTAGGGGAGGATTGTAGGGAATTATATTTGTAAAACAGCTTTAAGTTTGTTTAAGTCTGTTTAGTATTAGTTCTGGTAATATAATAGTTAAGTCGGGTAGACAGAATTAAGTCTGTTAGTTAAGTCTGCCAGTACTAATGTTGTTAAGTCCGCGGAACAAAGTTAGTACTAGTTGATAGTTAAGTCTGTTTATGTTAAGCGTAATAGATAGAAATTAGGAAAAGATAAGAACGCGTAGAGATATCTTTGGAAAAGATATGTTCGAATCTTTTTTATGTTTTGTAGTCAATTAGGGTTTCCTTGGTGTATAAAAGGATCCCTAATGTATTAGACTAAGGTACAAGTTGTAAGCTTTAACCATTTATCAAAGCAATCAATAGAATATATAAAGTTAGTATACCATTGTGTTCTTCATACTTATTGTGTTAAATTTCCGCATTAGGAAATTAAGGATTTGTTAAGAGTTCTTCACATAGTGAATTTGGATTTATTCAAGTTTGCTATAAGTCGTGTAAAGGCTACTTAGATCCATAACTGTGGACCAACAATCTTCTTCCCCAATTATTAAATCCATTACACCTTCCAAAGGGATTCATCTTATTGGTGCTTCATGTGTGGTTCTTTTGAGCATTGTTTGGAACCATACAGACACACAAGCTATAAGTAGAGCCTATCATCTTGGGAAAAATAAAGTGGTGTACACGAACCATTTGATGGCGGTGACACCACCGAGGAAGAGAAGTATGACACACAAGTGAAGGAAGGGCCCAAGGTTGATATTTATCTTATTAGAACTCAAGCTTGATGAGAGTGTGTATGTTGGGGTTAGCGAAACTGATATAGATGTGGAGGAAGGTGATTTATGATCTTATCTTAACTTTTTGTGTTGACTTTTCATCAAAATCTTCAGGGTCAAATTTGAGAACCTTCATGTTGTTGATGAAGCCTTCATGTAAAACATAAAAAATACTTCAAAAATAAATTTTTCTGAATTCAAACAGTTTTATATAAAGCACTAAAAAAAATTAAATGTACTTGAATTGGTGGGAGGCATTTTACTTAAAATCGACTGGAAGATTCACAAAATTAAAATCAGATCTAACACCATTTTATACTATATTCTTTCTTTTTTACAATGTCTTTCTCTAATTAACATTGTAACTTTAAAAGAGTAAGAGTAAGTGTTTGATTCAAAATTGGATACTACAGATATTTAAAACGAAAAATTATAGGAAATTGAATAGATATTAATGACATTAAATATGGTAGTTAGAAATATTGTAGGTAACTGTCATAATTTTTTTACTATTTAGTTTATTAATGGATTAAAAAGAAACATGTGTCACAAGGGTAAACATTATATGAATACCTAATTTTTTTTTCTGTTATTTATTGGTGTATAATCATCTATGACACAAAGTTTATGCAAAAGTTTAATGTAACAAAAAATAAACATAAACATAGATACTTTCATGAGATAAATATAATTATTTACTTATTTATCGTATAATTGGTTTTTTGATTTTAGTTCAACCCATCATAAACGTGTATACAACCATAAAAAAGTAAAAAACACATTTTATAAGGATAAGTGCAAATAGAATATTATACTTTAAATTTTATACTCGGTGTATAAGTATTATGGGCTGGGCTTTTTGTTACACTAAATAATGAATTAGTATCTATATAAACACATGGAGTTGTAAACCCTAATTTGTAATATATTGGATTTCATAAACACATCAAATAACACAATATGGTTCAAATGAGTTTCAAGTTCTAGAGAGAGAAAGTGGAAGATGGGAGCCTTTCTAGAGAGAGAAAGTAAACAAATGAAAGAAGGTTAGATTAGAATGAAAGGTCCAACCCTCTACCTTGGGAGGTAGAGGGTATTTATAGTTACATACTAAACGTCCTCCTTCGGAATGTGGATCAGGCATACAGTGGGTAAAGACCCGTCCGTCCTCCACGGTGTTACACTACGCTAAACTAAGCAAATAACTAACTAATAAAACAGTAAATAATGATATGTCTACGAGCTAACATATGCTAGACTATAGATGGGGTGACCGACACTTCACTATGGAATTTCCAATTCCTAACAATCTCCCCCTAAGGGAGGTCACCCCATGTTTTACATTTCGAATCCTAGCATTCTAATTTGACTTTTGTTCTGAGCTCGTAGACTTCAAATTCTTCAATGTCCACATTCTTTGTGCTTTTGTAGTGACTCTTCATTGTCTGATTATTTTGTACTTTCAGTGGAGGTCTTTGAACTGATCCACGTTGATGGATCTGGACACACCCTTTGTCAATGATATTTTGTATGATATTATTAAGCACGCGGAATTTACTTAGTAATACTTAGAAGATGGATTGTATGATGTATTGTATGTAAACACAGATTAAACACAAAACTTAAGCTCCAATGATATTGATAAATAATACGAGTGATCTTAGCTTATCACTAAGGTTACACCTTGAAGCCTTTGTGAGTAATACGTAGGTAATTAGACACGTACCTAAGACAATGACCTAGGACCTCCTTTTATACAATAAGGAGTCCTTTACAAGATAAGTATAAAGCTAACATTATGGAATATACACAAGATCTATTCTATACTTATCTAAACACGTTTTCCTATAGCAGTGGTAATATTGTACCAGCAGTGGTAATACATTTCCACTGCTAGTGTTAATCTGACCAGTGTAAACCACAACTATCCATGCTAACGGATTATTCCCAACAATCCTCCCCTAAACTTATGATTTCTCTACAAATCAACAAGTTTCTTCAATCTTCATTATCTTCAAGGATTGGGGAATTCAACCAAACACTTTTACTTCTTCCTTAACTTCTGAATAGCTCTGGAACATTGATCTTGAAGCCTATGTAACAATGCTCTGACCTTCTCATTGTCTTCATGAACTCTTATTGTTGTACATAACATCACTGTGAGAGTTCCAGCTCTGAGTGGATATTCTTTCTCGGCAAGCATGAATGCATCTTCTCTATTTGTTGTAGATACATGATGAACTTCACATGAATCATAATAAAACCATTTAGTACTGGGACATATGCATGAGAATTTCGAAATCATCATTAACATTTGGTTCATAGAGCCTTCTAAGATTAACCCATAACGCATCTCCTTCATATCTTTAAGATCTTGAGCATTAAACCTTTCTTGAACTAACCTCCATAGTGTATCAAGGTCATCTCATCAAAAGTTGTAGTGGTTACGGATAAAAATCTTCTTCTACAACCACAATCATTCAGTCGAGTTGTTCTTGGTGAATTTCTCGGTAGGAATTTCTTGTTCTTGACAACCTTAGTCTTCTTAATGGTTTGAGAATCACTTTCTTTGGCCCTTCTCTTCAATCCAGAAACCTTCTTGCTTCTTCTTGAGCCCATTGCAATAAAAATTATCATGTTTTTGAACTCTGTAGTAAGCTCTTTCAACTTGATCATCAGACATTCCTTTGAATTGATGCTTCTTCCAACCACCAACATGACAACAATAAGTCTTCATATATGAGATAATTTGTGCCTTGGTTGGTTGTCTTGGTTTCTTTTGGCCCTTTTTGATTGTACTAATCACCTCTTCAAGTGCTTGATTGTTCTTCATTTGAATGAAATCCTTCAACTGAGCAGTTCTTTATTCTTCAGTTAAGGATGCATCGCCTACCGTGTCAATTGCCTTTTCTTGATTATTGGATTATTAGCAATCAAGAACTCAATATCTTCTTCGAAGGAACATAACTAAACTACGGGTTTTTCTCTAAGAATTGTAGGTTGAAGACGAAAAGTGGATCTTCTTCCATTCTATCCAACCTTTTAGCTTCCATAAAGCTTGTAACTTCCAATTCTTCAAGTTTTTCTTTTGACCATTTGTTCTTGAGAGATCTTTTCAAGAACTTCTTTATCATAAGCAATCGAACTTGTTCTTTCTTAGAAAACTTCAATTTTCCTCCCTTAGTGTCGTTACTGTTTTCCTCCCTGTTTGGGAGAATTTCCCAAATCATGATCAAAACCAAATTGAATCACCATCGGTAGGTGAGGATGAAGATGAAATCACCAACTTTGGTTTTCTTGTGCTTTTCAACCCCTGCAACTCTTTCTTCAAGGTCAGATCTCTTCTTGTAAGTGTTTAACATCCATGGCATCTCGCTTCTTGACATGTGCCAAATCCTTCAGTAGAGAGTCAACACCTTGGCTAACTTTGTACACACAACCATCAATTCCAATTGTTGCCCATCGCCTCATCACTTCCAACTGTGTTACTGTTGGGAGAGGTGAATCATGGGGCAAAGACTCGAGTCCTCCCTAGTTGGACTAGGTTGAAGTCAAGAACCACCACGGCTTGGTCCTAGACCAAAGGTTCGAAAACTTGTTGTGTTGTCATGAAAGAAGGTGGTGTTTGCTCCTCCTCTCATAGGTTTGAAAGCGGTGGAGTATAATCAATGTTTGGAGCAGAGATTATGGGTGTGTTTTGTTCGAGTTGTAATCTTTGCAAGCATTTGAGGTAAGAGTGGTGTAAAAATCATGTTGCCATCTTTGTTCATATTTTGAAAACTTTAGGCTTTAGGCAACCGATTTCATAAATAGTAGTATGGGGTTGCGAGTTGAAACTCATTTAGCTTTGCTTGCACAAACCTTGGATACATTAAAATTTTGTTGAACTCTTTACATTCCGGTCATACTTGTAAAATATAATTTGACTAGTTAAAAATCTTATCGGTGGCTAGACAAACCAAAGGGTAAGCCATAGTTGAACTAAATTGCTCATAAGATGTTTTATTTGATGAGACAATGTAAAGAGTATGAATCAAAAATCTCCATTGAGGACAAAACCACTCTTTTGAAAGTAGATTTTTATCGGTGGTATCATACCCATGGATGATAAAGTATCATGAATTTCGGGCATAGGTAATGTGATGAAACCATTGAGATCACCCAATTGGAGAACTCTCCTCAAGGATGCCTCGGTAACATCAATAGTTACCCCATCCACAGTGGCTCTTAGAGCATCCATTGCTTCATTTGTATCTCCATTCTCAGTGTTATGGACTTAGCGAGTCCAAACTGCTTGATTTGAGAGATATAGATTGTGGGTTTTAAAAGCAAAGCATACCTTATATGAGTGGTATTGAGAAAGTCCACAATCGATGAAAACAGGTCACTCTTCTCGTTAGACTTTTGTAGGTAGGCCACTAGGTTGTGCTCATCTGCAAATTTCAAAGGTGCCATAGAAACTTTTGTTGAAAAGCGATATTATGTCAAGAAGAATTGAAGTAATAACTAGCCAATTGAGAGAAAAATATATAGGGTTAGGGTTTAGTATTATTGCTCAAGAAAAATTATCTTAAGAAAGTATTTATCACAATATGGAAAGAAGATAATTTCCTTAAAATTTTAACCCTATATATGGAAATCGATGATTACTTTCAGCGGCTAGTAAAAATAAATTCTTGACATAATCGGTTGTAATAGCTAGAACAACGATGGGAAAATAACAACATCGTGGAAGCTGTGAACTAGCGATGGTAATTTTTCACAAAAATTTCAAGAAGCGATGGTAAATATAATCATATAAAAACAAAATCGCTCTTATCATAGTTTTAGCAAACTACCATTATCAACGGTTTGATATGTCTTTACCATGAGCCGTTTGCTATGGACTAGCCAACTCTTAATCATAAAGAATATGGTGAGTTGATAACCATATAGTTTTGGTAAACTATCAACCATGAACGGATTTGTCAAGTCTTTACGGTAGCCATTTGCTCTGGACTAGTTGATTCTTATGTGGATTAGACATGGTGAATCAATAACCATTTGTTGTGTATCTCGGATATACACCTTTTAAGATCAACTCCCATCAAAGCTTGGTTATGTATCCGTATGAGATAGGAATAACCAACTTGTTATTACCAAGATTACTTTAACCAACCCATTACCCAAGAAAATATCTCCCAAAGTCAACCCGATAATATCTATATTTACTCCTTAACCTACCAAAATAGGGAAAAGTAATTATGCTCACTAATTAACCCTTTCAATCGACTTTGTTTATATAAGGAGACTTGGTTGATTGTAATCTTCATCAAAGCACATTCAAACACACAATATCCCTTAAAATAATCATGAGCAATCCTTCCAACACCATTGACATCTCCTCGATTCGGAAGAAGAATATGTGATCGAGTCGAGACTTCCTCGGAGGCATCGGGATGGGTGGATACTTCCGACATGGGCCGGAAGCACATCATCAAGAGTATACAAAGGAGGCGCCAAGAGTGTACACCTTTAAAACGCACCATCTCTTGAGGTTTACACCACTTCATCGAGATGATGATGAGAATGAGAATGAGACCTATTCTTTGGCCAAAGATTTGCCAAAGGCTCTCACAATGACATTGAAGACGACTATCTCAAACATGAAGTAGATAGCTATACCGAGAAGCTGAAAGACTCCCAAGGCCTCCTCACAAGTGCATGGACTTCCTTGTCCAAGGATGCGATCAACCTTTGAGAACAAAGGAAGAGCCCGGAAGAGCAGGCATGACTATGTGGGCAAGGGCAAGAAACCAATGGAGTAGTTGTTGTAGGGTGTAGGATTTTATGTTTTGTTTGTGTTTAGAAGCACTTTCTCTTTAGTTGTAATGAATCATCATGATGACATGAATAAAATTCCTTTGTTTCTTGATTTCCTTGTAAGAGTACATGTCTCGTTAACCTTATGTAAGATATTTGATTTCACAAACACACTAAACCATGATCAAAATATGTGTTTAAGTATGTTAGAGAAAGTTCTAGTGAGAGAGTGGAAGAGTTGGGAACTATAGTGAGAGAAAGGAAAATATTATTATGAGCTCCAACCCTCTACCTTGGGAGGTAGAGGGTATTTATAGTTTTACAATAAGCGCCACACAGCAGGGCATGGATCGGGCATACGGTGGGTAAAGACCCGTCCGTCCTCCACGGTGTTACAAAACTAAATACTACTTAACATAAAGAACTACGACTACGAGCTTTCTAACGAATACATATACTTGAGGTGACCGACTCTTTAATACACGGAATTTCTAATTCTAACAATCTCCCCAAGGAGGTCACCTCAATCATGTACCAAAATTACATTGAATACAAATAGATATTACATTAACAATTGTTCTTGCATTCTTGATGTAGTACTTTGCTCCTAAGCTCGTAGTCATTGATTCTTCACATTGCATGTTTGGTTACTCCAAGTGGAGGTCTTTTACTGATCCACGTGATAACAATTTTGAGCCAGCTTTTGAGATCATCAGCTATCAAAAATCTCTGAGACATCCATTGTGGTGTTGGTATTATGTGATGTTGTGACTTTAGGATCGACATGCTCACATTCTGGATCATGATATCTTCTCATCAGAGTAGCGGAAGCTTTCGTTGAATCATGATATTGGCAGCAGCGTAGCAGAAGCATGGAGTGAAAATATCGAGTCATTGATGCACTAATCATGATTTCTTTAGAGATGAATGTGTAGAGTGAGCATGCGGCTATGGAATGACCGCTACATTTTGATCATCGCAAGCGTCGGGTGTACACGCATACAGCGATTAGCAATAAATCGCACGAAAGTGTCTTTGATCACTTCGTTGAATTGAGTACACGACCCACGGTTCCCGTTGATCGATACAAATCTTTTGTGATCGGTATAATTCCTAAGAATTTCCTTGACGGGGTTTCGCAATTGTTCTAGTTGTTCTCAAACCGGAGCGTCTCAAAGAAGACAACACGGAGTGAGTGAACGTGAATAGAAATTCAGCGATTGATGAAAAGATATTTGAAAAACAATCGTGTATTGCTCAATAGAAATTGTTTTGCAATACAACGAAGGTTTTAATGAACATCAATTATCAATCATAAAACACCTTTTGATTTGAAATATTACGTACAGTCGATGTGCTAAAGAAAAGAGTTTTTAAGCACAATGACCGGTTTTCAAAGGTATCCGTCAATCCATAACTGAACGAGGATTGATTCAAGAGATTGAATCGCCCCATTGTTTCATTCGGTTGTCACATGGTTGATCTATATAATAGATCTCACATGCCACCCACCGGGAGCTTGTTAGATGTTGGCTCGAAGGCTTTCCATCTTCATTGTGAATATGTAAACACATCACTCGGATGTTACGGCAATACCACAAGGATAATCGTGGGACTCAAGATATAATCTCTCTTTTCACATTGTGTGAAGCAGAGTCTTCATTGAAAGTGTCCTAATGAGATTTATTGATGATCTCGTGGCTCTAGACTCAATTTGTGCATATTTGGTTCTGTCTTGGGAGACTAGGGAGAGGTCTCCTTCTTCAATATCAACAATCTCTAAGAGAAAGTCGATAGATAATGTCGGTTCCCATGAGAATGAAACAAGTCCTTTTAAGAGGAACTTGAGTGGTTTGGAAAGTTGAAGTGCGGTCGTCCTTTGGGTCCATGACGTCTTGTCTTCAATACCGATGTTACCATCGGTAGCATATGAATTGAACCCGTATCGCCCTAAGGTTGAATATATGGAGGCTATTTGTTTTCACCCTTTTCTCATTCAATTCTTTTAATTCTTCAACCCTTCATTGCTTACGAGACTTCATAGCTAGAACCTTGTTGGGTTTATTCGATTACTAACTCGGTCTCGATCCGCACTCTTCCCATATCTCATTTTCTCCTTTTATCATCATACCTAAGGACTTCTACACTAACTAGTGGATTGTCCACAGTAGATCCCTCGAGTTACGGCGGATCATGGGAACCAATACCTAACCTTATCATCCTTATATCACCGTACATAAAGTAAAGTTGGTCGGTCAATTTGGTATTGTTCATACGCCATTGGAACCAATTGAAAACCATTTGAAAATCAATCCGGATACTTGTGATATATTATCAAAACATTTTGTACTGAATTGTTTTGATATTTTTAGAACAAGTGCTCCCCTCAACATGTGCATCAAATGTTTGAAATCGTTTTGCACACGGAGGCAAGAGGAAGAATTTACTTCTTTGATTACCATTTTCTAAAGATATCAACATCACTTCCACGATCAAATCAAGAAGATAAAGCATTTCAGGAAGGATGAGGTTTTCATAAGTTTGCTCCCCTCAATATGTGCCTCGAGATTTGAAAAGAGTTTTGCACATACTAGAGGAACACACATGAGATAAGTGATCACGTTTCAAATCATAGGTTTAAGATAGATGCTCCCCTCAACATGTGCATGGAAAATTTGAAATCGTTTGTCACATGTGGGAAGGATAGCATGTACATCCTTATAAAACCATTTACCGAATTATCGGTTTAAATCCAATTTAAATCACACATTCTCCCCGATCACAATTATCAACTCATTTGAAATTTGTGATCTCTTATTGATTAAATTGATTTTGAAAGCTTTAAGGGAATTGTGTCTTGATTATGAAAGCGTTTTGGTGATAAGGATCGGATTTTAAAACTTTAAAAACTCCATTGATAAAACATGCATGTATATCTTTTGAAAACAATTTAATGCCAAATAACTTTTAATTTAATTGAAATCATTCTCCCCTCAATCAATGACATAGGTTGTTGATTGAGAGATTGATATTTTGACAAATAAGTCGAGATGATTATCAAAGATAGAGTTCGAGTTATTTTTCAAAACAATTTGTTTTCGATGAGATAACATGTTAATAGAATCGAGCATGGAATTTGGTTGATAAGAAGGCTTTTGATGAATGTTCAAACAAATTCTCAAATCTTGAAAAACATGAAAAAGCATGGCTCTGTTCTTTCTTTGAAAAGCGGAGTTCTTGCTGATGTGACAATAAACCATTGTTACTCTTTCTCCCAAAAATAATTTTTGATTTTTGATTTTTTTTTTTTTTTAAAATTGAACAACATCTAAAGTCCGTGTCATTCTTTGAATGACACACAAAAACCGTAGATATTGTCGAACAGAGAAAAAGCATAACAAATTGACAATATTTTTGAAGATTTTTGAATTTTTGATTTTTATGGATTTTGAAGGTTTTATATTTTCTATTTGATTTTGAAGGTTTTATAATTTTGTATTTTGTTTTCGAATAGATATATACAAGAGATAGATGAAGATAGACCTTTACTCCTCGTCTTCCTCTGAAGGCGTTTGAGTGTTCGGTTGAAGGCTTTTCAAGCCAAGGCGTGGAAGAATAAACTTAAAAGCGTTCTCTTGGAAGAGCTTTGGTGAAGATGTCGCTAGCGATATTCGGACCTCACAAAATAGAGTTCCACCACACCTTTTCCACTTGTTCCCTAATGAAATGATGTCGAATGTCGATATGCTTTGCTCTTGAGTGTTGAGCGTTGTTGCATGAGAGAGCAATAGCACTTTTATTATCACGATGCGGAGGATTTTGTTGAATTCAAAGCCATAGTCGGATAATTGAGATCTCATCCATAAGATTTGAGCACAACAGGATGACATGGCTATGTATTCAACCTCTGTAGAGAAATAAAGTACTCATTTGCTTCTTTGAAGACCGACTCACAAGCTTATCACCCAAAACCGAGCACCTCCGGATGTACTTGACGAGTATCTTGACACCACATGATCGGCATCTGCGCATAGTACATTAGTGTCATGCCGGTGTCCTTCGGTACCAAAGACCCATATTGATGGTTCCTTGGAGATACCGAAAGACCCGTTTAACCGCTTCAAGGTGCTTTTAGTAGGCAGCACGGTATCTAGCACACATGCACCACAATGAACAAGATGTGCAGTGCGCTGGGCGTGAGGTACATCGAGGATCCAATCATACTACGATATTTTGTTTGGTCAATCATGATCCACGAGTGGTCCTCATCTAGTTTGGTTCGATCAATCATGGGAGTGTCAGCGGGGTCACTTGAATCAAATCAAATTTCTTTAAGATCTCGGTTGCATATTTAGATTGATTTATGAAAATGCCTCCGGGACTTTGCGAAATTTGTAATCCCAAGAAAATGACATTTGTCCCATCATTGACATTTGAAATTTTGAACTCATTTCATTTGAAAACGATCACATTCCATTGGGTGCATCGAGGCAAAATAATATCATCAACATAAATTTGAACATGAATTAAATGTTTGCACGACTTCGGTGAACAATGTTGGATCAGCTGCTCCTTTGCTAAATCCGGTTGATAGAAGAAACTTTGACAATGTATCATACCATGCCCTTGGAGCTTGCTTTAAACCGTAAAGGGCCTTCTTCAAACGATAAGCGTGAGTAGGATGCTCTTGATTTACAAATCCTTGGGTTGGGCGACGTAGCGACTTCTTTAAGGTCTCCGTTCGAAATGCCGTCTTCACATCCATCGATGACTACCATGTTCTTACTAGCGGCATTAGCGGAAAGATTACGATTGCCTCGATTCGAGCAAGCTGGAGCAAAAGATTCTTCAAAGTCAATACCCTCCTCTTGGCGGTATCCTTTAGCAACTAATCGAGCCTTGTTCTTCAACACATCACCATGCTCATCAAGTTTCACTTTGAAGATCCATTTAAGAGCAATAATCATAGCACGATCTGGGCGGTACTAACTCCCATACATCAAGTCGATCAAACTCATGAATTTCATCTTGCATGGCATTGAACCACTATCTTCATTCATGGCGGTTTAACATCTTTTGGTTCGATCTTAGATAGTGCGGAGTTGAAGAAGCACCATAAGGCATCGGTAGCAAGTTGTTTCCGTGTTGATACGGAGACGAGAGGATTTCCAATGATGTTGTCTAGTGGATGATCGTGAGTCCATTTTCTAAGGTGTTCATGTGGCGGTTGTTGAGGGACCGAGGTAGCGAGTCGATGTCTCTGAAGAAGATGGTTCGATGATGATTCGAGGAGCAAATATGTTTTCAAATGGAGCATCTTGAGGAGTAGCAAAGGGATTAACTTCATCATTGATGCGAAAGCAGTTCCATGATGTACATTTGAAGAATGATGATTTGTTGATGAGGCGAAGGATCGGTGATGGCGCTTCTTGACTTAAAGATATTGAGGCGAGGGATTGACTTCATTCACGGGAATATGAGCGACCTCTGTTGTAGGGATCGACACCTCATTAGTACTTGGATCATAAAGTTCATCAAACATAGGATCAAACAATTTCATTAAATCATCTTGGATGGAGGTACATATGGAGTTTCTTGAGAGGAGTTTGGAACAAGGATGAACCAATGGGATTTGTTTTGAAGTGGGGTCTGAATGGATTGTCCGGAGCCATTTGACCGGTCGACTCATCAAGCGTAACGTGAATTGTTTCCATGATATTTGGGTTCTTTTGTTGTAGATTCGGTATCCCTTTTGTTTGGTGCATACCTACAAAACTCAATGTCTGCTTTAGCTCTAAGTTTGCCTAAGTCTTGACCCTCATTAGTTGGATAACACAATGCACCAAACATACGAAGGAAAGAGATTAGGTTTTCTGTTGTGGACAAGTTCATATGGAGTTTTTCCATGAATAGTGTGAATCGGGGAGCGATTTTGTGTGTAGCATGCGGTGGCAATAACTTGACCAGAGAAACATTGGAACCTTTGAGTAAATCGACATTGTTCTAGCTGCTTCTACAAGAGTTCGATTTCGTCTTTCAACTACACCGTTATGTTGAGGAGTTCGTGGAACACTTCTTTGATGGTGATTCCAATGCTTTCATAAAATTCACTAAGTTGTTTGTTAACAAACTCGGTACCATTATCTGTTAGGATAATTCGGCGGTTTTGATAAGTCGAACTGCAATTTGTTTGATGAGTTTGATGATGATATCGAGTTTCATCCTTTGTCCTTAAGAACTTGACCGGTGAATCTAGGTAATCATCAACCACAACTAACACATATTTCTTCCCAAAGATATTCGCACTCTCATTGGTCCACATAAATCCATATGAATTGTATGAAGAACTTACGTGACGAGTTAGTAGGTTTGGGTTTATGGGCATACTTCTTGCTTTTCCCAATTGACATCTTGAACAAAGATGATCCTTTTCATACTTGAGTCTAGGTAAACCTACAACTAAGTCCTTTACGGTGAGATCATTGATGGTGCGAAGTTCGGGTGATTGAGGCAGCGATGCCATAACCATGACTTTGTTTTAGAAGCCTTTGACGACAAGCAAATTGGTGAAGACTTCATCATATCTTCGATAGAGATGGTGTATAGATTTGAACCACGTGAACCTCTTAAAAGTTCCTTACCATCAAGTTCTCTAACGAAGCGGTATGTTTTACGAAGGCTACTTCTAGATCGAATCGCGAAATTGACCAGCAGAGAACAAGTTGTGACCAAGACCTTCCACATAGTATACTCTAGAGATGACACTATCACCCACAACATAATCACCATAACCCATAATTGCACGAAATGATCATTTCGAATCTAAGCATCGATGAATTTGCTCACGAAGTTCATGAGCCGTGACCGGTCGCCCGATCATATGCTTGGAGCGACTGAGTCCGGTACCACGAGCGATTTGAGCGATCTGCGGTTGAACACAGACAAGAATGGATAAGCTGGATAATTGGGATCCCTATGCAAGAATGGGTTCCATTTGGTTAGTAACCTTGGTTGGAACACCCACATCGAAATAGGCGCATTCATATCGAAAAATAAGGCAATGGAATCATTGTGAATAGATATAGTACTAGTGTGCGTATTAGCCACATTCACGGTGTGTTCACTTCTTAAGGAATAGATCTACCGTGAGCATCCATTTTCTAGTGGGCATTGTTTGATTATTCTTCGACCAACATGTATCAATAATAGCCTATTTTGCTAAATGTTCTTCTGTGGGTTTCCTTTGTTTTCTAACTTTCTTACGTTTTGCCTTTTAGCCTTCTTAGCATGATTTTAGCATTAACAATATTAATTGGATAATTAACATCATTAGGCAAAACATTAACACCACATTCATGATTAGAAGCGAAATTCAAGCGGACATTAATACAAGGTTTGCAAATAGTATCGAATCAAATTAATTACGATGCGCCTATGGCTAATACTAGAATCAACACGATTCGTTTTATTCGACTCAAACTTAAAGTTCCTAGGTAGGTCTTCTACTTTCTTCAATGCACATTCTTAGCTTGCGGTCGTGTCCTTCCTTGTATTGTCTTGAGACTTTGACACCTTGCTTTAATGTCACCGATTACTCTGTAGAGGAATGGGAACATTAGTTGGTTTGGCTACTATTTGCTTCACTGTTTAGATGTCTTGGGATCTGAGCTACATGCGAGCACACTAAGATTAACTTTTTAACACTTGAATAGTGGGATTTGAACACCTAGAGGCACACTCGAGTTCACATTCTTAGCACTAATAGATTTGAAATCTGAACTACTTGAAGGCACATTAGGGTTCACATTCATAACATTTGGCATTGAGTGACTTGCATGCTTGGCACTAGGCATAGAACACGGTATCAAGGGATTGACTTGCTCACCTAAGGTTTTAGGACATATTGTAATTAGGCATTCTAGAAGTTCTTGAGATCGTTTGGCATATAAGCATGCATGGCCAATTGCATTATCATCTGGTTTCTCTAACTTATCCTCTTCTACAATCTCACGGAGACATTCTAGGTTGTCTTTAAGGTATGAGAAATATGTTTGAATAGCAGGTTTGTTATTCCTAAGATGAGGAGGAACATATTTCACAGACAAAGCATATTTATTACAGACATGTACCTTTGATACACCATTCTCCCCATTGGTCATTGGCATCTTCCCTTTTACCTGACTCTTCAGATTCTCAATTTCCTTTTGTAACGAGGCTACTGTTTCGTTATTTTTGTTACGAGTGACCTTTATAGATTCAAATAATTCATTGAAATGACGTTTAACCTTTTCATTTTCTTCAAGAAAAACCTCATTTTCCTTTTGTAAAGCATTTACTAAGTTTTGAAGATGAAAGTTTTGAGAATTACGAGAATCTAAAGGAGGAGGCATTTGGGGACCGATCACATTGTTCGTTTGACCCTTTAATTGAGAGATTTGGGCCTTCAACTTTACGATCGTGTTGCAATGAGCTTGAATCATTCATCACGTTTGTTAATTTGAAAAGACATCAAACTCGGAGCATCGAGAGGATGTCTTGATATTTGAAGTTTTGACATTTTCTTTAAGATGTTGATATTTTAGTTGTAAGTTAAAATGCTCAACTTCTAGTTTAGAAAAATGTTTAACCAAATTGTCGTGATCATCGGTTCAATTTTCTCATTTAGTTCGAATTAGTTTTTCAAGCTCAATGACACGATCATGAGAGACTTTCAAAGCAACAGACAGTTCATGGAATCGAGAAGCGATAATAGAGCAGTTAGTAGCGATGTAGAACACATCTTGAGCAATACATTCGAAATCGGGTTCTCATTTAGTGTATGCAAGTTCTTCCTCTCAATCTCATTATATTTTAGTGCTCGCTCATAGTCACTAACCTCAACTATCATTGCATCAAATTCCTTTTCCATTCCCTTAATATCGATTATCTATCCCTTTTAAGACTCTCAAAGTGATCTTTTAGAAGTTTAAAGAAAGGCATGACCTCGATTAAATAGCATTCTTTCATTTGCTCAAACCCCTTTCACCTTTAGTTATACCAATGGGTGTGATCCTTTTCTTGCAAGTTTTCTCAAAATCAACAAATAGTTGAAAGATAACATATTGGCTAATTAAGGTCTTGCTTTTAGTGGCAATTGTTCTAGGAACAAGATGCATTGGTGTATTAGGAGGATACACGATCGCTCTAGGCATTTTCAAAGGGAGGTTTGTTTCAACAATATTTTCGACTTTTGCTTATCTAGATCCATTTTCCAAAAGACTTGTTCGGGAGTCAACAATGTCGAGGCTTAAACTTGTTCAAGGAAATCCAGTTTTCCTTCTTATAATCATGGGGTGTGATCTTTATTTTCTTCTCTTTACATTTAGGATCATCTAATTTCTTGTTCATCTTTTCCTAGTGACTTCATCGATTTCTTATCTTCCTCGGTGCACTCAACGCAACTAGGTTTACGTCTAGGTTTAAGGATTTCATTGCCATCATAAAGCACCTTATGAGCGTTTCTAGCCTTTTAATAACCTCTGGATTTGGTTCCTTAATAAGGGGAATGCTATGCTTATCGCTTAAGACTCAATGCTTAGTGATCATGTGAGCGATCGAATGGTGTTCCTTGTATGTACAACTTGTTTTCAAGTTTGTTTTTCAAAGTTTTGATTAGAAAAATCTTTCAAGAGTTTTGATTCCTTTGTATTAAATTCTTGCTTAAGCATTTTCACATTTTCTTGAAGTTCTTGTTTTGCTTAGCGGTTTTAGAAAGCTTTTCTTGCAAGGAATTTAACTCTTGTTTTAATACTTCTTCTCGAAAATTACTTTTCTAATGATTATGCGCACTTGGTCATCCATTTCACGCTCACGGTGGTCAACTCAAATTTTGCACGTTGTTCATAAATGGCAACACGTTCTTTATAGGCATTTAGTTGAAATTACGAATCATCGAGGCACATGCGGTGTATTCATCAAAACATAGTCATTGTTGATGCGGAAGATGTATCACTTGGTACAACTTCACTTTCACTTTGTTTCACATATTGATCATATGGGACAACATTGATATTACCCATGTTTTCAATATTTGATTCAATAGTTTGATTGATTGTACTTTGTCATGCATCTTTTGCACATCGACATCATCGTATAGTTTTAATACCTCGAGATGAGTTTGTCTTTGGATGGGCGACTTGTGGTGAAGAGGAGACCTTGGGAGAAACCATTGGAGAAATGCTAGCCATAAAAATTGTGTGTGCGATGGGTCCATCATCCACATCAGTCGTATGCATCACAATCGGCGACTTGAAAGGCATTATGAGATTGTGACCTATCTCACGAATAAGTTGCTCATCCACATCGCATCATAGGTCTTGGCATTGCCTCGACAAGAAACAACAATTCCTCTTCATCCAGCGGCACCATTATCACGAGCTTGTACAAGCGACATCTTATCTCTGAAGTAATCGGCGTGCACGTGGAAGTTTTGGAGATGTGCGGTTCCTTGCAATGTGTCCTCACCACCACGGTTATAACATTTGATCGGCTTAGCTTGATCTTGATTACCATTCCTTCCTCGATTACGATTACCAACATAACCTCTACCGGCTCCACCTCTTCCCGATCATCTTGTCTTTCCGAGCCGGGTTGCACTACGATCCTCCCATCTTTAACGGTAGCTTGTTGTGTGGGTTAGATCTTTGTTACGAGGTTGTTGTTGGTTTGTGGGAGAGAATTCATGTTTTGACTAATCGGAAGAGCTAGTTGATTAATGATGTTACCAGCGTGTGCATCGGCATCGACTTGTTTGAACATAGGATCGGGAATGAGTTTGTGATTACCATTACCCATGGGTATGACTTGTGAGGCTTTGGTTTTGATTCCGATGTTTGAGTAGAAGGCGGTTGAGTCATTAGATGAGCTTGTCTCTCCACGGTTGGTTTTGAGCGATTAAGAATCATCTTTTCAAACATGGCATGTCTCTCATTACGAAGAAGGAAAGCATAGAGTTGCTCATAATTCGTATTCTTCAATCCTTTAGTGAGCTTCACGAAGTAACAAACTTGTGCCATTCGGGTTCATGTTGTTCACAAATTTTGAGTTCGGTGAATGTTAGGCATAGTCATTCGATGTTCCTCATATCATTCACCGACTTATGAAATCTCACATAGTATTCATAGACACTCTCATCGGTTTCATCTTGAAGTGTTCAAATTAGTCATAGAGTTGTGATTCTCTGTCTTCCATAGTTAATTGAACACGAGAGAAGCATCTTGACATTATCCCATCGCCTTTGCATCGGTGTTGTGATTGATCGACTTGTAGATGTCTTTAGGAAGACCTTGAAGAACAATGTTAGAAGCCACGATATCGACATCAAATCTCTTTTCTCCTTATCATCAAGCTCATCATACATTTTTGGTGCATCCATTCCGTAAATCGAGTTCCATCTTGATGATATCAAGTACATCTCTAGTCGTCTCAACCCGATCGGTCCTTCATCAATGGATTTGAGAATGTTGACTCCATTTTCCTTTCCAAGGCAGTACAATCTAATTCGTTGAGCCCAAGAGTCGTAGTCGATTACATCAAGCATGGGTGGGCAGTATCCGAACCATTGCTTGAACATCCTCGGCAGCAGTGGAGATGATAGTCGGAACGTTTGTAGACATGTTTCAAGCTCTACGGGATTTTACTATTCTTTGATTAAACCGGGAAATTGATTCTTTCACGGGATTTTACTAAACCAAAAGAACAACCGTAAGAATGTATCACGAAGAAGTAACAAGCCTAAATGAATAAGTACCTAACTACACAACTCGCTTAATTAATCAACTCGCTTAAGTAATCAACTCGCTTAATAGCCAAGTCGCATCAGCATCAACTCGCAACACAGACAACTCGCTTAATAAATCAAGTCGCTAAATAGCCAACTCGCTTTAGTATCAACTCGCAACACACTCAACTCGCTTGAACACTAAGTCGCTTAGAGAAACTCGCTAGCGTTACAACTCGCTAAATAGCTAAGTCGCTTTAGATCTCAAGTCGCTTAAAGAAACAACTCGCTTAGAACCCAAGTCGCATAAATAACAACTCGCTAAGCAACTAAGTCGCATGTACCAACTCGCATCAAATAACAAAGCAACTCGCTTTGAAGAAACACAAGTCTGAGACTCGACTCGCTTAGTCCTTTTTACACAAATAACCACTTTATCAATCCAAAACAACTAAACCATAATGATTTAAGCCTTCCAATTCAAAACATAAACACTTATGATGATCCTAAACACAAAAGTACAAGCAAAATTCAAACTTTACCACTAGAATATGTTCAAATGAATCAAACTCTCCTAAACCCTTAATACACCAAAACCTTATGAAATCCACCAAAACAAAGAGCATGAAAGATGGTGATCAAACCATGGCTCTTGATACCAATTGTAAGATATTGGTTCACAAACACACTAAACCATGATCAAAGTATGCGTTTAAGTATGTTAGAGAGAAGTTCTAGTGAGAGAGTGGAAGAGAGTTAGGAACTATAGTGAGAGAAAGGAAAATATTATTATGAGCTCCAACCCTCTACCTTGGGAGGTAGAGGGTATTTATAGTTTTACAATAAGCACACAACGGGCGTGGATCGGGCATACGGTGGGTAAAGACCCGTCCGTCCTCCACGGTGTTACAAAACTAAATACTACTTAACTTAAAGAACTACGACTACGAGCTTTCTAACGAATACATATACTTGAGGTGACCGACTCTTTAATACACGGAATTTCTAATTCCTAACATACTGAATCCAACTTAACATATATTTAACAAGCCTTATAACACACAGATCACCCAAATCACATACTCCAAAAATTTCACTCTCAAAGATTAACATTTCTCCAACAACACCATGAGTCATTCTAGTCCAATCAATCTTTCTTTTAGCAGTTCATCTGATAGTTCTTGGGATGACTTTGTTTTGAAGAACCCTGGGAGAGTTGAGAAAGAAGAGTATGAGAAGGTTGTTTCCAGGAAGAGAAAGTATTCAATTGTTCTCTCAAATCCTTTTCTGCCGGTCCTTCATCACTCTGACCCGATGCCTCGGGATGCATTTATCAAGGAAGATAGTTCGAGATCGCTCCTATGTATCACCATATGAAGATACGATGATGAGACCTCTGGAAGAGTCTGAGTGTTCCCCTCTTGCAAAGAATAGCTCCTCTGAAGAGCTCCAACCATCACCTTCTCTACCATTGCTATCGGCACCACCATCGCCAGTTCCTTCATCATCCTCACCACCCTCTGGAATAGTGGTGATGGGATTAGCAAGCCTTAAGGTGTATCCATGGATTGATATGCGAGGGGCTCCTAAAGTGATGCCAACTTGGGCCTTACCAAAGAAGCCATAGGTGGTGTATGGTTGTCAGATGTAGTAAGGTTGTGATAGGGTGTGAAGCTTTTGTTGAAGTAGGATGTTGTTAGTTGTTTTCGGTTGTATGTGATGATGCTTGTTCTCTCATATTCCATGGATGTATCTCTTTTCGGTGTGCGGTTTTGTGAAATAATAATAATGATCCATGTTTTCTTTGACTTTCTTGCATCATTTGTGTTGTTATCATTTTGCATTACAATTAACTCCACCTCCAAACCGACATCTTGTCCATCATAATGCTCAAAATCGAAGATAGGACTTGTTGCCGATCATGTGCCTTGAACACCCACTATCTGTATATCCTTGATCGATCTTTTATCCTTGGATGTTCCCGCATATAAGAGTAAAAATTAGTTTCTTTTGGGGATCCAAGCCATGATTGACTTGGATGCGCCTCGTATCAATATAGTTAAATCTACAAAGGTCATTGATACACCATTAGGATTGGTTGTAGAGGTATTTCTTTTAGGTTTCCATTCCCAACGTGTTGAGGCCTTCACAACATTGCCCATGTCCCCCCTTTTCTTGTTTACAACCCTTGCGTGGTAACTTTTGTATGAGCGGTGGAAGCTATTTGGTTTGTTTTAGGTACCCACTATTGGTTATAATAAACTTTATTATTACGAAAAGTTCCTTTTTCTATTTGTGCAGATTTTGCAAAGTTGTTTTGGACTTTGCACTTTCAACGGTGACTTAGGGTGAGCGTGTTAACAGCTTTTGCGATGGCAAAGTTTTGAGGCCACTTCTTAATTGAGCGATCTTGGGACCATTTTTCAATGTGAATTAGGGTGTACATTATTTTGAAACATGTTGAGATCACCCTTTATTCCCATGGACTTCCTTATCCCATTATGATAGTCACAATAAGCATGTAAATGATCAAAACTACCATAGATATAGCATGCCTTATTGTACATCACAAAATCACTACCTATTTGTTGAGATTTAACATGATTACAACTCCTCCGGTTACCCCTAGGGTTGTAGGCTTGTTCTATACATCTCGACATACCTTACAGTTGATCTAGGTTTATTAACGGTTTTCTAGGTTCCTCTGTATAGTATTAACAACTTTTGGGATAGAAGCCTCTACATTCTTTTAACATTCTCATCTACAACGGATGAGTCACTAGCACTCTCAAAACATCATTATCCTGCTTAATCTCTTCCTCACTTTTCACCATTGTGTCCTTTAAAGGACCATATTCACGTTAAGGTCCCGAAACTCTTCTAAGCTGTATGAGCTAAATCTATACACGAGGTGAATGAACACCCCTTAGAGGTGGAGGCACGATATTATAACCCATACCGGACTTAACTTTACTATGTACTTGAGCATTCCAAATTTTATCAATTGACTTAGACTGATGATAGCATGTGTCTAATATTAAATTGACATTTTCATTTTTCTTTTGAAGATTTTCCAACTCCTTTTGGTATGCTTCATTCACAGCAGTGGTATGTTCTACCTCTCTTCTAAGAAGAATCATATCATCATTATATTTTGTCTCATTTTCTCTATAGTGATCTATTTGTTTCTCTAATACTGCTATAGCTCTCCTAAGGTTAGACATAGTATAATTAGCAGTATATAACTCTTGTCTTTCATTAGAATATAAATCATTAAGCCTTTCAACTTCTCTAGCAGCCCTACATGTTTTAGAACAACTTTCAAAGTTTTGTACCTCAGTCGAGAAAGCCATGAGAGCAAATTCGGTAGCAACAAGAGCGGATCTCGAATGTTCTTCTTCTTGTTCATCGACCATGAAACTCCAATCATAGCTCACACCATCAATAGCCAACATTGCCTTTGGTTCTTCCACGTTGGTTCCTTCTTTTGCTTGTACCAAGTTGACATGTTGTCCTTGGTCTTTGGTCTTCTACATTCTCAAGAAAAATGTCCAAACTTGTGGCGGTTAAAGCACTCCACTTTCTTCTTATCAAAGCACTGCGGTTTCACTACCATTGATGTGAATAGGCTTGCCGATCTTCTTGTAGAATTTCCTATCCCTCATGCTAAGAAGAGCTATCGCCATTTTATGTCCATCTCCTCCAAGTCATCTTCATCAATTTGCTCTATGTCTTCATGAGTTAAGGCAGAGCCATCTACTTGAGTAGAGATGAAAGCATAAAAGGTAGGATCTCAATACTAGCAACCTTCTTCTTTGAACTGCGGTGGTAACATGAGCAAGTGCCGGTGGAAACTTTAGAACCAAAGAATGGCAACATCATCATCACTTTGTCATCATCAGAATCATCACTTTGTCAACAGAGGTTGACAATAATGTAAGCTACTAGAGCTTGTAGCAAGTTTCCACCTTCTTCAACCTTTGCTCAATAAGTTTGAAGTTGTTGTAAAGGTCATTGAGCTTCATTGTTTCTATGTCGATTTGTTTTCCCACACGATAACGTTAGTTTGAAACTCGAAGGCAAACTTCTTAGAAACTTCAAATTGAGGTCTTCCTTTTCTACCTCAATGCCAAACACGATCGGTTGTGTAACAATCTTACGGAGTTTGGTGAAGATGCTATCAAGTGAGTCATTGCTTGAGCGAGAAGTTTTCATAACTTTGCTTTAACAATGTCTTTTGTGTCTTCTTTGTAGCATCATTACCACCAAACACCGAGCAAATCTCTTTAAACAGTTCTTTAGCAGTCATGTACTTGCTAAATGCAATGATCGATCTCTAGGAAGAGTCATCGACAACAAACTTCTAGCCTTAAGATCATTCTTCCCGCAAGCTTTTTCAATACTAGATTCGAGTACGCGAAACTTTCACAACATATGTGTCACCAACCTTCATAGTACTAGTCACGGGTTTGAAAGAATCACCGGTTTGAATGATCTCCCAAAGAGCATAGTCACGAATGAGAAAGTATTGCTCAATCAAGATCCTCCACATCTCAAACTCATTAAGTTTGAGCTTAGGTAGCCTTGTGTACAAGAGTTGGATTTGGTTGTTTTCCATCTCCATTGAATTGAGTGAGTAGGTTAAGCTTATTCCTTGGATCTTCTAAAACAAAATATCGGAACCTTCGCTCGATACCACTTGATGGATCTCGGACACACACCTTGTGTCAATGATATTTTGTATGATATTATTAAGCACGCGAATTTACTTAGTAATATTTAGAAGATGGATTGTATGATGTATTGTATGTAAACACATATTAAACACAAAACTTAAGCTCCAATATTATTGATAAATAATACGAGTGATCTTAGCTTATCACTAGGGTTACACCTTGAAGCCTTTGTAGTGTCGTGAGGTAATTAGACACGTACCTAAGACAATGACCTAGGACCTCCTTTTATACAATAAGGAGTCCTTTACAAGATAAGTATAAAGCTAACATTATAGAATATACACAAGATCTATTCTATACTTATCTAAACACGTTTTCCTATAGCGATGGTAATAATGTACCAACGGTGGTATCGTTTCCACCGCTAGTGTTAATCCGGCGGTGTAAACCACAACTATCCATGGTAGCGGATTATTCCCAACACACGTCTTTGATGATCTTCAAGCTTTCATTGAGATCATCGACCACGATAAATCTCGGATCACCCTTTCGTGTTGCCATCATGTGATGTTGTGAATTTTGGACCGACATGCTCACACTTTCGGGATCATGACATCTTTCCATCGAGTAGCGGAAGCTTTCTTGGTTCATGATATTTGCGACAGCGCGAAGCATAGTATAAAAATATCGAGCCATGTTATGTAGATATGCACTAGTCATGATTTCTTGAATTAAGTGTGGATCTTTGTGAGCATGCGACTTTGGATTGACTTCTCAATTACGATCGATCACCGCAACCGTCCATATGTACCGCAAACAACGATTAGCAATAAAACACACGAAAGTGTCTTTGATCACTTCGTTGAATTAAGGTACACGCCCACGGTTCCCCGTTGATCGATACAAATCTTGCTGTGATCGGTAGGATTCCTAAGAATCTCCTTGACAAGGTTTCGCAGTTGTTCTAGTTGTTCTCAAACCGGAACGTCTCAAAGAAGACAACACGGAGTGAGTGAACCAGCGAATTGAGATTCACTGATTGATGAAAATTTGATTTGAAAAACAATCGCGTATTGCTTAGAAGAAAGAGTTTTGCAATACGACGAAGGTTTTATAAGAAAGATCAATTTTCAATCAAAAATACTTTTTGTATTTGAAAAGAGTACACATTCGATGTGCTAGATAAAAGAAGAGATTTGCACATCGAACGGTTTTTCCAAAAGCATTTTTTCAATCAGATATACTTTTTGAGTTTGAAATATGAATACACATTCGATGCGCTAGAGAAAAGAAGATTTTCACATCGAACGGTTTTTCCAAAAGTATTCGTCAATTCATTTCTGGACCAAGGTTGATTCACGAGTGAATCGCCCCATCGTTCTATCCGGTTGTCACAAGTTTGATCTTTAGAAAGATCTCACATGTCACCCACCAAGAGCTTGTTTGATGTTGGCTCTAGAAGGATTTCCATCTTCATCGTGAATACTTTTATATATCACTCGGATGTTACGGCAATACCACAAGGATAATCGTAGGACTCTCAATATATACTTACTTTCCACATTGTGTGAAACAAAGAAGTCTTCATTAATTTTGTATCCTAATGAGATATTGTGGATGATCTCTTGGCTCTAGACTCAATAGTGCACATTTGGTTCCTATGCGGAGACTAGGGAGAGGGTCTCCTTCTTCAATATCAACAATCTCTAAGAGAAGGTCGATAGATTATGTAGGTTCCCGTGAGAATGAAACAAGCCCTTTTAAGAGGAACTTGAGTAGCTTGGGAAGTTAGGTGCGGTCACGTCCACTGGGTCCATGACGTCTTGTCTTCAATACCGGTGTTACCTTAGTAACCACCGTAGCATATGTATTGAACCGGTTTACGCCTAAGGTTGAATTATTGGAGGCTATTTCTTTTCACCCTTTTCACATTTATTTCTTTTTCATTCTTCAACCCTTCCGTGCTTACCGAGACTTCATAACTAGAACCTTGTTGGGTTTATTCCGTTCTAGCTCTATCTCGATCCGCACTCTTCCCATATCTCACTTTTCTCCTTCTTTTTTCATCATACCTAAGGACTCTACACTATCTAGTGGATTATCCTTGGGTAGCTCCCTCCGGATACGGCGGATCGTGGAACTAATACCTAACCTCACCATCCTTATAACTCCATGCATAAAGTAAAATGGTCGGTCTTTTGGTGCATTCATTCTTCCTTGAAACCAATTGAAAAATCATTTGGAAAATCAATCAAGGTACTTGTGATACGAGATCAAAGCATTTTCTACCTTAATAGTTTTGATCATTTAGAAATGCTCCCCTCAACATGTGCATATGATTTTAAATTGTTAAGCACATGGAGGCAAGAGTTATTTGAAATGTATTTCTTGATCACAATTTCCTTAGAAAAAGCCATTTGAATTTCTTTTGGTAAATTCTCCCCCTCGATATGTGCATAGGATTTTTGAAATCATTTTTATCACATAGAGGAAAGAGTTCTTTTGAAGCACAACCACGATCACAAAAGCCATTAAGAAACCATTATCTCCCCCTCAATATGTGCATCGATATACGAAAGAGTTTGGCACATATTAGAGAGAACTTGCACTTTGAATCAAAACGATCATCTTTATCAAATTTCATATTAAATCACAAATTCTCCCCGATCAAAATATCAAACCCTTTGAGATTTTGGATCCCAAGTGATTTAATAAGGTTTAGAAAACATGGGAGAATATGTGCGATTTAAAAGCTCTTACGGTTATGGTTAAATGCTCCTCCACAATCATGTGCATTATGTATTTCAAAATCGTTTGGCACATGAAGGAAGGAGTGCTTTAGAAACAATCACCCTTTTAAAACCGATTTGAGATTTAAATCACGATCTCTCCCGATCAAAATTCAAACCATTTGAGATTTGTGATCCTAATTGATTTAAATCATTTAGTTTGGGGAAAGGCGTGGCAAGATTTAATCTTTGAAATTGACAGATAAGGATCAATTTAAGACATTAAAGATTGTTAGTGTCAGGTATGAAAGTTTTAAGAGATCTTTAAGTCAAATAAAACAATTTCACAATCAAACAAGAACAGAAAAAATTTCATTTTGAAAGATCTTTGAGTTTTAAAGAAAATCATATCATGACATAACATTAAATCTTTAGATCACCACTTATTACTGTACAAACAGAACTTTTGTGAAGAAATATCGTTTGAAAATATTTTAATTTAAATCACTCTCCCCCTCAATCGATGACCGTAGTCGATGATTGAGTGACTTAAGTTTTGATAAAATGAAGTCCGGTGATTTTCAAAATTTAGTCCAATTTATTTTCAAAACAATACTTTTCCATTTTCAAAACAATTTAATCAAATTTTTCAAAATTGTTTAAAAATGGTATCATGCATAAAGATATCGTTAGGTGGTTGAGAAGCTTATGTTGTTGCTTTAGGGCTTGGAAGAAAGACCGTCTAATGATGCGATAAGACTTCTTACGTTGCATTTTAATGCCAGCGAGGTCAAATAAAGCTCGGTTTCTTCATTTTTCAACCAAAGATATAGTTACCCTTTCCTTTTGGCATCCAATCATATTCATTTGTGGGATCCGGATCGGGAACATTCTTTTAAACCATGATACCTGCATATGTTAGTAGACACAAACAGATATATGGTGGTCGACATCACCCAAACAGCAATCGACTAATAAAAGTCAATCCAACATATCAATCATATCATAAAAGGTATAGGAATAATGTGTTTATCAAACTTTAATCATCTAATCCTAACAATCATATCCTAGGCACCTAGTCCTTCAACGTAGGTTAACATCATTTTTCAGTTAAGCATTTAGGATAATTAGATAAGTCTGATAGATGATATAAATTTGAAAAACATTCTCCCCCTCAATCAATGACTCATTTTCTGAAAATTTTAAAAAGCGATGAAGTCATTGATTGAGTTTGCAAGTTTTATAAAAACTACGAATCGATTGTTTTAAAGCAACTCATTTACCACCATTTTGTTAAAACAAATATTTTTCAAGAATTTTGAATGAAAAATATTTGAGTAGGAAATGAGTCCTTCGACATACTTTCCTCATTTTGTTTTAGGATAAGTGCACGAAATATTTGAAAATTGGTTTAGTGTAGCACTTTCCTTTCTTGAAGAGCGGGTTGCTATCGAAATAATAGCGAGACCATAGTTTTAAGCATGGGTTACGATCAAAATAAGCGCAAGCCATTTTTTATTTTTTAAGACATGTTTTGAAAAAAAAATATTTACACTTCCTGCTCGAACTTCATCTAAAGTCCCGTGCCATTATTGAATGACATTTCTAAGACCATAGATGTTATCGATATCAGAAGACATGTCATGAGAAAAACAATATTTTTGGAATTTTTCAAATTTTCTGATTTTTATGGATTTTTGTTGGTTTTATATTTTTCTATTTTCCTTTTTGATAAATATATTTACAAAGAAGATAATTTAGTTTAAGAGGATGATGATATGAGTACCGAGATAAGGATATCGTACAACACGTTGTAAAGAAAGAAATCAACATCTCTTAAACTTTCACCACCAAAGCTTTCGAGGCTCTTGAATCGTCGTCGAACTTGAGCCTCCACGAAAGTGAGACTTTGTAGCTTCCCCAAACCGACAAACTAAGAATAAAGACCATTTACCCAAGAAGTAGAAATGAATAAAAACGGTCTCATTGAATGAAGCTCATCACCCCGAAGAACACGAGAACACCGAAGTAATAAGTTGAAACATTGATCGACTTAGTGGTTATCAAATCTGGAATAACTGATTAAGTCCGATCACATGAACCTGTTGTGCGTCCTCGATGTACACATTACTCTTCGAGATTGACCAGTTGTCTATTCAGGGGAACAGTATATCGACATCTTCATTTCTCCGAATGCATTCCAATTATCTTACATATAACCAATCAGCCCATGATGTACACATGTACCCAACAAGAATAGAGACGATGACATCCAAGTAACATGTTGAGTCACTGATCATCTCTGCAGATGTCAACTCCAGAATAACTGATTAAGCCCGATCAGGTGAACATGTTGTGAGTTCCTGATGTACATATATCTCTCCCCCATGATGGTTGCGATCTCATCGGAATCATCATAACAATGTGTACATGAAGGAATAACCGGAAGCACTTTACCATTAATCATATCGAAGATGTCGATAAGCAATGTCATCTCACGTACCAAATATTCTTCTCATATTTCATTCTACTGAAGGCTGAGTTAACACATACCAAAAGTATCCAGAGACCACTTCCCCCCAAATGGTTGGAATAATACATCCTTCCCCCAAATAGTTGGAATAATACATCCTTCCCCAAATAGTTGGAATAACACACCAAAGGCTACGAGTTAAACACGAGTTTCTCTACGGTTATGACATTTGTCTTTCCGGGATTACTTCAATAGAAAGAAGTATTAAGTTCATCACGTGTAATCGTTGTGTGTTTAGATGTATGTCTCCTTCCCCCTTACTGGTTTTGATACCTCAGAATCAACAAAACATAATACACTCATATCCTTGAAATCTTTTGATAAAAACACAATAAGCTCAAATGTATCTTGTGAGAATCAACTGCTACAAACACTCTCCTTGACTACCTTAACCAACCCAGATGTAGACAATTTGAATTGATCACTGAAGAAGCAAACCCGATATGTCAAACTTGAAACTGAAGTAGAGTTCCCCGCATTTGTATCTTAATCTTGCACTAATATTGGAAGAATGGTGTCGAGAATTTAAGCTCCAAGCAAATCTCTTAAGCACTCAATACTCAATCAAAGTATGAGACCTTAACACCTCTTGCGATTATCCACAACGTCATATGCGTGTGTCACTGAGTAAAACAACGTAACTCCTTGAAGTGATAATTAACCAGGTCTTCAACCATCCATCCCGACTGCTGGTAACTAGATAAACCCAAGTCTTCAACTTAAATTCAATCACGAGCAAGTTATCATTGAAAGTCATGCATCCAACCATCCCCGACTTCAAGATAAAATAAGAATACGCCTTTGTGAATGTCAACTTCAATCTCAAATAAGTGATAAATGATTAACTCTGAAGTAATCAACTTGTGTCAAATACCCAACACGTGAATAAACATACAATCGGATGTACATTCACCCATTGAATGAACCGGAACAAATGATGCCTCAACATCAATGCATTCTTCCTAAAAGTATACATGTAGAGACTGATCTGGAAGATTCACCAATAACTTCGAGCGGATGAGGTAGACATTTTCCTTGAAGTTCATGTGGTTGATTTGGAAAAGGAACACCAAAGAGCGGATCATTATTCATGAGTGCAACTGCAATATTATGATAGTCATTATCAACGCCTTGATGAATAACTGGAGATTGGGCTTCTTGAGTAGTCTGAGTTGTACTTCTTAGATGATCAACATTCTCTAGTGGTTGGAAATACTCATCAAACATATCTTGAAACAATGAATCCCAAACAATAAATCCCATTTATCCTTAGTAAGTGAAACATTAGGCGTTGGAGGAGAGTCGTATGACCATTATTCAAACATCCATCAACACGTAGTATATACACTCTTCGCCCCCTCAAAAATTGCATCCGAACTTGTCATTTTTTATAGAACCAGTGAATAAGAATATACACCAATGAACATAGATCCACTTGAGGATTGAGTGAACATGGAAAAACATGAAGCTTGTTGATGAAGAATGTCGATGATAATGGTCATAAAAATGAAGATTTCTCTTCTTCGAAGATAAAGCGCCTTGGCGTACACTTTTCTTTTCTTTGAGGAAGGGGCTCAAGTGTTATCTGCAGATGCCATAATGATGAAGTCACGAGGCTTGAGCCGATGTGAGCAGGGCGTCATAAGAAGATTTCTCTTCTTTTGAAGATAAAGCGCACTGAAACGCACACTTTTCTTTTCTTTAGAGTACGAGGCATGAAATGATGTGTTCATACGTCATTGTCGAATGAATATCAAGATTGAGTTACTTGAACCCGTGAGTTATGAGATATTAATCCATTTGTTATCCATACTTTAAGCCAGTCCATGTAGTGAAGGATCGAAGAATCTGCAACTGAGTAAGGACTACCAATACTAATATTACAAACTTGATTGCATATATTTTGGTTAGTGACATTAGTATCCAAACCCTTTGGGGTTTCACATTCAACCTTGATTTTGTCATCGGTAAACAGCTTTCCGGTAGGCATCCACCTAAGTCCAACATCCTTCAACAATTTACCAGACGAAATCCACTTATGGCAAGGTCTAGGATTGGTGACATTCTTATGCACAGTGGAAGACTTATCGTTATTCCTATACTCCAAATATTTAGCAGTTGGGATCCATCTAGGCGAAGTTTTGGGTTTGTTTTGCTTCATAACATATTGAACCTTAGCCATGAAGGTAGTCTTAGTGGATTGTACCTTAGCATGTGAATTGGGAAAATGTTTCTTATTCGGAAAAGACTCAGAATTTCTAGTTTCATTTTCTACATGCTTAGTATTCTTCTTCATATAACTACTCTTAGATGCAAGCCAACCCCTAGTCTTTTGAGAGTTCCTAGGTAATGGTTTACTACTACTAGCGGTGCCTTGAAATCTCATGGAATGCATCACCCTAGGTCTTGCACCTAAAATTACATCTTTTCAAATCATGCTTTTTCCTAGCTTCTTCTAGATAATAGTTCTTCCACAAGTCATTCATATCATATGAATTACGGGTTTTAATGCTTGGTATTGACCTTTGTTTTCAAAATATTCCAACAGTCTTTGGGGTAAGTAGCTACTTGTTGAGGGTTAATGAAGCTAAACATTATTCTTAGGTAACTTAGGTGAAGTGATTGGTTTTGACAAAATTTTTATCGCATCAACTTGGGAGGCAAACCGTGTTTTGAAAATTTTGGTCTTTCGGATATAAACGCGATGGGCGCTAACAACGGACCTATTTCTAATGGGATGAGCTTGGTTTCCCAATGTTGATGGTTTTGTAAACTTAGTATTCACACTTTCCCTATAGTTTTCCTAAGCTCATTTTTTAAGGCAACAATAGCGAAACTCTTTTCCTGAAGTTGAGCTTTGAGTTCATCAATTTTTGCTATCAAAGAGTTTGTTTGTTCCATTGACTTAGTTCTAGCTTCTTTGACAGAGTCACTTAGTTCTATATGATGCTTTCTCAAAGACTTATTTTCCTTTAGTAATTTGGCCACACAAACCGCTAATTCATCATTTCTCATTTGAATTTCATCAATAGCATTAACATCAAAATTACTTGTAACCAAATTACTTTTCACATGCATGTTAGAAATATGTTTCTTCAAATTTTTGATAGTTGACTCTTTGTCTTGAAGCTGAGCTTTCAAAGTGTTAATTTCAAAAAGTTCACGGAATTCAGGAAGTTCCGAATTTTTACATGGTTTGTTAAGTTGAAAACTTTCTTCTTTACTACGTATCGCAATTTCAAGTGAAATGCAATGTTTATCAAGTTTTGAGAATTTGTTTGAAAGTTCATCAAAAGCCTTTTATCAACCATATCATTTGTTTTGAAATTATTAGACTCGGCCTCAACCAAGGAACATTTATCGAATCATGTTCAACATTAAGATCGGTATGTTTAGGTACATTAGCGGATGCACTATGTTGAGCAGTTAAGGGTACCTCATCACATGACACTGTTTATTTATATGTCGATATCTGCATCCACATCATGTGTAACATGAGTTCTTGAACAATTTGTTACATCATTCTTTGTTGTCTGTTATTACGCATTCGGCAACATCCGATCTTTCAACCGAAACATTACAGACTCATCACAACAATCATCAATTGAACCGACTCTCATCTATTTTTCTTCTTTCGAGTAACTTCCTCAATATACTTATCCACTTTATCCATGAGATGGATAAGTGTCTCTATAAACACGCTAATTTCCATTCCGGTGTGTCTCTTGAAAGACATCTCGGTCATGTCTTGATCATAATCGATGTAAATTCCCCAGCGATGAATGACCAAAAATTGGTTGTGGATCACTTGAAGTGCGACCGGAACTATCCTTTTGAACCTTTTCTTTATCAAGTTGTTGTTTGATGAGTGTCTAAATACTCATCATTTTGTACCAATTAAAGCGCAAAAACATCCGAAAACACTCGAAATGCATCAAATGATAAAAATATCACAAATAAGTGTTTTATGTGTTTTAAATGCAAATATATCAAAATCGGTGAAAAAGCGTATCAAGTTTGCATAATTGGCGACTTTAGTCCCCAGTTTCAAAAGTTGTCAAAAGCAGTCCTGGTAAAACAAAATAAAGAAAATATCATTTCAAGTCCCTAAGGTTCATGAGTTGTCAAAATTGGTCCTTGAGATTTAAATTTGCAAAATTACAACTTAAGTCCCTAAACTTTCAAAAAATGACAAGTTTGGTCCCTGGAATATTGGAAATTGTCAAGTTTGGCCCTTGGATTATAATTTCAAAATGTACATGATTGGCCCCTGGAAAATCAGAATTGGCAGCAATGGTCCCTCAAGTTTGGAAGAATTGCATTTTGGTCCTTGTATTAATAACCTAAGCCAAAACCCATTGGACCCCACGCCATATACCTTGTGACCCCGCCATTAACCATGACCCTTTCTTTTGACCCTTCCATTTGACCCTTTCTCTATTAATATAATCCCGGTCAAATATGGTCAAAGCCTCACGGGTTTCCTTCCCTCCCCTCATCATCACCGCAACTCCTACCACTCTCCATCATCACACCCTACTCCTACCCTCCAAACACCCCAAGCCAAGAAACATTTAATGCTTCTTCACCCTTGCACTCAACCTCTCCAGCTGTTAAAACCTTTTCCCGCCAAAAAATTGATCAAACGGCTAAAATCCACTCAAGTCATCCAATGGTCCTAAATTAAAGTGGGATTAGCTCAGAATGGAGAGAGAAGCCATTTGCTATAAAGAAGGAAGCAAGAGATAGAGAGTAGTAGTAGTTCTTAAGTTTAAAAATTTCCTTTATGTCGTTTTTTATATAAATGTTTTAGTTTAAGCAAGAAATTTGTAATATCAGTTCTTATGAATCAAAGTATCAAACTTTAGTTGTTTTATCATTGTAATGTGTTTTCAATCATCAATTCAAAGTTTTAGTATGGTTTCAAGTGTTATGCTTACTGTTTAAAATTTCAGTTTCTAGTTCCTATGTTCAAGCTTTAAATAGCTTATTTCTAAGTTCTAATAAGCTTATATAAGCTACTTATAGCTTTTTGTGAGCTTATATATCAATCTCAAGCAATTTTGGATTATGGTCAACAAAAGTCAACTGAGTCATCAATTGGACTTGGGTATGGAATTTGGGTGATGCGAGCTTGGATGGGTTGGAATAGACTAGGTTAGTATAGGATTGGTTCGGTTTTAGCTTTGCAAAATAAGTTTGGACATCTCATGAGTGAGTATCTCATTTTCATTTTCAATCCAGTTTGCATATTATGCTTGTATGTGTATCTGTGGTCATAAATAGCTTAGAACTGTTTAATTAGTTGTTATTAGGATAATTAAAATCAGTTTAATCAATAAGACAAGCTAGTTCAGTAGGTACCTCAGTTTACATTGCAAAACAGTGATATAAGCAGTGTTTGGAAAAGTGGGATTTTCTGAGATTGACCCTTGGTTTGTACTTGATAATTGCATCATCAGTCTTAATATAGATAGTTAGAATCATTTGAGTCAGTTATTTGTGCACTAGAACACTCTAAGTCAAAATTATCTAAAATCATCTTTAATTCTTAAGCTGTTGGAGTTTTGAAAAACAAAAACTTGTTTTGTGTTAGATATCATAGAAATAGATTGCATTAGTTTCATTTCACCATAAATCATCAACATCAGTCCACAAATTGGTTTTAAATCTTACAAAAGTCAACATATCAAATCAGTCAAAATAGTCAAAAGTTGAAATTCCAGTTTTCAGCCCAACTAGGGTGATTTTTCATTGATTCATTCTTGAATCAAATCAAGTGAAATTGTGTGTTTAAAAACTTCAACTGGTATATTTTCTTAATATCATTTTTGTAGATTTTTGTGATATTTTTACAAGCTTCAAAATGGCTTTTCAAAATGGTGATATCTCCACAACACTCGGTTATCTTGAGTGTGCAGTGTGTGAATCTGCGGTCCTTGTCACAAGCTCAATTTAGCTTATCTAGGTCTGGTATTTGGTTCATAAGTAGTTAGCCAGGTCTAGCCTAGGTTCCAACTTCTGGTTTGAAGTTTAGCTTATTTGACAAGCTTGTGCTTAAGCTCAAAAGTTGTGATAAAAACTGATTTTTAGCACATAAGCTCAAATAATCAAATCTGTGTAGCTGGTAATTTCGAGGTTAAGGATAGTTGTATCTAGTTGCATTTGGGTACTTTTAGCATATTATAGCTTCTATAATCAATTGGTGGTCTTTGGTGTTAAGTTGCTTATTCCAAGTGCTTATTCACAAGCACTTTGCATTGCAGTTCCATTTTCTTACACACAACCCTCTGTTTTACATTTTCTTAGATTCATAATATTAATTTAGACTTTTCTTGAATTTTTCCGATTTTTCCAGATCTTGTTTGCTATTTTTCTTTATTTTTAACGGTTTTTAGCCATTTTAATTAGCTTTTAATACAATTAATTCGGAAAAGTTTCAAAAAATAAGTTTTCATTTTTCCTAGGTTAAGATAAATATAAAAGTCAAAAAATATTTTTCAGATTTTTCATAGTTTAATTTGTAATTTTAGTAATTTCATTAGTTTTAAATAGTTTTTAATTCATAGAAAATAGAAAAATAATCAGAAAAATACAAAATTAGTTTTGAAAATTCTCTTTAGTAATTTTAGATTTTTCTAAGTCATAATTTCATTTTTCTAGCTTTATTTCATATTTTCTTGTATTTTAGGGTATTGTTAAATAGTTAAAAATAGTTTTTAATTAATAATAATTAGATAAATAGTTTTAAAAATAATTTTCTTTTTCTAAAAATTTTCTTTTATCATTAGGTTTGTAAAAATGTCATTTTCATATTTTTAGGATTAATATTGTTTCAGTTTACATTTTCTTTTATACGTCACGTAGTTTTTAATTTAAGTTTTATAAAAGAAAAATCAAAAACATCATTTTGCAAATAGTGATAGCATTTATTTAATATATTTTATCTTTTTAATTTTCTTTAATTTGCATTTAAGCCCCTGTAATTTATAAACTTTTCTTTAGGTATAATCGATCATATCTCTTTCCATTCAAGATATAATTCTTTTCACATAACGACACGGGAAACACTAACCATCTTCATTGCATTGGCATAAGGTGGCGTATAAGGTGATGTTCTAGAGAGAGAAAGTTAGAGGTTTAGGGAACTTAGTGAGAGAAAGTGAAAGATATTATTATGAGCTCCACTCTCTACCTTGGAAGGTAGAGTATTTATAGTCTTACATAATTCGCCACACTATGGGTGTGGATCGAGGCATACGGTGGGTAAAGACCGTCCGTCCTCCACGGTGTTACTTAACTAAATAACTACTTAACTTAAAGAACTACGACTACGAGCTTTCTAACGATTACATATACTTGAGGTGACCGACTCTTTAATACCGGAATTTCTAATTCCTAACAATCTCCCCAAGGAGGTCACCTCAATTTTACATCAAAATTACATTGAATACGAGATAGATATTACATTGACAGTTGATCTTGCATTCTTGATGTAGTCCTTTGCTCATAAGCTCGTAGTCATTGATTCTTCACATTGCATGTTTGGTTATTCAAGTGGAGGTCTTTTATTGATCCACGTGATGATAAGTTTGAGCCATCTTTGGAGATCATCGCTATCAACGATCTCGACACATCCTTTGTGGTGTTGTGACATTAGGACCGACATGCTCACATTACGGATCATGAATTCTTCTCATCGAGTGGCGGAAGCATTTGTTGAATCATGATATTGGCGGCGTGGCGAAGCATGGAGTGAAAATATCGAGTCATTGATGCACTAATCATGATTTCTTTTCGTTGAATGTGTTAAGTGAGCATGCGGCTATGGATTGACCGCTTCATTACGATCATTTGCAAGCGTCGGGCGTACACGCATACAACAGTTAGTAACAAATCGCACGAAAGTGTCTTTGATCACTTCGTTGAATTGAGTACACGACCCGCGGTTCCCGTTGATCGATTACAAATCTTGCTGTGATCGGTAGGATTCCTAAGAATCTCCTTGACGGGTTTCGCGGTTGTTCTAGCTGTTCTCAAACCGGAACATCTCAAAGAAGACAACACGGAGTGAGTGAACCGTGAATATTAAGTCCAGCGATTGATGAAAAGAGATTTGAAAAACAATCGTGTATTGCTCAATAGAAATTGTTTTGCAATACAACGAAGGTTTTATTGAAAATCAATTATCAATCATAAAAATACCTTTTGGTTTGAAAAAATGAGTACACGATCGATGTGCTAAAGAAAAGAGTTTTTAAGCACAAAGGCGGTTTTCAAAGGTATCCGTCAATCCATAACTGAACCGAGATTGATTCAAGAAATTGAATCGCCCCATTGTTTCATTCGGTTGTCACATGGTTGATCCATATAATAGATCACACATGCCACCTACCGGGAGCTTGTTTGATGTAGGCTCGAAGGTTTTCCATCTTCATTGTGAGTGTGTAAACACATCACTCGGATGTTACAGCAATACCACAAGGATAATCGTGGGACTCAAGATATAATCTCTCTTTCCACATTGTGTGAAGCAGAGTCTTCATTGAAAGTGTCCTAATGAGATTTATTGATGATCTCGTGGCTCTAGACTCAATTTGTGCATATTTGGATCCTATAACGGAGACTAGGGAGAGGTCTCCTTCTTCATATCAACCATCTCTAAGAAAGTCGATAGATAATGTCGGTTCCCGTGAGAATGAAACAAGTCCTTTTAAGAGGAACTTGAGTGGTTTGGAAAGTTGAAGTGCGGTCGTCCTTTGGGTCCATGACGTCTTGTCTTCAATACCGATGTTACCATCGGTAGCATATGAATTGAACCGGTTTACGCCTAAGGTTGAATAAATGGAGGGCTATTTGTTTTCACCCTTTTCACATTCAATTCTTTTAAATTCTTCAACCCTTGATTGCTTACCGAGACTTCATAGCTAGAACCTTGTTGGGTTTATTCGATTACTAGCTCGGTCTTAGTCCGCACTCTTCCCATATCTCATTTTCTCCTTTTATCATCATACCTAAGGACTTCTACACTAACTAGTGGGTTGTCCACAGGTAGATCCCTCCGATTACGGCGGATCATGGGAACCAATACCTAACCTTATCATCCTTATATCACCGTACATAAAGTAAAGTTGGTCGGTCAATTTGGTATTGTTCATACGCCATTGGATCCAATTGAAAACCCTTTGAAAATCAATTCGGATACTTGTGATATATAATCAAAGCATTTTGTACTGAATTGTTTTGATATTTTAAACGAGAACTCCCCTCAACATGTGCATCAAATATTTGAAAGAAATTTTTGCACGGAGGCAAGAGAAAGAATTAACTTCTTTGATTACCATTTTCTAAAGATATCAACATCGCTTCCTCAACATATCAAGTAAATATGGTATTTCCGGGAAGGATGAGGTTTCCATAAATTTGCTCCCCTCAATATGTGCCTCGAGGTTTGAAAAGAGTTTTGCACATACTAGAGGAACTGCACATGGGATAAATGATCACGTTTTAAATTAAAGGTTTTAAGATAGATGCTCCCCTCAACATGTGCATTGAAAAATTGAAATCGTTTGTCACATGTGGGCGGGATAGCATGTACATCCTATTATAACCATTTCCCTAATTATCGGTTTAAATCCAATTTAAATCACACATTCTCCCCGATCACAATTATCAAATCATTTGAAATTTGTGATCTCGTATAGATTAAATTGATTTGAAAGCTTTTAAGGAGAATTGTGACTTGATTGTGAAAGCGTTTGAGCGATAAGGATCGGATTTTAAGACTTTAAACTCCATTTATAAAACATGCATGTATATCTTTTGAAAACAATTTTAATGCCAAATAACTTTTAATTTAATTGAAATCATTCTCCCCTCAATCAATGACATAGGTTGTTGATTGAGAGATAGAGATTTTGACAAATAAGTCACGATGATTATCAAAAATAGAGATTGAGTTATTTTTCAAAGCATTTAGTTTTCAATGAGATAGGGTTTATAGAATCGAGCATAAGATTTGAAAACTTGGTAAGATATGGCTCTGTTCTTTCTTTAAAACCGGGTTATTGCACGAAGATGACAATAAACCATTTCTCTTTCTCCCAAAATATATTTTTTTTTTTTTTTTTTTTTTTTTTTTTTTTTTTTAAAAATTGAACAACATCTAAAGACCGTGTCATTCTTTGAATGACAGACAAAACCGTAGATATTATCGAACCGGAGAAACATGATAAAATGACAATATTTTTGAAGATTTTTGAATTTTCAAATTTTATGGATTTTGAAAGTTTTATAATTTTCTATTTGATTTTCAAAATTTTTATAATTTTGTATTTTGATTTTCAAGATATTTACAAGAGATAGATGAAGATAGACCTTTACTCCTCGTCTTCCTCACGAAGGCGTTTGAGGATTCGGTTGAAGGCTTTTCAAACCAAGGCGTGGAAGAATAAACTCAAACGTTCTCTTGGAAGAGCTTTGGTGAAGATGTCCGCTAGCGATATTCGGACCTCACAAAATATAGTTCCACCACACCTTTTCCACTTGTTCCCCGATGAAATGATGTCGAATGTCGATATGCTTTGCTCTTGAGTCTTGAGCGTTGTTGCATGAGAGAGCAATAGCACTTTATTATCACGATGCGAGAGGGATTTTGTTGAATTCAAAGCCATAGTCGGATAATTGAGATCTCATCCATAGGATTTGAGCACAACAAGATGACATGGCTATGTATTCGACCTCTGTAGAGAAAATAGAAGTACTCATTTGCTTCTTTGAAGACCAGCTCACAAGCTTATCACCCAAAAGCGAGCACCTCGGACGTGCTTGACGTGTATCTTGACAACTGCATGATCGGCATCTGCATAGGCCGTTAGTGACATACCGTGTCCTTGGTACCATAGTCCCATATTGATGGTTCCTTGGAGATACCGAAGACCCGTTTAAGCGCTTCAAGGTGCTTTTTAGTAGGCAGCACGGTATCTAGCACACATGCACACAGAGAACAAGATGTCCGGTCTACTAGCGATGAGATACATCGGGGATCCAATCATACTCCTATATTTCGTTTGGTCAATCATGATCCACGAGAGGTCCTCATCTAGTTTGGTTCGGTCAATCATGGGGGTGTCAACGAGGTCACTTGAATCAAATCCAAATTTCTTTAAAATCTCATTGCATATTTAGATTGATTTATGAAAATGCCTCCGGGACTTTGAGAAATTTGTAATCCCAAGAAAAATGACATTTGTCCCATCATTGACATTTGAAACTTTGAACTCATTTCATTTGAAAACGATCACATTCCATTGGGTCGATCGAGGCAAAATAATATCATCAACATAAATTTGAACATGAATCAAATGTTTGCACGACTTCACGGTGAACAATGTAGGATCAAGCGCTCCTTTGATGAATCCGGTTGATAGAAGAAACTTTGACAATGTATCATACCATGCCCTTGGAGCTTGCTTTAAACCGTAAAGAGCCTTCTTCAAGCGATAAGCGTGAGTAGGATGCTCTTGATTCACAAATCCTTGAGGTTGGGCGGCGTGAGCGACTTCTTTAAGATCTCCGTTTAGAAATGCCGTCTTTACATCCATCGATAAACCACCATGTTCTTACTAGCGGCATTAGCGAAAAGATTACGATTGCCTCGATTCGAGCAAGCTGGAGCAAAAGATTCTTCAAAGTCTATACCCTCCTCTTGGCGATATCCTTTAGCAACTAATCGAGCCTTGTTCTTCAACACATCACCATGCTCATCAAGTTTTACTTTGAAGATCCATTTTAGAGCTATAATCATAGCACGATCTGGAGCGGTACTAACTCCCATACATCAAGTCGATCAAACTCATGAATTTCATCTTGCATAGCATTGAACCGACTATCTTCATTCATAGCGGTTTAACATCTTTTGGTTCGATCTTAGATAGTGCGGAGTTGAAGAAGCACCATAAGGCATCGGTTGCGAGTTGCTTCGGGTTGATCTGAGACGAGAGGATTACCAATGATGTTGTCTAATGGATGATCGTGAGTCCATTTTACGAGGTGTTCATGTGGCATTTGTTGAGGCGAGGTAGGCGAGTCGATGTCTCACGAAGAAGATGGTTCTGGCGATGATTCGGGAGTAGCAAATATGTTTTCAAATGGAGCATCTTGAGGAGTTGCAAAGGATTCACTTCATCATTGATGCGAAACATTTCCATGATGTACATTTGAAGAATGATGATTTGTTGATGATCTTGAAGGATCGGCGGTGCTTCTTGACTTCTGAGATATTGAAGCGATGGATTGACTTCATTCACGGAATCGAGCATCCTCTGTTGTAGGGATCGGTTCCTCATTAGTAGTAGACTCATCAGTTCATCAAACATTGGATCAAACAATTTCTTTACATCATCTTGATGGAGGTACATATGGTGTTTCTTGAGAGGAGTTTGGAACAAGGGATGAACCAATAGGATTGTTATGAAGTGCGGGTCTGGTGGAATGTCCGGGAGCCATTTGACCGTCGACTCATCAAGCGTAACGTGAATTGTTTCCATGATATTTCGGGTTCTTTTGTTGTAGATTCGGTATCCCTTTTGTTTGGTGCATATCCTACAAATACTCCAATGTCGACTTTAGCCCTAAGTTTGCCCAAGTCTTGACCTTCATTAGTTGGATAGCACAAGGCACCAAATACGAAGGAAAGATAGATTAGGTTTCTGTTGTGGACAAGTTCATATGGAGTTTTCCATGAATGGTGTGAATCGGGGAGCGATTTTGTGTGTAACATGCGGTGGCAATTGCTTGACCCGGAGAAACATTGGAACCTTTGAGTAAATTAGCATTGTTCTAGCGGCTTCAACAAGAGTACGATTTCGTCTTTCAACTACACCGTTACATTGAGGGGTTCGTGGAACACTTCTTTGATGGTGATTCCAATGCTTTCATAGAATTCACTGAGTTGTTTGTTGACAAACTCGGTTCCATTGTCTGTTACGATAATTACGGCGGTCTTGTTTAGTCTAACTGCAATTTGTTTGATGAGTTTGATGATGATATCGGGGTTTCATCCTTTGTCCTTAAGAACTTGACCCGGTGAATCTAGAATAATCATCAACCACAACTAACACATATTTCTTCCCAAAGATATTACGCACCTCATTGGTCCATAAATCCATATGAATCATATGAAGAACTTACGTGACGAGTTAGTAGGTTTGGGTTTATGGGCATACTTCTTGCTTTTTCCCAATTGGCAAGTTGAACAAAGATGATCCTTTTCATACTTTAGTCTAGGTAAACCTACAACTAAGTCCTTTACGGAAAGATCGTTGATGGTGCGAAGTTCAAGTGATTGAGGCAGCGATGCCATAACCATGACTTTGTTTTGAAGCCTTAGATAACAAGCAGTTGGTGATGCTCTCATCATGTCATCGATAGAGATAGTGTAAAGGTTTGAGCCACGAGTTCCTTTCAGCAGTTCCTTTCCATTGAGATCTCTAACAAAGCGGTATGTTTTACGAAGGCTACTTCTAGATCGAGAATCACGAATTGACCAGAGAGAGCAGTTATGACCTAAACCTTCCACATAATACACTCGGAGATGACACTATCACCAACAACATAATCTCCATAACCCATAATAGCACCGAAATGATCATTACCAAATCTAACGATCCGATGAATTTGCTCACGAAGTTCATGAGCCGTGACGGTCTCAGGTCATATGCTTGGAGCGACTGAGTCCGGTACCACGAGCGATTTGAGCGATCTGCGGTTGAACACGAGACAAGAATGGATAGCGGATATTTGGGATCCCCATGCAAGAATGGGTTCCATTTGGTTAGTAACAGCAGTTGGACCACCCACGCCGAAATAGAAGCATTCATATCGAGACGGTGAAGTAGTGGAATCATTGTGAATAGATGCAATACTAGTGTCCGTATTAGCCCTATTCTGATGTGACCACTTCTTAAGGAATAGTTCTACCGGTGGGCATCCATTTTCTAGTGGGCATTATCGATTAGTCTTATGACCAACGGTATCCAATAAAAGCCTATTCTGCTGAATGTTCTTCTGTGGGTTTCCATTGTTTTCTAACTCTCTTTCGCTTTTGCCTTTTAGCCTTTTTAGCATGAATTTTAGCATTAACAACATTAATCGGACAATTAACATCATTAGGCGAACATTAACATCACATTCATGATTAGAAGCGAATTCAAGCAATCATCGGTACAAGGTTTGCAAATAGCATCGAATTGAATTAATTACGATGCGCCTATGGCTAATACTAGAATCAACACGATTCGTTTTATTCGATTCAAACTTAAGGTTCCTAGATTGTTCTTCTACTCTCTTCCGGTGCACATTCTTAGCTTGAGAGGTCCTATCATTCCTTGTATTGTCTTGAGACTTTGACTGCTCCTTTTAATGTCACGATTACTCTGTAGAGGAATGGGAACATTAGTTTGTTTTACTACTCTTTGCACCACTGTTTAGATGTCTTTGGGATCGAACTACATGCAGGTGCACTAAGGTTCACTTTCTTAACATTAGAGTCTTGAGATTAGTACTCTAGAAGGCACATTTGAGTTCACTTTCCTAGTATTGACGGATCTAAAATCGAACTACTCACTTGGTGCACTACTCCTCACATTCAAACCATTGGGAATCGAGTGCATGTCATGTTTGGCCTTAGGCATTGAGCATGGAATCAAGGGGTTAACTCTCTCACCTAATGTCTTTGGGCATATAGTGATCAAACATTCTAAGATTTCTTGAGATCGTTTGGCATATAGGCATGCATGTCCAATTGCATTATCATGAGGTTTCTCTAGCTTATCCTCTTCAACAATCTCACGCAGGCATTCTAAGCAATCCTTAAGGGATGAGAAATATGTTTGAATGGCAAGTTTGTTGTTCCTTAGGTGAGGGGGGACATATGTCACAGATAAAGTAGATTTATTCCCAGAGTGAATCTTAGATACAACATTCTCCTCATTGATCATTGGCATTTTCCTTTTACGACTCTTGATTCTCAATTTCCTTTTGCAATGAAGTTATTTGTTCGTTGTTTTGTTACGAGTGACTTTAATTGATTCAAACAACTCATTGAAATGACGTTTAACCTTTTCATTCTCTTCTAGGAAACTTTCGTTTTCCTTTTGTAAAGCATTTACTAAGTTTTGAAGATGAAACGTTTGAGAATTCGAGAATCTAAAGAAGGAGGCATTTGGGAACTGTCATATTGTTCGTTTGACCCTTTAATTGAGAGATTTGGACTTTCAACTTTACGATCGTGTTACACCGAGCATGAATCTGTTCATCTCGTTTGTTTATTTGAAAAGCGCATCAAACTCGGAACATCGAAGATGTCTTGAAATTTGAAGTTTTGACATTTTCTTTGAGATGTTGATATTTTAGTTGTAGATTAAAATACTCAACTTCTAGTTTAGAAAATGTTTAACCAAATTGTCATGATCATCCGGTTCAATTTTCTCATTAAGTTTAGAATTAGTTTTTCAAGCTCAATGACACGATCATGGGAGACTTTCGAGGGCCGAGATAGTTCATGAAATTTGGAAGCATTAATAGAGCAATTTGAAGCGATGAAAAAGACATCTTGAGCAACACATTCGATAATAAGATTCTCATTCAATGTATGCGGTTCTTCCTCTCGATCTCATTATATTTTAATGCGCTCATAATCACTAATTTCAACTATTATTGCATCAAATTCCTTTTCCATTCCCTTAATATCATTTTCTATCCCTTTTAAGGCTCTCAAAGTGTTCCTTTAAAAGTTTAAAGAAGGGCATGACCTCGGTTAAATAACATTCTTTCATTTGTTCAAAACCCTTTCACCTTGATAATGCCGATGGGTGTGATCCTTTTCTTGCAAGTTTTCTCAAAATCAACAAATAGTTGAAAAATAACGTATTGGCTAATTAAGATATTGCTTTTAGTGGCAATTGTTCTAGGAACAAGATGCATTGGTGTGTTAGGAGGATACACGGTAGCTTTAGGCATTTTCAAAGGGAGGATTTGTTTTACAATATTTTCGACTTTACCTTATCTAAATCCATTTTCCGAAGACTTGTTCGGGAGTCAACAAAGTCGAGGCTTAAACATGTTTAATGCAATCCAGTTTTCCTTCTTATAATCATGAGGAGTGATATTTATGTTCTTCTCTTTGCATTTGGGGTCATCTAGTTTTTGTTCATCCTTTCCTAGTGACTTCATCGATTTCTTATCTTCCTCGGTGCACTCAACGCAACTAGGTTTACGCCTAGGCTTAAGGACTTCATTACCATCATAAATTACTTTTGAGCATTTCTAGCCTTTTTAATTACCTCTGGATTTGGTTCCTCTACAAGGGAACACTATGCTTATCGCTTAGAACTCTATGCTTAGTGATCATGTGAGCGATCAGAATGGTGTTTCCTTGTATGTACAACTTGTTTTCAAGTTTGTTTTCAAAGTTTTCGATTAGAAAAATCTCTCAAGAGCTTTGATTCTTTTGCATTAAATTCTTGCTTAAGCATTTTCACGTTTTCTTGAAGTTCTTGTTTTGCTTATTTGTTTTAGATAGTTTTTCTTGCAAAGAATTTAATTCTTGTTTCAATACTTCTTCTCTAAAATTACTTTTCTAATTCTTTGTCGTGCTTGGTCATCCATTTCACTGCTCACGGTGGTCAACTCAAATTTTGCACGTTGTTCATAAATGGCAACACGTTCCTTATAGGCATTTAGTTCGAGATAATGGAATCATCGAGGAGCACATGCGGTGAATTCATCAAAGACATAGTCATTGTTGATGCGAAGATGCATCACTAGGTACAACTTCACTTTCACTTTGTTTCACGTATTGATCATATGGGACAATATTGATATTACCCGTATTTTCAATATTTGATTCAAAAGTTTCGGTTGGTTGTACTTTGTCATGCATCTGTTGCACATCAACATCATCATATAGCTTTAATACCTCGAGATGAGTTTGTCCTTGGATGGGCGACTTGTGGTGAAGAAGAGATCTTAGGAGAAGCCATTGGAGAGATGCTAGCCATAAAGATTGTGTGTGCGATGGGTCCATCATCTACATCGAATCGTATGCATCACGATCGGCGACTTGAAAGGCGTTCGATGATTGTGACCTATCTCTGAGCAGTTGCTCATCCACATCGCATCATAGGTCTTGGCATTGCCCTCGGCAAAGCAAATGATTCCTCTTCATTCAAAGTAGCACCATTGTCACGAGCTTGAGCCAACAACATCTTATCTCGAAGTATTCGGCATTTGTGGGCGCTTTGGAGATGTGCGGTTCCTTGCAAAGTGTCCTTCACCACCACGGTTAAAGCATTTGATTGGCTTAGCTTGACCTTGGTTACCATTTCTTCCTCGATTACGGTTTCCAACATAACCTCTCCCGGCTCCACCTCTTCCCCGATCATCTTGTCTTTCTGAATGGTTGCACCACGATCCTTCCATCTTTAACGGTGGCTTGATTATGTGGGTTAGATGCGATTCGAGGTTGTTGTTGGTTTGTGGGAGAGAGTTCATGTTTTGACTAATGAGAAGAGCAAGTTGATTAATGATGTTACCCATGTTTGCATCGGCATCGACTTGTTTGAGCGAGGATCGGGGATGAGTTTGTGATTACCATTACCCAAGGGTATGACTTGTGATGCTTTGGTTGTGATTCCAATGTTTGAGTAGAAAGCGGTTGAGTCATTAGGCGAACTTGTCTCACCACTGGTTGGTTTTGAGCGATTGAGAATCAACTTTTCAAACATGGCATGTCTCTCATTCGAAGGAGGAAGGCATAGAGTTGCTCATAGTTTGTATGCTTCAATCCTTTAGTGAGTTTCACGGATGTGACAAACTTGTGCCATTCGGGATTCATGTTGTTCACAAACTTTGAGTTCAACCGAATGTTAGGCATAGTCATCTTGATGTTCCTCATGTCATTCACTAACTTATGAAATCTCACATAGTACTCATAGACACTCTCATCGGTTTCATCTTGAAGTGCTCAAATTCATCATAGAGTTGGGATTCCTGTCTTCCATAGTTAATTACGAACACGAGAGAAGCATCTTAACGTTATCCCAAACGCCTTTGCATCGGTGTTATGATTGATCGACTTGTAGATGTCTTTAGGAAGACCTTGAAGAACAATGTTTGAAGCCACGATATCGCATCGAATCTCTTTTTCTCCTCATTATCAAGCTCATTGTACATCTTAGGTCCATCCATTCCGTGAGCAGGAGTACCATCTTCATTAGTATCAAGTATGTCTCTAGTCGTTTCAACCCGATATGGTCCTTCATCAATGGATTTGAGAATGTTAACACCATTTTCCTTTCCAAGGCAATACAATCGATTCGTTGAGCCCAAGAATCGTAGTCGATTCTGTCAAGCATTGGTGGGCGAGTATCGAGCCAGTGCTTGAACATCCTCGACAACGATGGAGATGACGGTAGGAGCGTTGGTAGACATGTTAACAGTTTTACGGGATTTTATAACTCTATGATTAAGCGGAAATAGATTCTTTCACGGATTTTACTAAATCAAGAGAAACCGTAAACAATCACTCAAGTCGCTAGATGATACCGTGCTAACTCGCTACCAAATAATGCACTAAGTCGCTAGAAATTAGTGCACTAAGTCGCTAACCTTTAACTCGCTACACGTTTAATTCGCTAGAGTCCCAAGTCGCTAACAGAGAAACAAGTCGCTAAGTAGTAACTCGCTCTGAGACTAAGTCGCTAGCAAAATTTGTGCGATGATTAGCTACACAGTCGCTAGATATGCAAGTCGCTAAAGAGCAACTCGCTCTGGACTAATTCGCTACCACAACTCGCTACCCGTGGTGGAGATTCCACTATTTGTCCTTTAACTCGCTAGCACTAACTCGCTAGCTTTTAACACTGTAAGTCGCTATGAAGAAATGTTATCCGTGGACTAACTCGCTACCATGAAAAAACATATAAACACCACTTTTCAATCCAAAAACAACCCAACCAAGATGATTCAAGCTTACCAAATGAAAACCTAAACACTTTTGATGATTCTAAACATAAAAGTACCAACAAAATTCAAACTTTAACACAAGAAATCAACCAAATGATGCAAAACCACTAAACTTTTCAAACTCAAAACCACCTAAAACCACTATAAATCCAAAGATGTGCAAGATATGATCTAACCATGGCTCTTGATACCAATTGTAAGATATAACTTTTCACATACACATCAAACCATAAGCATAAGGTGGCGTATAAGGTGATGTTCTAGAGAGAGAAAGTTAGAGGTTTAGGGAACTTAGTGAGAGAAAGTGAAAGATATTATTATGAGCTCCAACTCTCTACCTTGGAAGGTAGAGTATTTATAGTCTTACATAATTACGCCACACTATGGGTGTGGATCGGGCATACAGTGGGTAAAGACCCGTCCGTCCTCCACGGTGTTACTTAACTAAATAACTACTTAACTTAAAGAACTACGACTACGAGCTTTCTAACGATTACATATACTTGAGGTGACCGACTCTTTAATACCGGGAATTTCTAATTCCTAACATATCTAACTTTTTAAGTTTCTTATTAGCCATTCTTAGCTAAAAATTGAGTTCGGGAAATCAAATTTTATTGTGCCTTTGAGGTGTGCTAATTATCTTCCGTTTAATTAGTGATTTGAATATTCACTCTTTGTTCATACCATCTATATCTATATATATTTTTCTTATAAAAATCCAAAACCCAAAAACATCCAAAACGTATAAAACACAAAATATTTTCTTTTGTTTCTATATATGTATCAAAGATAAAAATACAAAAGATTTGTCGTTTTCTTTGTTTAATAATAACAACATAAAAGATTACCACCGCAAACCAAGGCGGTGTACTACCTAAGCGGGGTACGACCATAATAAGTTCCCGAACCAAAGATTTAAAACTTGCCTTTGTGTCCTTGTGATTGGTGTACCTTTTCAAAAGCCATTCATCTTGTGATTATTGGTTTAAGTTCCATTGTTTTGCCTCGATTTTGTTTTAATTGGATTTGTTGTTATATCTACTTTTAAAACCGGAAAACTCAAAAGATTCTTCTTACCCCATTTTCATAATTTTTCATAATTCCCATTCCTCTCCTTAACTCCGAGGTCTCTTAGAGTTAACTCTAGTGTATCTTTTCGCTCTTCTAGATCTGTAAGCCCATTTCGTGAGCTTGTCAAGATTCCAAGAAGGCGTGTCCGTGAGACTTTCGCTCCATCGATCGGATCGAGATCCGGATCGCTCACACTACTTCCGTTATCATGGCGGAAGAACGCCTATGTGTGAGCTTCTCCGGGCACCCATCGGCGGGTATGGAGATGCTATTGTTATCCCACCATTGTGGTGAAAATTTTGAACTCAAAACGGGTTCTTGAATCTTGTAACCTCAAGTCGATTCTATGGTTTTGGCGGGATGATCCTCATGCTCATATTCGATGGTTTAACAAGATTGCATCTACCATCAAATACAAAAATGTCCCTACTAATCTTTGTCAAGCTTCTTACATTCCCATTTTCTCTTGAGGACAAGCCCGGTTTGGCTTGAAAAACAACCCCTCAATCAATCGAGACATGGGAAGACACGGTGAAGAAATTTGTGAATGAATTCTATCCACCTTCCAAAACCACGAGTCTTAAAATGAAATCATCAAGTTCACTCAAAAGTTTGATGAATCCTTAAGTGAATCGTGGGATCGTTTTAAGGAGTTACTCATAAATGTCCTCACCACGGTTTCTCCGAGTTGATGCAACTCGATACTTTCTATAATGGAGTGAGTCAATCGATCAAGATTCTCTCAATTCCTCCGCTGGAGGAAATTTCTTGAGCAAAAGCATCAAAGAAGCTTTAGCGATCATTGAAAACAAGTCTAAAGTCCGCCTTTGCACGAAGCAAACGGTTGTTTCCCAAGTCGGTGTTGGTCCTTCTACTTCATCGCTCGTGAGTCAATCTAGCACCGATGCTAAGATTGACAAACTCATGAAGCAATTCAAGCTTTGGTTCTCTCCAACCAAAGAAAGTCTCTTTTCCACAAACTTCACCTCCTGTGAAGTTAAGAAAGTGGAAGTCGTGTTACTTGCGGTGGCCCCATGCTTACTACAATTGTATGGCCACCGATGGTAACCCTTTGAAGCTAATCTTTGTGGGCGGGATTTCTAATCGGGAGGCAACCAATATCGTGCTCCTATAGACCCGAACCACCGTCCCTAACCACTACCTGGACCTCCGGTTTCAACCAAAACCAAAACCGTAATCAAAATCGAAATAGACCAAACCAAGGTTTTCAAAACCAAGGTAATTTTAGTCCAAACAACGGTTTTCAAAATCAAAGTCAAAACTTCCAACACCAAGGAAACTTTAATAGAAACCGTGTCGGAAATTTCAACCCAAGGTATTTTCATGGCAATAATCAAGGAAATTTCCAAAATCAAGGCCCTAATCCAAACAATAGAGGCGAAATTTTCTGTGCAAACTCAAGCCATTGTTCCAACTGGACCATCATCGATGAGTTGTTGAAACAATTCATGAAATCGAGAGGAAATGAATCGGTTGTTGGTTAGCGGTTTCGACATTAAGAAGTCTTTAAATGATCGACCCTCGGGCTCGGTACTTTACCTAGCAACACGATCGCTAATCCGAGGCGATGCAAAGGCGATCACAACCGAAGTGGTGCTTCATATCATGGACCCGCTATTCCTACTACCTCTTCTTCTTCTCTCCGAAGGTAGTGGAAAGTGAACACGAGGCGACAAAGGACAAGGAACTTCCTACTAATAACGGAGGTACCAAAATGTCCATCCTCGGGTTGTCCGAAACCCAAAACCAAACACGAGTTGTTTTGAACCTCCGGTTGACAACCCAAAATCAAAACTTCTATTCCTTACCCTCACGTTTAAATGAGCAAAACTCCATGAAAAGCTAGTCATCAAATGGAAAAAATTTCAAATTTTCCAAGAGCTACATTTTGACATAAGCTTTGCGGATGCTATCATGTTGATGCCCAAGTTTGCATCAACTCTCAAACACATGTTGAGCAATAAGGAAAAAGCTGTTTGAAATGGCTAAGACTCCTTTGAGCGAGAATTGCTCGCGATTACATTAAAAAGCTTCGAGAAGCTTGGAGATCTGGAAAATTTCTTCTCCCTTGTGTTTTCCGGGGTTGATTGAATGCTTTGCCCTTGCCGATCTTGGTGCAAGCATCAATCGATGCCTTATTCGATGTGGAAGAAACTTTCTCTTCGAACTTATTCCTACCGCATGACTCTTGAGCTTGCGGATCGATCTATATCGCGTCCTCTTGGCATCGCCGAGGATGTATTCGTGAAAGTAGGAAAGTTCCATTTCGGTGACTTTGTGGTTGTTGATTTCGATCTCGATCCTCGGGTTCCCTCATTGTTGGACGAGGATTCACGAGAACGGGCCGTGCTCTTATTGATGTATTTGAGCAAGAAATCACGTTACGTGTGGGTAATGAAGTCATCACCTTTAACCTTGATCAAACTTTGAGGTACTCCTCAAATTATGATCTTGAATCAATTAATCGAGTCGATGTAATTGATATTGCTTTAGAGTAGTACTCTCAAGAGTTTCTTGGTTATCTTCATAATTACGTGGTGGGATTCCACCACATCTTCTCAACCAATCATTGCCGACTCTTCCCCTCTCTCACTCCGTTTGAGGAGGTGACTTCTTCTGGAAGAGATCGATGAATTTCTTGCTAGTGATGAATCAATTCCGCTGGAATTGATGGTGTTTATGATTCGGAGGGATATTCTTTATCTTGAGCAATTGTTAAATGAAGATCCATTACCTTCACTCCTCCGAAAGATATCACAATTGAGGAAATCAAATCGGTACAAACATCTCTTGAAGAATTTCCGAGGTTGAACTTAAGGACTTACCTCCTCATCTCGAGTATGCATTCTTGGAGGGTGATGATAAATTACCCGTCATAATTGCTAAAGACTTAGCGAGGAGGAGAAAAGCGCTCTCATAAAGGTCTTGAAGTCACACAAGCAAGCAATTGCTTGGAAACTCTCCGACATTAAGGGTATCAACCACGAGTTTTGTACTCACAAAATCTTAATGGAGGATGACTTCAAACCAATGATCCGACATCGAGAAGGGTGAATCCTAAGATTCATGAAGTTATCAAACAAGAGGTTCTCAAACTTCTTGATGCGGTTTAATTTACCCGATCTCGATAGTCCTTGGGTTAGCCCAATTCATTGCGTTCCTAAAAGGGTGGCATTAGCTGTTGTCACAAATGAAGAAAACGAGTTAATTCCAACTCGATTGGTTACGGGATGGCGTGTGTGTATTGACTATCGCAAGTTAAATGAAGCCACCCGTAAAGACCATTTTCCTCTACCCTTCATGGACCGGATGCTTGAGAGATTAGCGAGGAGCGAATACTATTGTTTCCTTGATGGTTTCTCGGGTTACTTTTAGATCCCCATTGATCCATTGGATCAAGAAAGACCACATTCACCCTTGCCCATACGGAACTTTTGCCTCTGACGTATGCCTTTTGGCCTATGTAATGCTCACAGCACGTTCCAACGATGTATGATGGCAATTTTCCACGACATGATCGGAAACAATGGAGGTGTTTATGGATGACTTCTCGGTCATTGGGGACTCATTTCAAACATGTCTCTCCCATTTAGATAAAATGCTCAAAAGGTGTGAAGACACCAATCTTTGTCTAAATTGGGAGAAGAGCCACTTTATGGTCAAAGAAGGCATAGTCCTTGGCCATAAGATTTCCAAAAATGGGATTGAGGTAGATAGAGCAAAAGTCGATGTTATTGCTAAATTGCCTCATCCTACTACCGTCAAAGGTATTAGGAGTTTTCTAGGTCATGCCGGGTTTTATCGTAGATTCATACAAGATTTTTCTAAAATAGCTCGGCCTATGACCCATCTTCTTGAAAAAGATGCTCCTTTTATCTTCTCACCTGAGTGCATCGAAGCTTTTGAAACGTTAAAGAAAAAGCTTCTTGAGGCACCCATTCTAGTTGCCCCGATGGGATTTACCCTTTGAGCTCATGTGCGATGCAAGTGATTTTGCTATCGGTGCGGTCTTGGGGCAACGAAAAACCAAGCATTTTCAGCCTATCCACTACGCAAGTAAAACTATGATGAAGCTCAAACCCATTACACCACTACGGAAAAAGAATTATTAGTTGTGGTGTATGCGTTTGAAAAATTTCGCCATACCTTATCTTGACCAAATGCGTGGTGTATACGGATCACTCGGCTCTCAAATATCTCTTTGCAAAACAAGATGCAAAGCCGAGATTGCTCGTTGGGTTCTCCTCCTACAAGAATTTGATATCATTATACGTGATAAAAAGGAGCCGAGAACACGGTCACGATCATCTGTCCGTCTAGAAAACCCTCACCAAGATGTGTTCGAGAAAAGGAAATAAGCGAAACATTTCCTCTCGAAACACTCAATGTGGTTTCTTTTCGTGGAGACTCTTCTACCCCATGGTTTCTTGACTTTGCAAATTACCATGCGGGTAACTTTGTGGTGAAAGGGATGTCGTCCCAACGAAAAACAAATTCTTTAAAGATGTAAAACATTACTTACGGGACGACCCTACTTATTCAAAATTTGCGCGGATCAAGTCATCGAGCGATGTGTGTATGGTTAGGAAGCTATTGACATTCTCAAGGCTTGCCATTACGGACCCTCTTGGGGACATCATAGCCCCAACTACACCGCCAAGAAGGTGTTTGATTCCGGATTCTATTGGCCCGATTTACAAGGATGCCCACGAATTTGTCAAAACACAGGCGCTTGTCAACGTCACGGAAATATCTCACAAAGAAATGAAATGCCGCAAAACACCATTCAAGTGTGTGAGATTTTTGACATCTAGGGCATTGACTTTATGGGGCCATTTCCTTCTTCTCGCGGTAATAAATACATACTGTGGCGTTGACTATTTGTCAAAATGGGTTGAAGCAAAAGCTTTACCTACCAACGATGCCCGAGTTGTTGTGAAATTCTTAAAATCTCTTTTGCTAGGTTTGGAACTCCACGAGCTATAATCGGTGATCGTGTGCGCATTTCTGCAATGACCGGTTTGATAGAGTCATGCAAAAGTATGGTGTAACTCACCGTCTCTCTCTGCGTACCACCCCAAACAAGTGGGCAAGTGGAAGTTTCCAACCGAGGATTAAAAGAATTCTTGAGAGGATGGTTGGCGAAAACCGTGCCTCTTGGTCGGATAAGCTAGATGATGCACTCGGGCCTTCCGTGCGACTTATAAAACACCCATCGGTGTACTCCATACAAGCTTGTGTGCGGAAGGCATGTCATCTACCGGTTGAGCTTGAGCACAAGGCATCTTGGGCCTTGAAGCATGCCAACTTTGATATTCAGAAGTCGGTGATCACCGGAAAGTTCAAATGAATGAATTAAATGAACTCCGTGATCAAGCATACGAGAACAAAAGGATTGGCCATGTCTAATAAACAAAAGGATTGGCTAATCCGAGGAGCAAATGGCTCTTGGTAAAGATATCTCAAATCCGTTGACGACTTGCAATTTGCCCAAAATTGTATGGTATTCAACTCACCATATCCTTAAAAGTGAAAAGTTGGCTAGCCCGCAAGTTTATGGCTTGTGGTAAAGGCGATGGAAAACCATAATTGGTAATCGGCTCACCAAAGATAATATTGATAATTTATCTAAGAGTTGGCTAGTCCGAAGCAAACGGCTTACGGTAAAGACAAATCAAATCCGTTGGAAGGCGGTGGTTTGCTCAAAATCACATGGTTATCGATGTACCATAGTTCTTACTTGAACCGAAACATTTGGCTACTCGAGTAATGGCTTTTGGTAAAGAGATGAAATCCATTAATTTTTCTCAAAACATTGCTAGGGACTAGCAATATCTTAGTGTGGGGATTGATGAGTGTCTAAATACTCATCATTTTGTACCAATTAAGCGCAAAACATCCGAAAACACTCGAAATGCATCAAAATGATAAATATATCACAAATAAGTGTTTTATGTGTTTTAAATGCAAAATATCAAAATCGGTGAAAAACGTATCAAGTTTGCATAATTGGCGACTTTAGTCCCCAAGTTTCAAAAGTTGTCAAAAACAGTCCTTGGTAAAACAAAATAAAGAAAAATATCATTTCAAGTCCCTAGGGATTCATGAGTTGTCAAAATTGGTCCTTGAGATTTAAATTTGCAAAATTACAACTTAAGTCCCTAAACTTTCAAAAAATGACAAGTTTGGTCCCTGGAATATTGGAAATTGTCAAGTTTGGCCCTTGGATTATAATTTCAAAATGTACATGATTGGCCCCTGGAAAATCAGAATTGGCAGCAATGGTCCCTCAAGTTTGGAAGAATTGCATTTTGGTCCTTGTATTAATAACCTAAGCCAAAACCCATTGGACCCCCTGCCAATATACCTTGTGACCCCCTGCCATTAACCATGACCCTTTCTTTTTGACCCCTTCCATTTGACCCTTTCTCTATTAATATAATCCCCAGTCAAATATGGTCAAAGCCCGCCCTCACGGGTTTCCCTTCCCCCTTCCCCCTCATCATCACCTGCAACTCCTACCACTCTCCATCATCACACCCTACTCCTACCCTCCAAACACCCCAAGCCAAGAAACATTTAATGCTTCTTCACCCTTGCACTCAACCTCTCCAATTTGTTAAAACCTTTTCCATAAAAATTGATCAAACGGCTAAAATCCACTCAAGTCATCCAATGGTCCTAAATTAAAGTGGGATTAGCTCGGAATGGAGAGAAGCCATTTGCTATAAAGAAGGAAGCAAGAGATAGAGAGTAGTAGTAGTTCTTAAGTTTAAAAATTTCCTTTATGTTGTTTTTTATATAAATGTTTTAGTTTAAGCAAGAAATTTGTAATATCAGTTCTTATGAATCAAACTTTAGTTGTTTTATCATTGTAATGTGTTTTCAATCATCAATTCAAAGTTTTAGTATGGTTTCAAGTGTTATGCTTACTGTTTAAAATTTCAGTTTCTAGTTCCTATGTTCAAGCTTCAAATAGCTTATTTCTAAGTTCTAATAAGCTTATATAAGCTACTTATAGCTTTTTGTGAGCTTATATATCAATCTCAAGCAATTTTGGATTCTGGTCAACAAAAGTCAACCGAGTCATCAATTGGACTTGGGCATGGAATTTGGGTGATGCGAGCTTGGATGGGTTGGAATAGACTAGGTTAGTATAGGATTGGTTCGGTTTTAGCACGCAAAATAATTTGGACATCTGTGAGTGAGTATCTCATTTCATTTTCAATCCGGTTTGCATATTATGCTTGTATGTGTATATGTGGTCATAAATAGCTTAGAACTGTTTAATTAGTTGTTATTAGGATAATTAAAATCAGTTTAATCAATAAGACAAGCTAGTTCAGTAGGTACCTCAGTTTACCTTGCAAAACAGTGATATAAGCAGTGTTTGGATCAGTGGGATTTTCTGAGATTGACCCTTGGTTTGTACTTGATAATTGCATCATCAGTCTTAATATAGATAGTTAGAATCATTTGAGTCAGTTATTTGTGCACTAGAACACTCTAAGTCAAAATTATCTAAATTCTGTCTTTAATTCTTAACTGTTGGAGTTTTTGAAAAACAAAAACTTGTTTTGTGCTTAGATATCATAGAAATAGATTGCATTAGTTTCATTTCACCATAAATCATCAACATCAGTCCACAAATTGGTTTTAAATCTTACAAAAGTCAACATATCAAATCTGTCAAAATAGTCAAAAGTTGAAATTCCAGTTTTCAGCCCAACTAGGGTGATTTTTCATTGATTCATTCTTGAATCAAATCAAGTGAAATTGTGGGTTTAAAATCTTCAACTGGTCTATTTTCTTAATATCATTTTTGTAGATTTTTGTGAATTTTTACAAGCTTCAAAATAGCTTTTCAAAATGGTGATATCTCCCTGCACACACTCGGTTAATCTTGAGTGTGCAGTGAATGCGAGGCTTGTCACAAGCTCGGTTTAGCTTATCTAGGTCGGTATTTGGTTCATAAGTAGTTAGCCGTGTCTAGCCTAGGTTCCAACTTCGGTTTTAAGTTTAGCTTATTTGACAAGCTTGTGCTTAAGCTCAAAAGTTGTGATAAAAGCGATTTTAGCACATAAGCTCAAATAATCAAATACTGTAGCTGGTAATTTAGAGGTTAAGGATAGTTGTATCTAGTTGCATTTGGGTACTTTTAGCATATTATAGCTTTTATAATCAATTGGTGGTCTTTGGTGTTAAGTTGCTTATTCCAAGTGCTTATTCACAAGCACTTTGCATTGCAGTTCCATTTTCTTACACACAACCCTCTGTTTTTACATTTTTCTTAGATTCATAATATTAATTTAGACTTTTCTTGAATTTTTCCGATTTTTCCAGTACTGTTTGCTATTTTTCTTTATTTTTAACAGTTTTTAGCCATTTTTAATTAGCTTTTAATACAATTAATTCAGAAAAGTTTCAAAAAAATAAGTTTTCATTTTTCCTAGGTTAAGATAAATATAAAAGTTAAAAAATATTTTTCCAGATTTTTCATAGTTTAATTTGTAATTTTAGTAATTTAATTAGTTTTAAATAGTTTTAATTCATAGAAAATAGAAAATAATCGAAAAAATACAAAATTAGTTTTGAAAATTCTCTTTAGTAATTTTAGATTTTCTAAGTCATAATTTCATTTTCTAGCTTTATTTCATATTTTCTTGTATTTTAGGGTATTATTAAATAGTTAAAAATAGTTTTAATTAATAATAATTAGATAAATAGTTTTAAAAATAATTTTATTTTTCTAAAATTTTCTTTTATCATTAGGTTTGTAAAATGTCATTTTCATATTTTTAGGATTAATATTGTTTCAGTTTACATTTTCTTTTATGCGTCGCGTAGTTTTTAATTTAAGTTTTATAAAGAAAATCAAAACATCATTTTGCAAATAGTGATAGCATTTATTTAATATATTTTATCTTTTTAGTTTTCTTTAATTTGCATTTAAGCCCATAATTTATAAACTTTTTCTTTAGGTATAATCGATCATATCTCTCTTCCATTCAAATCCTCTTGATCACTATCGTTTGACTATTCTCGCATTCGTTGGGACATAACGACACGGGAAACACTACACTCTCGATCTTCATTGCATTGGTGTCGAACTGTTTTAAGTTTCTTCACGGTTAGCCATTCATGAGTGGCTAGCTTGTGTGAAAAACTTGACGGTTCGGGAGCCAATCATTGTCCCAATTGTTCTAAGTTCAACGGTAATGTACCCTTTAATGTGGATAAATCTTGACGGAAAAGGGCAATACATGTTCATTCCGTTGTTGTGGGTAGAAGTAACATGAGGTGAGAGTGAAGTTGTTGATAGGGTATAATCGACATTCCTTTTGCATGGCATTACGTACCATTAGCATGTGCAATTCATTCTCATTGTACTCGAACATGAAGATCTCACATCCTCATTGATTAATTCAAACATCTTTAACCGTTCGATGTAGCATACATTTTCATTGTTGTCCACACATCATACAATTTAAGTACTTCGAAATCATTGGGTCAAGAGTGAAAGACATGATGTTGTAGTATGCACGCGATTTTACAAGTCTATGATTTAAACCGAGAAATAGATTCTTTCGCGGGATTTTACAAACTCAAGAAGAAACCGTGATATAATGACCAATAGAACGTGTTAAGATAACTTATGGACCCACACAATGATAGAGGATTATGTGTTAGGAGTGATGATTGTTTGAAGGATTAGCATAAGTGTTATTTGGTTGTGAATTGGTTTTGTTAATGCACGTTTTTACGGTGAAATTTAGGTCTAAAAACTTAAAAGCTTCAATAACTTCTGTTCGGAGCGGATTTAGGCCTCGAAGGTTGACCTAGTTTATTCTGCGTGCCATTCTCCTCGTTCTCACGGTCGTTTTGATGGGTAAAACGCTGAAAACGGAGTTACGGTTCAAAAGTTATGGCCGTTTCAAGTTTTGTCGGGAAAAGTCAACAAATCGCTAGTAAGACAAGTCGCTAGAGTGACAAGTCGCTAAGTTGACAAGTCGCTAAAGAACCAAGTCATTTGTGGATCAAGTCGCTAAACACAAGTCGCTAAAGCGACAAATCGCTAAGGTGACAAGTCACTAAAGAGCAACTCGCTAAGTGGGCAAGTCGCTAAGGAACAACTCGCTAAGAGACCAAGTCGCTAAAGAGCAACTCGCTAAGAGACCAAGTCGCTGAAAATAATGAAGACAAGTCGCTACATTGACCAAGTCGCTAGCCGGAGTGGTGCCTCCACTACTTTGTACTATTTGTCGGCTTGTCTCAATAAACAAGTTGCTAGAGCACAAATCGCTACCACTTCAACTGCAAGTCGCTACCAACTAACAAAGCAAGTCGCTACGAAGAAATATTATCCGAGAGTCAAGTCGCTAGGTAGAAAAACTTACATACAACCCTTTTCAATCCAAAACAAGCCCAACCACGTTGATTCAAGCTTTTCAAATCAAAACCCAAGCACATACAATGATTCTAAACACAAAAGTACAATCAAAATCAAACTTTAACACTAGAAATGATCCAAATGATGCAAATACCACTAAACTTTTCAAACCCAAAACCATATAAAACCACTAGAAATCCAAGAACATGTAAGAGATGATCAAACCATGGCTCTTGATACCAATTGTAATATATTGAATTTCATAAACACATCAAATAACACAATATGGTTCGAATGAGTTTCAAGTTCTAGAGAGAAAGTGGAAGATGGGAGCCTTTCTAGAGAGAAAGTAAACAAAAGAAAGAAGGTTATATTAGAATGAAAGGTCCAACCCTCTACCTTGGGAGGTAGAGGGTATTTATAGTTACATACTAAACGTCCTCCTTGATGTGGATCGGGCATACGGTGGGTAAAGACCCGTCCGTCCTCCACGGTGATAACTAACTAATAAAACAGTAAATAACGATATGTCTACGAGCTAACATATGCTAGACTATAGATGGGGTGACCGACACTTCACTATGGAATTTCCAATTCCTAACATAATTTATTCATGCATACACGTTTTATGTGATTTTAATTCCTCGAGGTTTGATTCATAGAGTTTTTTCTAACAATCTTTTAAATAGTTTTACATTTTACGTTTTTTGTTGTTATTACGTGTGTTTACCGAACTATTATTATTATTGATGTTTGTTTTACATAATTCTATGCAGATACGTTTTTAAACAATTCGAATTTAGCATGGAAAATACTAATCAGACCGAACAAGATAAAGTAACGGACCTCAAAGAATTTGCCAAATATGATAAAGTTGATTTACCAAATAACAAGTATTTGAATTTGAAAGTCAATGCTACAAATTATGATTTGAAAATTTGTGATTAAAAAAAAGATATATATCTGATGTTGTTGATGTTGAGGTGATCACTGTTGAGGATTTGAAGACAAAGACAAAAAAAAACGGATGCTGACATACTCAATAGTATGAGAGAAAAGGAATGGTGGGATAAATGAGAATGAGAAATTATCGAATCTCTAGACAATGAATATATATAGATGATTATTGTTACTGCCCCAAATGTGAAAAAACATGTGAATGTATCCCTAAAAAATGTAACTGCTCAAGACATTATTTACATTTTATAATAATAAATTCTTTATGTTAATGTTTTATATTAATGGTATTTACTTTTTAAATTTATGTTAATGTTTTATACAATTGATAATTTGTCATGTACCACATCGTATAATGTTGTATTTATCAACGGTGATAATTGTTTCACAAACGTTATCATATCAGAATTAGTTCAATATAAGAAAATAATAAAGAACAACTTATCATAAAATATGTTTTGTTTCTGACGGGTTTGATTTCTTATACGCAAAACAATTGTTTTTTTATCTTCCCTTTTTATTATTTTTTTGTGTTGTTTTTTATCCGATTTGCTTTTACTTTTTAACGCTATTGAAACATATATACTTTTTATTTAAATGTATTATTTCCTTATTTAATGAGCGCTAATCTTTTTCAATAAGGAACATCGTACTAAATATAAGAGAGACATTATAGGATCTTTTAAAACTATAGTTATTTTCACCAAGACTTTTGCTATATTTGAATTACGTTTTAGAGTCTATATATACTCGCCGAACAAAATTCTTAACTCAATTCTCAAATCTTATTCATATATCTACATACTCGCATATTCAAACTAAGATGAAATCACCAATGACTTTTATCAGTCAATTAACACCAGAACTAACTCCTTGTACTATCAAGGTAAAAGTATTAAGGACATGGTGTTACAGGGAAGTGTCTATGCCAGTAACTCATCGTCATTTTGAGATGATTGTCATAGACGAGAAGGTTTTTTTTCTTCATATTTTCATGTTATACAATAAAATTTATAATGCGTCGCTGTAAAAGTTTTGTTTATTATATGATTCTTATTTTTTAGGGTGACAAGATTCACGTTATCATAAAGAATGGTAGATTAACGTTTCTTGATAAGTATTTCAAAGACGACATGGTGGTTATTATAAGTGATTTTAATGTCATTCGTAATAACGCAAGTTACAAATACACAAAACATCCATACATAATAAGTTTTCATGGATTCGCATCTGCACGTCTATCAAATACATTTAATGGTAATGTTACTACCACTGGATTCGTAGTTACCAACTATTCTGACAAAAGATCACTGAATTTAGACACATAATACATGTTGGTATGTGCTACAAGATATATAATTTTGTGTACTACTAATATTTTATTTTGCAAATTTACAAATATCCTTTAATGTTAACATTATTTGTGTTTGAGATATTGAGGAGAAATATTTGGTTGGGAGTGCGAACTTATAGATTATTAAGTTTATTGATGTAAAAGCGAATATGCTACCTCTAAAACTTAAGGATACATTTAAGTTTACCAAAATCTCTTTTACTTTTTATCTCTCGTTGTATAACACCAAGCTTTATACTCATTAATGATTTCTATATTTATAAATTACATAAACTTATTTTTTTATAATTTTTATTCTTTACTTTTCGAAGTCGAACTTACATGTTTAGTAATTGGTATAATGGAAGTAAAGTTGTTTGATTACATTAAATCTATTGAAGATGAGGACAAGTTATTAATGGATATAGGGAATGCTAGAGTCTATGATGATGGGAAAGGTGTGTATATACATATACATATATATATATATATATATATATATATATATATATATATATATATATATATATATGTAACAAAACAAATATTTTGTAAAATAATTTTATTGCTAAATCAACATTCATAATTCGAGACCCTCCTATGATATATGTTAACCATCGATTAGGAGAACGTTTGAAATCTTTAAATTCAATAGCAAAAATGTTTAGGGTAGTAATTCTCAAAAATTTATAAATTCATAATTATATTTGTAGTTTCGACAACCAAGTCGATGTCTTGATTTTATTTTATACAAGTGGATGACAAGAAACAATAAAGAATGATAGAGTTCATGAAAAAAATGCTATTAAATTAAAAACAATTATATTATAGATTTATTTATATTTCATTATTGTATTTTAGTTTGAACAACATAATTTCATGTGTTTCTTATATAGTAATTTTTTTTGCCGTTTGAATATCAAAATTATGTGTATTTCTTATATGATATTTTGCTTTTTTTTTTAAAAAAAACATTACAAAAAAAATCATGTTGGTTTTACACACCATTAAGAAAACCCAAAACCTTAAGAAACCCACACCACTACATCAAAATTGTTATTGTATTTTAGTTTGAAAAACAGAATTACATGTGTTTCTTATATAGTAATTTATTTTTGTTGTTTGAATATCAGAATTGCGTGTGTTTCTTATATGATAGTGTTTTTTTTTAATAAAAAAATTCAAACAAAATCATCTTCTTTACGGGCCATTAAGAAAACCCAAACCCATAAGAAACCCACACACGCATCAAACAACCATGACAAAACCTTAAACTCCATGTTCCAATAAATTAAGAAATAAATTAATAGAAGAAAACATAAACACACAAACAATGTTTATATATTTTGCATAAAGTATTATATAAAAGCGAAAAAGGCTAAAAGATAAACACACAAACAATTTGTTTCTAAAAAGCAGATCAACCTAAAACCTACTAAATATAATTTAATATACATTTGCATCTAATATTTGTATTTTATATGAAAAGATGTTAAAACTAAATTGATTAACGAAAATACATCTTTTCTATATTTAAATTATTATCTAATAAGCAATAAACATTTTACCTAATAGGCTTAATAAAAATTTACTAAATTATATCTATATAAACACAAATAGTTCTCAATCATAATTCATTAATACAGGTTTTATGTGATCTTCAGTGTGTAGGTTTTCTCAATATCAATAAATATTGTTCAAACTGATAAACTATTTGTTATAATATGTCTTAAACTGTGTTTACAATAATATTATTATCGGAATCATGCAGATACCTTCCTTAGTAATTGTAGTTTACCATGGAAATCAATAAAACATGTAACAAAGATACTGTCAATGACAATGAGATCAAATTATCAAATAACATTGATTCGAATATGAAAGTTAAAGGTACGAATCGGTTTGCAAGTTAAAGATATAATAGAGATCCAAGCTTTTGAGGATTGTGTCTCTTTATTATGAAAATAATGATACCCGTCCAACGAATCAGCGTATTATTTTTGCTACCGTCCAACATGTTATGGATATTGTCAATGTGAGTGTAGGAGCGATGAATGTAATTGCCTAATAAATGATTGCAACAGTTCATCAGAAGAAGATGTATTTATACGTGTTATGAATTTCATTATTATTGAATTTTGAAAAAATATTGGTTTTATGTTTACAATTTGTGTTTTTTCAAGCTTGAACGAAGTGGGAAAAAAACTATAAAAACATATGAAACTTAAAGCCGTTGATATAATTGATAATTAACAAGATGATAGTTAATTTTTAGTTTTAAACAATGATTTAAGATCATTTGAGGACAAAAGATTATTTACATATCAAGGGATCAATCTCCACACTCCATTTTTATTTGATCTAATAGATGAGATTAATCCCAACAATTTAAAAAACCGACTTTCATCATTTTTTTTCAAATATTAATATCTTTCAAACCGTTAATCGTTAAGCGAAAAAAAATATATCATTGCGACAATCATTTAATTATCTTTCTATAGATAGGCACTTTGATATACTTTAGACAAAAAAAATCGTATTTTCACGTTTTTTTAAGTTTTTCTTTTTAACGTTCTTGAAATTTGCATTAAAAATCATATATGATAAAACACTAATTTAAATATCACATGTGATATTAGTGTAATATCATATATGATATGTAATATCACATGTGATATTTGTGTAATATCACATATGATATTACATATCATATATGATTTAACACTAATATCACATGTGATATTCAATTTAGTGTTTTATCATATATGATTTTTCATGCAAATTTCGATGTAAAAAACGAAAAATAACGAAAAACGTGAAAAAAACAAAATTTTTTCTTTTTCAAAGTATATCAAAGTGCCATCTATAGAAAGATAATTAAATCTTCGTCGAGATGGTGTAAATATTTTCATAACGATTAACGATTAAAGATATTTAAATTATAAAAATAGGTGAAATAATAAAATGCTTTTAATCTTAGCCATTGATTTCTTTTTGATGGATGGTGAAGATGAGTCCCTTGGTATGTGAGAAAAATTTGGTATGTAAAATAACTCTCCTCTTAAACAATTATATTATGGATTTGTTTATTTGTGTTTTGGATTCCAGATTAGAATTATATCACGAATTTGTTTATATTTTTACTTGCACAATACCGATTCTATATATTTAATCAGAAGAAGAGGTATTTATACGTGTTATGAATTTCATTATTATAGAATTTTGAAAAAATATTGGTTTTATGTTTACAATTTGTCTTTTTCGGGCTCGAGCGAGTGGGAAAAAACTACAAAACATATGAAACTTAAAGCCGTTGATATAATTGATAATTAACAAGATGATAGTTAATTTTAATTTTAAATAATTATATTATGAATTTGTTTATTTGTGTTTTGAATTCCATATTAGAATTATATCACAATTTGTTTATGTTTTTACTTGCACAATAACGATTATATATATTTAATAAATTAAAACTTATCTAAAAAAATTAAACCCAAAACCCCGTGCGGGCACGGGGTCTAAAACTAGTTCATTTATGTATCAATTTACATTAGAGTGATGTAGTTATTTCGTATGATGAGATATCGCACCCATAAGATGATCAAAGCACATTAAATAACGTGAATATCAACATAATCATCATATTCAAACCTAATTTTGTAGCATTGATTTCTGCCTTATAATAAATATATCTTGGCCTTTGGTAGATTCCAAAATGATATTAATGAGCATTAAAACTTTGGCTTATAAGTTTTTGCCAGTGAAAGATCAAATCTTCATTCTCGATCGAGAGATCAACAACTCGATTTGAGATAGGTAAGTGCCTATCATCAAGATGGGAATATCCTCTAATTTGAGCATTAAATCATTCATAAGTACTTTATTCATTTTGGTATTGTTAGCACAACGTGGGAATGCTGGGGTATATTCGTGTTGGGGAGGTTGTCTTAATCAGTGCGTGTTGCTTGATGAAAAGAAAACCGATGCGAGAATTCCATGTTATTGGGATTGTTTGAACAAATGTTTCCCCCGATCACCTCGACCAGGTAGCCCCGGTCCAAGCAAGCCTCCATCTGAATTGACTAGCATGAGTCAATCATCGTCGACTAGTGACATTCCAAGCGAAACTCCCGAATCGTCAACCTCTGATGATTCTCATGAATACGTTAGTCGTAAATCCAAGTTCCCTATCAGTTTGGGCAGAAAGTATTGCATGATCGGTTGTTCTTTGCAAAGTTGTTTGATGCCAGGCTTTGCAGGTACATTTATTTATGTTTTCGTTAATATTTACACTTTTTTTACAACATTAATATTTATATTTTACACTATTTCGTATAAAAACAAATAAATTGTGTTGCTTTAAAATAATATAAATTGTTTAGACTTCAAGAAATTATACTTTATAAAATATAAAAGATACTTTATTATATATTTTACTATTGAACGTGTGTGTTTTCACCTCGTAAAAATCACTTCGTATATAAAGTTATAAACCATCAAATGAAGGTTTGTGTACGAAAACCCATCAAATGAAGTTTCTTATATATCGACATAAAAATGTATTTTCAGTTTCACCTCCTAAAAATCAATTTGTATGATTTTACACGATTTCTATACTTGCAATAAATTCGACGTTAGTTTTTATACATATAGAATCATACGTATTTTTGTTCTTCTTACCATCAATATTGTTATTTATTTAAACTAAAGACACCTTAATAATTTTATTTTATATTTTATTATATTAACCATCCATAAATTTTCGTTTACAATAACCAATACAAAAGTTATTGACTTTATTACTTTTTTAAAAATATATAACTTTAAACTTTTACGTATAAAAGTGGAGCAATATTATATAAACAACTTTTTCATTTATCATTAATTTAACTTGTACTTTTGTGTGATTTGGCTTTGCAGTTAGCACAGATTTGAAGACATGCTTGATAAGGTGCAATAATAAATGCAAAGAGCAATAAATGTTTGGGTTAAATTTGAATTGTTTTAATAAATAATTTTCAAGACAATGAATATCTTGGATTGTTATGTCACCTTGGTTATATTTAAATGAAAGGTATATCTTCTTTATTTGAAACTAATAGTAATAGCTCATGATACTACGTGGTAACAAAAATCGATTATATCTACCCATGTTATTAAATTCTAACAATACTTGTTTTGGAAATATAATTGCAAACACCATAAAACAAAATAGACCGATAGATATGTCAATCAATTCAATTGTTAAGAAATCTAATAGTTTCTTAACTACCTTTAAACCCTACGTATAAACGCAGATAATAATACTAATTGATTTGTTGAGTATTCTTAATAAACTCTAAAAAAATTCAATAAATATTGGATTATAATAGATTCAATAAAGATAAATAGCAGCAGGGTATGCACAGGAAATTGAGTTAAAATAAGAAGTTCGTTTAAGTTGTAAAATTAGGGTGCAATAGTGTTGTGACAAGTGGAAATTAGTTAATTAAATTTATCATAAATCACTAAAATGCAATAAGGGTAATATTGACTTTAGACTCGTGTTCATATTTCCTTAACCCGTCATAATTAACTCTCAACAACAAGAACTAGAAAAAACTACTCTCATCCGAAAAATCACAGCCTCCGTTCACAAAATGATGATGACTTCCATTTGATAATCCTGGATATTTAATTATTCTAGTTGCGGCACCACCTATTCTTCTATATTATTCTCCCATGGCCGACAGCTTATTTGAAATTTCTACAACCTTTTGGCGACTAAAACTAAACCCAAACCGTTACTAACGATTGCTTTTTTTCTATTTTTGATAAGAACATATTTGGAAATCGATTTTCTTATGAATCCATTGTGCTTTTCTTCTTTGATAGGACCCGTCGGGTTTATTGCTCGATAAGGCATATTACCGAATATGTGATACTTAACCCTTCAATGGCGTTACACATCCTCCTAGCCACCGCCATCCTAGATCACCGATGTTTCTATGCTTTTCGCAAGGATAAAAGTCAAAAAGTGTTTATGTGGCTATGAGATTTGTAGTTTTGGTACTTTGTTTTGAATATCACTAGATTAGTTATTTATTTGTTGTGTATCAAACAAAATTTAAGAGGATGTGTATCACCAGTTTAAGAGGTTATTAGTTTTTTGGTTGCTTTGTAATTGTAAACGAATTTTTTGTGTATCAATGGTTCATGCATATCAGTGAGACAATAGTTGTGTTATCATTATTTGAGCGTTAATTTTTTTTTACCCCAATGGCCACGAGTTTAATTTTAGTATTTGTGTATCACAAAACTTTGGAGTCTATGTTTGCGTATCAAGAAAATGTCAATAAAATAAATTTTATGTATTAGTGGTTATTGTCTACCATATCAATTAGTGTAAGACTTAGACAAGTGTAATAAGGAGACCATAAGACCTCATTCACCACCGTCACATTGACACCACCTCAGTTTTCCCTCTCTACAAGCAACTTCACAATCAACTTAGTGTAATAAAATAAACAACTTCATCACTAAAATATACTCACTTAAACACATATATATCTCACCAAAACACACACACAAAAACACACTTGAAGACTCGGTCGTCCACAAGACCGAGTCTTCATTTTTGAAGCTTGAAAACACATGCTCCGTTGGAGCCGTAATAAGCTAGACGCGTGCTTCTTTGGCCATGTAGGACCAAGACTCGGTTTTGGAAGCCTATTACGGATGGGCTTATGAGTTCATATTTGGGTTGTTTATCACCAATATACTTTTTCATTTTTTATTCAACAACATTTAAATAATTCTTGAATTCATGCACAATATAAAAACTAAAAGCTTATGTATCAATTCACAATAATATATATTTATTATGTATGAACAAATGTTAGACGTTTACCAACAATTTGTAAAAGATTTATATCAATGAACTAAAGGTTAGGTAACTAACTTTGTAATAAAATAATAAAATATAACAAAACTATGGTAGTTTCTCAATAATGGAATAATGAAATACTGAGATGTTTGGTTGATAGTATATTTTTATTTGTAAGGCTACAAATCCGAATACTGACTTTGAAACTTCTAGGGTAGCAGTAGAATGGTTTTTTTTTAAATGGTACATAAAATGGCGAGTACAACGTGCAATGCATCAACAATGTGTTGTTGGGGTTTTTGAACACCAACGGCAGCGCCAACCGCACCGGTCCACATGCCAAACGGCGCCATTCGTCCCTTTCGTTGGATAATTGGCGGGTGTTGTTGGGTTTTATCTTCTTTTTTGTGAGTGAGTGCGTTATCTTTGATGTTTTGTTATGAGACCCACATGTACTAATAAGTAATAACAATTATAGCTGAGGAGTGTGTTTTAGTTATTGTGGGTGATATTGGGTGGATGTTGAGGTGACACATGAATGACATTTATTGATACACCACTACACCAAGCCCTCAATATTCAAGATTATTACTATATTGCCGTTGATGTAATTTTCAACAAGTGACATCATCAATACATTATCAAACGATTCGGATTACTCTTCATTAAAAAAAAAGAAAAAAAAAAGAGCGCATTAACTTCTACTAAAAACAACTCATAAACGAATATAAAATATCGAATCACAAACAAATTAAAATACAAACATGTTAAAGTTACTTAAGCAGTTGCTTAACTAAAAACAACCCATAAACGAATAAAAAATATCACTTACTTAAGCAGACACAACATCTGAATTTATTCTTAGATCATTCATCTATTTGATTGATAATTATTGTAAAAAGAATCGAATCATTTAAGCAATTATAGCCAAATAAGAAACATTAAATCATTGTAATTGAAAATTTAAATTAGAGATGGATCTCATAATATTGCCAAGTTATTCGATTGTTGTTGTTATCGGTCAATCGTTTATTGGGTAGTGGTCATGGTGTGTTTTGTGGGTGCCGTATGTTGTATTATGCGTGTGTTGATTTATCTTTTTTGTTTACCATTAGACACCTTTGATTTTTACAAAATTATGCCTTCTTTTCTCTAACTTTTTATTTTCGTTTTTGACATTTATACTTTTATGTTTATTTTTCATAAAAATGAATTTTCATAAAATTTAGACCAAACTAGGAAATAATCAAATTCAATTATTTTTCAAAATCCAACAAAAAAAAAGAAAAAAATTATTACTCAATAAAAAAAAGTATGATTTTTTAAAATACGAAATTTATTTTATTATCTATCACTCCTCCATATAAGGGAGGGTTTGTTCAAATGTCATCTCCCCTAAAATTCTATAAAAATGCCACGTGGCATTTATTTTGCCCAAAACTCTGTGAACCGTTCGATGCAAACAATTCCCTCCCTCATTCAATGCCTGAACCGTTTTCCCCCAAATCTCTAATCCTCCTCACAAACGAATTCAATCAAATTAAATGCTTTTGACCTTGACAAATCAGTTACCAAAATTGGTTCATATCAAAATCACAATCATATCCCAACCTAATTCTGTACAATTCCCCCAAAATCAAATCCCCCGATATTCATCAAGCCGCGAAACCCGTTTTTCCCCAAATCATATTCAAACCCTAAATTAGTTTCTCCCAAATAAATTCATACCCGAAACCTGTTTTTCCCCAAATCAAATGATCCAATAAAAAGAAGCGGTTGGAGAAATCAATCATTAACCAAATCAAGCATGCTGATAAGCAATCAAAAAACTAAACATTCAAGGATGTTGGATGTGCGGAAAAACCAAATTAACCAAGTGCATGAAATTGGATACTTGATTATTGTAAGGTTTATTTTTATTTATTTTTTCTTTCAGTTTTTTTTAATTTATAATTTCATTAATCTTGCCGGTTTTCAATAACTCTTATGTTGTTTTGAATATATGATTGAATTTGCGTGTAATAAGGAATCATCAAATGGAGGTAATTTATCATTTTAGGGTTTAATTGAATTTAAATCAAGAATTAATTAAGAGTTTGTATTAATTGAATTATGTTTTCATGTAATAAATCGTTTATATAGTTTAACATTGGATATAGCAATTGATTAGTTAGAAGGAAAAAATTGCACCTAAAGTTGTGAAAGTAATAAGTTTCTAAAATGCACCACTAATTGCAAAATGTATAATATAGCGTTTTAGGTTCACTACTGAAGAAACTATATTAAAAATCAACACACTGAAGTCATGGTATGGTGTGAGATAAAAATCAACAAGAACGGGGAATGTGTTTGGGTTGAAACTGACCATTGTTATGGTGCGAGATAAAAATTGCATGGTTGGTCTGAACCGCCATGACTACTTTGTTACTCTTTATGTAGCAGTGGCCAAATAAGAAGAAAATAGGTGTTATTTGGTACTAAATTTAGTGTTATCGTTTGACAGTAAGATCAGGGCTATGTTGTCAGTAATATTAGGGTCTGTACACATTTATATGCTGCTATGAAAACATGTTAAGGATAGGACAATTTTAGATTAGATATGAAAACTTTTTGATTATGCGGTTTGTTATAGTTGAAGCATTTGGCTACGAAATAGGAAGAAAGAGAGTATGCAAAAGGAACATGAGTTGAGGGTATTTCAAGAGAGTTCAAAAGACACCATTGTTTGAAACAAAAATTCAAAATATGAGTGGTTTCCTAATAGTAAGTTAGTAACATCAATGGGAATGAGAAGAAACTCACAAGAAAGTAAGTAATCTTTCTTCAATTTTATTTTATATCGTTGATCTCTAATACCCATTTGCATTGGTATAATTATAAAATTAGTGCGAAGCCACAAGGAATGACCGAGTTAGAGAGGAGTCGCAAAGCAAATAAGGTATTCATACTATAAGCACACCATCATTACACCATAAAGGTCCTAAACTGTGTGAAAGTTGTTATTTTTAGAAGTGCTTATTTGTTTATTAATTTTTTTATAGGTGCTTAGGGGGTGTTTGAGATTGTCTTTCCATAACAGATATGCAAAGACGCAAAGGGCACGTACTCCTCCAAAGCAACCTATAACTAAATCAAGGACTACACATAGTAAGCCATTTTGGAATTGTATTAATTATTTTTTTATAAATTTGCTCAATCTGATATGATAAATTGATAATATGTTTAATAGGCGTCGTCTTATGATAATATGTTTGATATGATAATATGTTTAATAGGCGTCGTCTTATAATTGTATTTATTATATATTGAACTAATGTAATTATATTACCTTCTTTTTTGCTTATTGGTGGCTGATACGAAAGCCTTGGGGTCATCTGTTTTGATTAGTTTGTGGATATCCGAGACATTGGTTTGAGTTCAACAAAGATATGCTTATGCACTTAACTACTATATAGTCTAAACTAAATTCTAACCGTAGGTGATAGAATGGGCGGGTTAGGTAACGATGGAAGTGGTTTAGCTATAGTAGACAGTTAATTTAATGCTAAATTTGGGCTAAACTTACTGATTACAAAAGGATTATATTTATACAAGAAACACAACAAAGCGTGTTGTATGCAGTTATGTGAACAACCCTATTGATTGCTACCTTGAAACATTTTTGTAGTTCTTTGCTTCGTATTGATATTATCTTAATATTGAATGTTGAAGAGTGATCTTGGTGTGACCTTCAAGAAGGATGATCAAAGAAAGTTTGTGAAGAAGTTTCGATGTACAAGGTATGCTTTTGTGTACATTAGTTAGTGAAAGAAAGTTTTATCTTCGCCACGGTGGATGTATCTTATGACATATAAAGATTGGATTCATGATAGTAGGAGGCGCTCACGACCCTTCAATTAAATTTGATCATAGGTTGATAGATAGAAAAGAAGGTCGACATTGCACGATTCTATCGGTTTTAGTCAAAATATGTTTTATAATTAGAACCAAGCCATGTTGTTTAAAGATGTTTATCTAGCATCTTATTTATTACTTTTCCATCTATTTTGTTTGTTCTTTTAGGTCGATTGCCATTGTTCATGGGTCCAAGGAAATAATAAAATGAAGTTACGGAGAAAGAAGTTGCTTACAATTGATGTTGTTGTATTAGCATTTTCGTTATTACCATTTTTTCGTTGTTCATAAATATGGTTTCGACTCAATGGGTCACTCCATTGATCTTGGTCATGCATTCTCATTTTGTTCATAATTACAATGTGACGAAGACGAAGATATGCCCAAATGGTTCAATGTGCACAACAAAATTAAAAAATTAAGGTAATGTTTGTTTGGAAATCTAAGGTGAAACATGAGGAGGTGTAATTTCGGCACTCGGAAGCTAATCAAGAGAAACAAATGATGCAGGTCATTATTTTCGTTTAGAGGTCAGTTGTTGTATACGTTTACTTCCATAGTTACAGTTCTTTGAAAACTTTCTGTTTTTCATTGCTATCTATTAGTTTATAGTATAAGGTAATCTAAAAGTGTAAGTATCTTCTATTTGTCATCACGGTCATTTCACCTCTCGATTTGTCTAATCATAGGAGAACATGACAAAGCGAGCTTCGATGGAGTTAGCAATGCGAGAACAAGTTATACAATACCCATGTGCTCTTTGTGATCATTTCCTTTATCATTAGAAGCGGCATGTAAGTACTTATTAAGCGAAAGAATAAGCATAATAAATAAGCCATCCGAAACCCTTCATTCGGATTTCAAATGATGTGATTTTTATTGCAATAATAAAACAGATGAGCTACATGATACGGATGAACATGCTGATGACCAGAAGGAAGATACGCATGAGCAGCACAAGAGGGTAAATTTTCTGAAAACTTGTAATTCAATAAAATCACGTCAAAAGTTCAAGAAACATATATTTGTAGCGTTTTCATTTATGCAGACCTTCTCCTAACAGAAACCACCGCATGACCAGTTAGATTGTGATCTTATAAATGACAAGGCTATTATGTCTTATATCGACACGAATGATAAGGAAATGGACCCTGTTGAGAATTTGTAAGTCTTAAAATTCATTCTTTAGATTCTAATAGCTATGCTGGCTAATAAGTTTTTTAAATGGTTATAAATCTTCTGCCTTTTTTGTGTATCTTACTTTGGTTCAATCATTCAATCATGGTCGACTAGGAAATAACCATTATGATAATCGTGTATATTGTGATGAGAAATGTTTGGCGGTTAGGAGTTTTAGAAATAACCATGCCATGACTTGATAAAAGTGACCTACTATGTTACATGAATTTATCGGCCAAATGTGACATCAGTAGTTATATATCATTGCTTATTCATGTTGACCGGTGTATGCTTATTTGATTAAATTGTGATAGATAGCGTAAATAGTGACTATTATTACATCCGAGACTATTCAAGTCAGTCCAATGAAGCAAGTTTGTTACTATTCAATCGAGAGCAATCATTGCATTTCATCACCAATGAAGTCAACAACCTCTAGAAGGTTTAGTACTGCTAAATGAAGGCTGGATTTTGATGGTTCTGAGATGACAACTTCTGATATCGCGACTTGATATCCCGACATCATGAGAATACTACGGGATCTCCTTGGAAGATGATGCTTGACAAGCGGTTAGCAATAATTTTTTGTTCTATGGGTGATTGGTCATTGTTCTTCTGTGAAAAGGGTGTTTGATTACTTGAATAAGCGAATGACAAGTATATAGAAGTCCTTATTTGGCTATCGAAACACTATGACGAATGAAATAATGAACACATATTTAAGTTATAAGTCTTTAAGCTATTATGCTCCTACATAATTATTTGGAAGTTATCTGATAATATGTTTTCTTATTTCAAGGTCACACTGGAAGCAGAAGTTACAAATAAAGGAGTGCTTGCACTATATGGCCGACTTAGTTTTATAAGAGCAAAAAGGCTATTAAGATACTACTTAAACGGTGTTGATGCATTTAGATTGAAGCTCCTATTTCCCCATCATGGATCAATAATGAAGAGCAAGGCACCCTCCAAAGACGAGGAGACATAGACACAAGCATCCAGCAAAGCATTAGGGGAAGGTGTATACCGCATACTAACACACCAACATAAGAATGATAAGAAAATGCACACCCGTCTGATCTTTAAACTGGAATTCCCTTCAGCATAAGGTGAAGCAACACAACATCAGCCACAAGAGGCTTTAAACGTTCAAAAGGAGGCTTCTTTCCTGTTACAAATAAAGAATCCCATCCAAAAAGGACGAAATGAGTTCAGGGGACTCGAGTTATGTATTCAACTTATTATTTCAACATTTCAAATCATTCAGGATGATAATATAGGTGGCAAAAAATGCAAATCAACGTATGGGAAGTGGAAGTTCGATATATAGAAATGGCCAAAAAGGAAGAAAAAAAGGTTTGTGATCGTTGGTAATGGAAATGTGATCGCTTTTGGTTTGAGAAAAAGGTCACATTGGAACACACCGATGTGATTAAGAGCGGACTACTAAGAAAATAGGGTTGTGGAGTGTTGCCCTTATCTGTTTGAAGTATGGTTCGATTTAGTTTGGTTAGAAGTTTGTGGTTGTGAAACAAGTATTAAACAAGGCGCAGGAATTGATTCCTAAAGAGCACGATATTTTGGTTATTGCGACTAAATTGAAAGAAACTAAAGGAAACACGTACATGGTGGAAAAATAATAGAAAAGGGTATGTGGGCTTTACGAAAAGAATAGGTTGCGATTGACCGTGCAATTTGGATAAAGGAAGTGGTTGTGCGGGCTAGATTAGTAGCAATGTGTACTACAATTGAAAATCATCAAGATTCATTTCAAAGAGTGGTGAAGGAAAGAAGGCACAGGTGGACACTCAGTACGAACCGATTACCTAAACAAGTGGACATTGAAGAACACGATCCGGTACACGAACATGTAGTCATTGAAGTACGATCGAGTACTGAACGTGGAAACACTGAAGTACTGAATGAGTACTTGATCCGATGCACGAACGCAGTAGAAGGCGAGGTGCACGATCTTGATCATTCAATACATGATCGGACTACTACGATCTGATTTAGCACATGATCCAAGACCGATCGAGGATAAAGGGATGTTGCATTTGAGTATCGGGTTGATGATTTTTCTTAGGGGTGTTTGGCTCAAGAAAAGTGGAGGACGATTAAAGGAATAAGGAAGGTTACGTCGGTGATTTGAATGCTTAGATGCTTGAGGACTTGCATTATTTCAAGCGGGATGGATTGTTATGGGTCAAAATGAGGAAGTCGACAAAAGTCATTAGCAAAAGTCAAGCACATCAAGAACCCAACAACGATGATACAATTACTTTTCATTGTATAAATTCCATTCGATGGTTCATTTGTAATTAGCTAATTATAGCGTAAACATTTTCCTTTTCTATTCTCTCTCAAATAATTGTAACAACTATCCTCCATTAGTAGTCCAATTAATTCGAAATTCGTTCTTTCTTTTGAATCAACTGTTAATAGGATAGATCGTTCTTCGGTTCCTTCATTGAATCCTATTAAGATCAAATCAGTATGATAATCATTTGTTAGTCATTTGTATCCCGTCTTCCTTTAAAAGCTTGATAATGTGGATGTGGTGGATATAAAGGTAAACACATTTTTATTTATTTGGACTGATTCTGAGAATTGTTTCGCAGGAGACACTTCTGATTTTGTGATTAGCTTTACCTTCATAAACTGGTCGGGGTCTCGGTATGCGCTATTGTATTAACTAATGTGTCATATGAAGTGATGAAATTTTAATGATTCATTTTGTGACCCCCATATCTCTTGAGTCAAATTGTTTATTTTGGAAGTGTTTACGTGTTTGAAATGTTGACTGTTTGATGTTATTTTTTAGTAAAGAGGATGTTATAATAATGGAAGCAGTTTTTGTTATGTTTGCGTTTCTCGGTTACAAGTTTCTCTAAGTCAAGGTCAAACGTTGGCAAAGGTTTGACAAAGATAATAACTACACAAATGCTAGAGGTTCTTCACAGATTATGTGTATCTTTCTTCATTTTCATTATGCCCTACTATAATATATATGTATCTTTTTTCTTTTACGATTATGATTGACAGAAACTTTTTTTTATTGTGAACATTATATTAAGTTTAACGATATCTTAAAAACTATATTATTAATTTTATCTTAAATAATTCTTGAAGCTAGCCGCCCAGCGGGCGGGCCTGCGGCTAGTATATATATATGGGACTACATTGACACGTCATTAATGCTGACTAGACACTTTAATGTTGACATGGCACATCATTTGATGAGGTGGAAATGATGACTAGGCACAATTTTCGGATAAATAAGTAAAAATATTGTAACTTGCAAGGTTCGAACACTGGTCTTGACATCCGAAGATAAGAGCCTCTACCAGTGGAGCAATCCACAAGTTGTGACATAAAATGCATTCCAAAATTGATATACCAACAAAACCATAACAGACAACCCTATAGTCTAGCATTTCCAAACTACTCAACTTTACTCTTCAATGTGGTCAAACAAGATATCATCATCCCCCATTTCACACGGCATTTCCAAATTCAACTCCCCACAATCAACAAAACTCTTAATTTTATTCAAAAACATATTGACCTAATCTATACCATTTTTTTTTGGTGTGATTCTATGATTTTCAAAAGCCTTCAACAAACCCTGATTTCACCAAACTGAGATCGGCTGATCTATTCCAGGTTTGTAATTTCATGATTTTATAAAAATTAATTGATCAATTTGTTTGACTGGTGGTTTAATTGATTTTTTGGCCTTTTATCTTTGTTTGATTGATTTTAGCATTTTTTTTATAGTTGTATCCACAAATTTATAAATAACCAATATGTTGCTATGATTTTTTATGATATTTTTTGATTGTTTGATTTATATATATGGGACTACAATAAGTTGTCATTCACAAGTATTATTCCGATCTTAACTCACTACATTTAACCGTATTTATGTTCCAACTTATTACGATTTTGTATGTTACCTAACTATAGGTTCAAAGTTCACATGCGTGTTATTGGCGATGAGTGGGAGCAAGCCCTTCGTTTTGTTTGATTTGAAGGTATCCAAGCTCATTAACGAATCTTCACGCGGACTTGTGGACATCCAAGAACATGTTAGTTTGGTTCAACACATGCATATTAAGGATACACTTTGTCCAATCTCCTAATCCGCAATTTGTTTACTTGGTCTGGTGATGTCGAGGCATGCCTTGTTGCGTTGGAAAAGATGGTCGGAAGGAAGTATTTGTAGATAGTTGCTTGACATGGCCGGAGAAACCATTATTCAGATGTTTGTAGGTCTACTCATGGAATTAAGATATTATGCCAGGTACGTGTTTGATGAAAATCCTCATAGGAAAGCTAAAAAATGTATACTTTATCAAGTTTATGATGTCGAATTAAACTTATCAGGTGCAAATGAGAAGAATATTTGTTAGAGTTATGGCTTAGTATCATTAACTTTTGTTTAACTTGATTGATGTCAATATCAGTTGGTGCATTTGTTTATTAACCCGCATTAAAAAAGAAGCTATATTAGTTTTGTTTCTTAACCATTAACAATATTAAAGAATAATTATTTGTTTTTCAGGTGGTGGGGATGGTATTATATGGCACTAATGTAAATATATAATCTGTTGTTGATGAGAAGATTAATAAAAATGCTTATTGTTACATGTTAATAGATGTCACTTTTATATTTCATTACTCTCAGGACATATAGAAAATGCTTTTAAGTGTTCTTCATTTCATAGAAAAGCAAGAATCATGGTTTAAGCCTATAAACTGTTGTGGTCATTAATTTATTATAGATATTTCATATTTATTTATCGTTTGAAACATAAGAGATATGTGGTAAGTTTGACATGCCCTTTACATCTTCAAAACAGGCCAACTGGAAAATCGGCTGGCGGTTCCTTCCCCTAACTCTGACTGAGGCGGTTGCCACCATGACATATGGACTGTATAAGGCGCTGATGTGACGACATTGGTATGAGAAAAATTGTACACCCTTAATTAGGTGGATTATAATGTGTTTTAAGTTGATGGAGTCCATTATAATGCATTCTATACACTTTTTATTTGGCCACTTCTTTTTACAAGTTAGTGACAACTAAGTGTATTGTTCGTAATAATTTTTTTATTGGTAACCTAATTGAAATTTTTGATAGTTTGCTATCTTAAATAGTTAATTCATAACTTGTAAATTTGATGTTCTTTTGTATGGAATAAAACAGTGACCGCCTTAACTAGAAGTCGGGCATAGTTTGTCACATGTTCACACAGACTAGCCGTTTCCTTCTAACAAAATCGACTAAATTTAGTAAAGCAATTGGCATAAGTCATGGGGATGTTCGTACTGTATCCTAATTCTAGATTTTTATTTTAAGCAAGAAATATTGGAATACTTTGGAATGGACCGGTGAATACACATGGATGATGAAGATAGAAAGGTGCAAGATGATATTATGTAGCCGACACATCACGTACTTAGATAGTTGTCTTGAAGGAAAAAATTCATGTAGCTAGCTAAACTTACCATTTCAAGGAGATTATCAAGAAAGAAGGCGAAACTTCATTTCAAAGTACACGATCACAATCGAAAAGCGTAGTAGGCCAATGATGAAGATGTCTCTTCAAAATCCAAACATAAGCATGATTCACCAAAGAAGATGTCCAAGAAAATAGAGACTCAATTTTCAAATTTCAGCAGTTGTTGTAAGGAAGTTGAAGATGAGAAGCCACGCTCAACTTCAAGGTTAGTATCTATTAAATCACTTTTACTTTAAATTTATCTAACAAAACAATGCACATTTAATGGTTTTCTACTGTATTTATGTATATATGGTCTTACAAAAGCACTTATATTGGTATGGTTGTTTATAATCTTGAAGCTTTAATTATATAGAATTTAAAGTATTTTTCCACAATTAAAATTAGCAATGCACTTCATAAATTCAATGAGTAATCATCCTTAGCGACTCTTTCACAACATATAAGGAAAGAATTGTGTCCGAGCACTGTTAACAACCCAAAAACCATCTTTCCAAGGTAATATTGTTTTATAAAATGTTACCATTAAGATGTTATGAGTACTTATCCTATGTTTCTTGCGAAAAATGCACTTTGATTAGACAATTTGTTTGGGCTGGTTGGGTAACATGTAAAACGTGTACTTATGGAACAGTAGGGTAGGATTGGTCTACATCCACTTCTTAGTCCATATTTTGTACAATAATTTATGCAATCATTAAACCCAACCTATTGGTCGCTGTTCAATGAGAACTTTATAGTCTTAATGTGGTTCTAATAAGTTTTAGATGTTTTGTGTTGATCCTGTAATGTTATTTTGATTATGTGATGGCTTGGTTTGCTTGATCAACTTGATGATCTAACCCTTTGAAATGCAATTTTTTTAACTATTGAAATGCAATTAAATGCAGTGGCAAAAGTATTGAGCTTGATGATGTTACTTTCCGTCAATGTGTAAACTTGACTAGATTTAATTCAGAGAAGACCGTGAGCTTTGTGCCTCCTGATGGTTAACTCGAACTGATGAAGTAAGCTTGGTATTTGTTTTTTGAATGTCGCAATTTTGACCCATTTACGTATGAAAGTGGAGATCTGGGCTATATTATATTTCTGGCTGGTCAAGTGGCCAAATTTTAGAAGGTAGTTACAATGGAGTTGTCTGATATCAAATAAGTTGCATTAAGCTCCATAATAGTTAAACACATTAGTTACAACAAGTCCATAACAAGAGATCCAATCACACGCATCAGCAGAAGCATACTCAAATTGCTATTGAAGTGGGAGTTTACTTAAAGGTATGTGTTTTGAACTTTGGTTAACAAAATTTTGCTAAATGATGGCCCTCTGTGTATTTTGGCGTGTTAAGTGTTGAAATAAGGTTTAAATAGTCATATGTGTAGAAATTATAATTAGTATAAGTTTGGTTGGATCATATATGATTACATGAGATATTTGTCCTTCTATTGTGTCGAGACTCTAATCTATTTTTTTATTTGGTGTATTGTAACAGGAGTAAGCATAAAGATCATTACAACTAGCAAAGGGAAGTACAAGACTATGATTTCAGATAGTTGCTTATCGTAAGGTCAGACAACTGTTACAATTTAGTAAAATCACTTGGCTCCTTTCTGAGTTCAGATGTGGGAAACATTTGAGGTTTTGAGTTATATTGAATACATGGAAACAAAAAGTTGTCTGTTATTTATTCTTTAGCTTCAAGATATTAGATAATACTTTGTATATATGTATCATAAGTTTTGGGTTTTGACTATTATTTGAATTGTAGTATATGTAAAGAGTGGCACGAAGTAGTTATGCGCTTATCATAAACATCGGTACATATATAACTCAACTTTTATATCATTATTTAATATTTGTAACAAGAAAGGTTGATAAGTTATATTTCACATTTGAATTAATAACATATACTTTGTTATTGCTCACAAGTTATTAACTTGTATTTTCTCTTATCGTATGCAAATCATTTTATTTCGTTCTTAATGTACTCAATAATTCGTTCTTAATGCACTTAATAAATTTGTTCGTACATTTATAATTGATTAACCGTTACTTTTTTTCCACCTAATATTCAAAAGGCAAGCCCACCCATCGGGCGGACCATGCAACTATTTATTCGGCACAACCTTCGTATGATTATCATTGGCTGTTTGGGGCATCTGCGTTAAATAGGTTTCCAAAACACATCTTCGTCAGAATATGGTTTGGGTGTATGACTACAACTTGTGTGGGTTATTTTATGTTTGAACTTTTTTTGAGTTTCCGTTCTCTTAGACAATGGTTTTTTTGGCTGAATATTACGTATTATTTATTTACTAGACAATGATGGCTTTGTGATCCCAAGCTAGGAAATTGAACAACTAAATCAAACCATAACAACAAATGGTCCGCAAGTAGAAGAGCCAAAACACATAACTAGAGTTAGTATATATAACTTGTCAAGTGCTTAACCATTTTTGAAGCATTAGAGGTCGCAGTTTAGATCCACAACCCTTCATAGAAAGTTATTGTCGTAAGTTTTTGAGCAAAGTTTATAAAACTTCACTTGGGAGTTTATATACATTTGTTACATGATATATATATATATATATATATATATATATATATATATATATATATATATATACGGCAATATTGCCCCATTTTTAAGCTTTTCAACGCTACTTCACGATTACTTTACATACATTTAGAATTCAACATGTATTATCATGAAACTAGCCCGCCCATTCGAGCGGGCTATAAAGCTAGTATATATCTATATCTATACTACTATATAAAACATTTGGGACTTTCTATATAAAGAAGTCTTAAAAAATTAAGACCAAAAACATTTCTTATAATGGAAATATTTTACTTTTGCTAGGCTTAAAAATTCCAGCATTAACATAATTAAAGTGTTACATATGAACATTTAAATTTCTTTACTGCAATATTGATAGGAGCCCATTTGAACCATTCATATTGTAACTGCCGGCAAAATTTAAATATCTCTACTTAAATGTCTCTACATTTCAGAAATATGTTACTCCCTTATAAACCTCTTACCACCTCTTATTACTTACAAAATAAAGACACAAGAAATAAAAAAAACACACAAGCCCTGTTTTCTCTCACTCTAAACCACCATCAAAAGTAAAATTGTCCCTCCACATGGTACCCGGTCAATATACCCGCAAATCTATATCAAATCCTCATCGGTCCAAAGTCAAATGAAAAAAAAAAAAAAAAAAAGAGAGCGAGAAGTGTATCAAACTCGGAATAGCCAAGAGCGCCTACAACATATATTCTATCTCATCTACTTAAGTCAACAAGAAACCACAAGAATACTAAGTCCTAATCCCATCTCCTACCTCATGACTACAACAACATCTCAAATCCATCTCTTCAAACCACAACAAAGATCCGAAACTAAAATGACAACAAGACCTCAGAATTTTCTTTCGTGTTTCACAAGAGTTTTCTAGACCTTTAAAGATTTTAACACTCGAAAGAATAATCTTCATATCTGTCAAATACTTAACTTTTTTAAAATATTCGATAACCAAAAAGAAAAAAACAATAACAAAAGTGTTCATATCCTTTCTTTCTTTTGATATGGAAACCGAAAAACAAAACAACAAATCGAACCTACATGAGACCTTTATAAAAATATTGTTGTCGTGTTTCATAACTTCATATTTGGTTGTGAGATACGTGTTTGAGCAGTAAGAAAGTTACAGGTTGTGTTTGTGATTCAAAAATGAACTGAAACAATAAAGTATTTATGCATTTGTGATTTGGATATGATAAATGGATGTGTTTGTCTTGTTATTGATATAGATAGAAGAAAGTGGCTTGGTTTTTTAGAAGAGAGAAGAGGGATATTGTGGAGAAAAATAAAGGATATAACCACTAAAGATTAGGGCTTTTGTTTGTTAGTTGATGGATTTTGGCTTAATACTTGTGTATGATTGTTAGTGGATGGGAATATGAATTTTCTTAGGCATAATTTCGTTTGGGTTGTCTTTTATATTTTTAGAGTTGGCCAAATGAATTGTTTGGTATTTTATCACCGCCTTAATATCCAAGATATTGATTAAAGTTTATTTAGCCTAATGAGTAGTATATTTGATTTTGCGCTAATTTTGATATTAAGTTGGTTAATGTTAATAGTGAGTTTATCTTTGTTGGTTAAAATTTATTTCGAGTTGAGCATACGGATTTAAAGTGTTAACTGAATTTTGTTGATTGGTTAATGCTTAATTTTAGCCGAAATTGTTTTGAGGTTAATGGTTACGTTTGGGATTAGTAATGACAAAGCGACTAATTTTAGGGGTTATATTTTATTGACGAGATCGGGATTAATCCATTATCAAGATTCACTTAACCGATAAGAAATGTTACTATTTGTGTGTTGAGAAATTGAAAGAAGTGTGTATTGAAAATAAAATGTGAGTTTTTTTGGACCATAGTACTTTCAAATTTTATTTAACAAAATAGGTACTTTCAAATTTATTTAACAAAATGGGTACTTTTAACTTTACACAATTATTTCTCAAATATTTCCACTAACTTAGCACTTAAAATGCAACATCAGGTATTGCCCAATATTTCCACTGAGACACATACTTATATTAACAGGATAAAAAAATTGAGGTTGCCAACATAGAATTTATTGGTGCATACACTTCAACTCGAACCAACATGAACCCAAAAATTACTAAAAGTGTATTTTGTGCACAACTTCAACTACACAAAACTAAATGAACAAAAGATGTATAGTTGTCCACCAATGCATAAACTACTCAAACAAAATATCCATAACAAAAGTCAGGTTACTAAGACACATAAAAGGGGTCTCAAAGGCATGCATGTCTGGTTTAATTACGGCTCCGCGGGTCTTTTCCTAGGCCTAGAAGGACATGTTTTCTGATAATGGCCACTTTTCTTACAAATCCCGCAAAGGCTAGCTTTTCTTTCTTCTTTAATGTTCATTCCATTTCGAAGCCTTGTTGAACGACGACGACCTCTTCCTTTTCGTCTAAGATCAGAACTTGGGAGCAATGTGATTGATGCTTGTGGCCAATATGCTTCATGAGGAGAGGGAAAAACTCATATGCCCAAGTAGCTGAATACTCTACAATTGAGTAATATCTTTGAACATATTGTGAACTATTCAAAGAAAGAAACGCGCATGCACTTAATACATGAGAGCACGCATACTTGTTAATCTCCCATTTACCACATTGCAAGTTTGTTTCTCCAAATTAACAACTTGTACATTTTTTCCTCTTTGAGTCGTCACCTCAAAAATACCTTTCTCCCTATTAAATGATCTCATGGTATGTGCACTAGCCTTTGTCATTGAAGCAGCCAATTTTGCAGCAACATGTAGAGTATGCAAATTTCCGTTAGCTTGAACACGTTCTTAAGAACGTCTCACATTAAAATAGTGCACTACTCTATAGAATTTTAGTTGGACACATGCCGTTATAGGTAAGTAACGAGCACCCTTGAGCACACTATTAAAAATCTCTGACATATTTGTTGTGAGCATACCGTAACGCTTACCACCATCATGTGCCAACATCCATTTGGATAATGGATGTCCTTCAAGCCACTCACGAGCTTTCGGATTTAGGTTCCCAATTTCTTCCATAATTGAGTTGAACATTCGAACTTGATTCTGACTCCCGACACGGTAAGCTAAGACTTTTAAATTTTGGTTTCGAAACTTATCATTAAAGTTGTTGACGAAATGCCTTAAACAATACCTGCAAAATGATACTTAGTTTGAGACACTTGGCTTAGCGTGGAAGTTATTCAGGAGAATGATGTAAAGAATACATGTGGAAACCGTTCGGCTCCAACCATGGAGATCCTTGATCGTTAACTACCTTTAAAATCCCACTCTGGCGATCAGATAACAGACAAATACCTTTTCGTTCTTTCACCACATGCTTCTTGACACGGTGGAGAAACCAATACCAACTACTATAAGATTTACTTTCAACAATAGCAAATGCAAGTGACAATATTTGATTGTTGCCATCAACTCCCATTGCAATCATCATTTTGCCGTTATACTTACCATACAAATGTGTACCATCAATGCTAATCACGGGTCGACAATGCTCAAAACCCTTGATAGAGGGATCAAAAGCCCAAAAAACACGTCTAAACTCCACATGATCGACATTTGGAAGTCTTTGAATGGACCATTCAACAACAGTCCCAGGATTAAATTTTTGAAGTGCGGCTAGAAATTTGGGTAAAGCATTATAAGATTCTTCCCAATTCCCAAATATTTGTTCAATTGCCTTTTGTTTTCCTGCCCAAACCTTCATGTACTATGGAGTATAGCCTAACTTATCAATTATTTCTACTCTTAAAGTAGGAATACTAATAGATGGTTGCTCCTTTATAAGATGTTATATTTCTTGAGCAATCAGATTTGCATCAATATTCGGATGGTCTTGAGTAATCTTGTTGTGTAAACATGTATGTGGCCCGGTATATTGTGTGATTTTGAAATATCCACTACGTTTACGTTTGCATGCACGAAGTTGCCACTTACAGCCACATTGTGTACTTAGACGACATCTTATTTTCCAAATAGTGGGACTTGTTTCGACTACTTTATACTGCCTATGCTTCCGGATAGTGTATAGCTTAATAGCTCTAACAAGTTCGTCCTTGTCCTTGAATGAATCTTTTTTTAACTCCCGTGATAAATCATTCTTACTTTCAGAATACGATATTGTCCAGTTATCAATATTAGCCTTTTCCATTCCCTCCACACTAGTAAAACAAGAGGGTACCTGGTTATTAGAGTAGATATCTTGTCCATCTACATGTGGTGTTTCATCTGTTTCATTTTCAACTCTAGTATCCTGATTACCTCTGATTCCATCGCCATCTCTGGTTTCATCATCATTCTCAGAATCTTCATCACTTGTTCAAATCCACTGCTCATTTCATTGTTCACTACAACAATTTGAGACATTGTGTTGAAATCCTCATTCTCCGTCATGCTTGACACAACATTAGTTGGTAAAAACTCGTTGGTACTTTCTTTTGAAGTGTTATTGTTTATCAAAGTTGATTCTTGAGGTCTGCAAGTAGTGTAACAAACAAGTTTTATATGAGCATATCAACTAAATATGAAGTTAAAAGTAAACGCTATAATAAGTAACAAAGAATATACCCGCGTGCTATATTTATGTGGTTGTTATAATCCTCATACACGACATTAGTAGGTCAAAACTCGTCGGTCCTTTCTTTCGGTATCTCATGGGGCAATGAAGCATCCTTTTACGTTAAACTCGTCTTTTGAGTTCTGCAAGTAATGTAATGAACAAAATCCATATAAGAAAACTACAGTACTTAAGTTGGAACTATAAGCTAAAGTAAGTAACTAAGCATAAACACATGTGCTATCTTAGTGTGGTGTTGTGTTTCAACCTCTAAGTATACATCGATTGTACTTAGGTTCGATAAAGATTAAGTACTTGAAACATGATCTCGATATCGTCATTGTCCGTGATTGGGAGAGGAATGTATTTCATCATTTTCCCAAATCCAGACGGATATCTACATATAACTTTGATACTTTTTTTGTTTATCAATAGATGTAGCAACATGAAGTTGGTTGATAAGTTCGTTGAATTTTATTCCAGGTTAAACCTTGATTGCTTTGCTCGTCGGCTTGTTATAGCATAGGGTTATGGTACAAAAAAGATACTAAAGTTTCCAAAAAATTTGTCCTAAGTTACTATAGTTTCATTTTGTTCATCTAGGTTACTGAACTTTGAAACTTTATTCACTCGAGTTCTTGAACTTATAAAACATAAGTTCGAGTTCTTGAACTTTGAAAGTTTGTTCACTCAGGTTACTGAACTTATCAAAAAATATACGTTCAGGTTACTCGAACTAACCCTAAATTTATCGAGTGTATGCTTCCCGAAAGTTCAGTAACCTAGATGAACATAATGAAACTATAGTAACTTAGGACAAATTTTAAAAAACTTTAGTAACCTTTTTGTATCATAACTCTTATAGCATACACCTTCTGGTCCGTCACAAATATTGCCGCCCCAATAACATAATAGTATAACACACTTTGATGTCATAGTCACAAAAGTCGAAAACCTGGTAAATGAAACATACTCCTAAAAATCAGTTTTGCTTAATCATATCTAGTATACTAATTTCACAAAAGTTAATTAACATACAAAAATCCAATTGAAATCAACAACATCACATGAACTTATAAGTCCTTAAATCAGCTTACGATGTCCCAATTACCCATAACTATAATTCAAAAAAATCGTTCCTAACTGGCTTATAAGTCCTTTTATAAAACAGTTAACCAACATGTAAGAAAAAAAAAAACTAAATAGCTCATAATTGCTAATAAGTGTAAATAACAAACCTAACAATACAAAATTCTATTCCATATAATCATACTCAATTGGATACTTACTTCAACAATTAATTTACATATATAACAAGAACTTATCTCAAATAAGCAGCTCCTAAACCGGAATGAAGGGGAGATCGAAAAACAATAACGGGAAGTCGACTTTATATGGTGCCGCGGTCGGTGATGGTCTTTGACCTTTGGTTCATGTTGAGAATTGGAGGTTCATGATTTGCAGCGTGAATTATAGATGAGAGGTTGATGATGAATGGTCTTTGACCTTTGGTTCTTTTAGTCTTCTTTTTTTCTTTAGTTTAATGTAAAAAGATGAAAAGGAAAAAAAAACCACTATTATAAATTAAAATAGATTTGAAAGTACGGGTTTTGTTAAATAAATTAGGAAAGTACAAGGGGTCCAACAAAAAACTCATAAAAATATATGGGATATGTATAGTGTAAAATGAACCACATTCTTTCAGCAAAAATAATATCGTAAGTCTAACAGCGCAAGACATTCTTGTAATCTTTTTTTATTAAATTAAATATATAAAGATGCTCTGTTTGCACGGGTGGAAATTTGACCCGACTTTTGACCACACTACTCGCGCCAACATATAAAACCCAAAACTAATCCCACTACTCCATTTCATCACATTTCAATTGAGCGCTCCACAAACCAATCATTCACTCAAAAGCTTCAATGGCGTCAGCTGATAACACGGACCAGCAGCAGCAACTTGCACTTTCCGACGCCCACTCAGCTCTCTCTTCCGTCATCTACGGTACTACTCTCACTAATTTCTATCCATACCTTATTTATTAACGAATTTTGAGATAATTTGTTTGTATGAGTGACGTCATCGACTATTAAAACTACCGTAATTTGTTAGCGCATTTTATGTATTTGATTAGATAAATTGTTCTATGGATGACGTCATCTACGGTACTACTTACAGTTTGCTTCTAATTCGTGTGATTTTGCATAATGTAAACCTAAATTTATTAGCGAATTTTATGTATTGCTAGATATGCAAATTATTTGTACTTGATTTGATAAATTGCTGTATGGATGACGTCATCGTATGGTACTACTTACAGAGTTACAGTCGTTAAATCAACAAATGTTTTGAATCTAACTTATATGAATTTGCATCATGTAAACCTAATTTATTAGCCTTTTTTTATATAAGTGCATTACGTAAACCTAATTTGTTAGCGAAATATATGTGTTAGTTAACTGTGTTTATTATTCGATAAGTTATCATCTGCGAATGTTATGTGGTTATTTGATTAGATATATTGTTCTAATGTCTATTAGGTGAACGTGATTACTTAGCGACTTTTTGTATTGTTGGATAAATAGTTGTATGGATGATGTCATCGACTCGAACCTTATTTATATGCGATATTTTGTGTATCTGATTCAATAGAGTTGTTATATGCATAAGGTGAACCTAATTTGTTAGCGATTTTTGAGTATTAGTAGATACCTTGGTGTATGAATGACGTCATTGATGAGAACGTAATTTATTTTGCCATATTTTATGTATTGGATTCGATAAATTGTTTTGTGCAGTAGGTGAACATGATTTATTAGTAGAGATAGATAAATTGTTATATGCATGACGTCATTAATGTGAAGCCAATTTATGTTTGATTCTTACACATTGTTCTGCGGACGACTGTGCTGAATTTAACCTAGTTTATTTGCGAAATTTTGTGTATTACTCGATAGTTTATTATACTTTTATGTCATCAACGTGAACGATGAACCTAATGCATTTGAGATATATTATGTACTTGATTAGATATATTGTTGTGATGCGCATTAGGTGAACCTAATTTGTTAGTGGATTTTGAGTATCATTAGAATGTTGTGAATTTGTGAATTGTATGTATTTGATGGGATGAGTTGTTCTGCGTATGACGTCACTGATATTAACCTAATTTATCAGCCGATTTTTTGTATTATTAGATAAATTGTTATATGCATGAACTTAATTTATTTGTTAATGTTATGTACTTGATTAGATTACATGAGCCTAAATCACAAGCGGATTTTTTGTATATGATTAGATAAATTGTTTTGTGGACAATGTTTTGCCTAGGTGTAAGTACTGCATATTTCAGAATTCTGTTAACTGTGTGTAGCTTTCCTGTGTGTTATAATAGAATCTGATAACGTGCTGTGGCTCTTATTGTCGATGCTATGATAATTTGCACCTAATGTTGATCCTAGTTAGTTAATTATTTTGGGTAGCGGATTTTTTGATCAAATTCTGTTAGAAGAATGTATTATGGAAATAAGTGTTGCACTGCGTGTGATTTTGATGGAGATATCATGGTATGAGTGAATTGGTTGTGTCTCTAAGATATATAGAGGTAAGACTGTTGAGATTCTTGCTGAAAAAGTGAAATTGAAGAATGATATATCTCGTGCTCTTGGAGAGTGCTCTGTTGCGCTAGGTTTTTGGAGGTATTGGGTTATCACAAATGTTTGCATTACTCAGTCACATGCTTGACTGAAAATCTCTATTCTTTTGATACCAATTTCTGCACATGTTTTCGGACCTCCTGAAAACAGGAATTAAGTTAAAGAGAATTTGGTTTTGCATTCTCAGAGGAGTTCCTTATGTTGGTTTATTTTTGGTTAATATGGTAGCAATAGAAATATAGGTAACTCCTGGTTTTTGCTCTATAATGAGCACCGTGGTTGAGCTGGCGATCTTAACATAGAAACAAGGGCCGTAGTGCCCGTCATAAATCGGTGGGTAGGTATTGACTCAAGAGCAGATCTGGAAGCCATGTGGTGATGCTCTCTGCATTGGTTTTATCATTCAGAGGCATGACAGCAGAGAGCGGGCTAGCTAACATATCTACAAAGAAATAAATCGTAAGCCTGTAGTCAAATCCGGACGACGAGTGCCTTAGATGTGGTGTCAGTTCATAGTTCGTACACCAATAGGAGTCTGTGCATACTATATGTGGTAGAACGTACTGTATCATAGCTTTTTAGCTTTGTCTTGTTAAAAGTTAAAAACGATTATCCTCTGTTAGTAGGCAACTGTAGTTTTACTGCTTCATGAGTCTGATAAAAGTGTTTATCACTTTTGTTATGTGTAACACTTAAGTGCCTGTTTAATCGTAAGTGGCATCATATAGCACACAGTGGGAGTTGAGTTTTGGTGATGTTAAAAACATCCTTGTGAATAGCCGATGCTAGACACACCGCCTCCAGTCCTCCACCCCCACCTCCATCATCCATTTCTCATCTGATTCTCATCATGTCACTTAATCCTAATACATCTCTAGTACCTGACCTATTTGTGATCCCTTTCCAGTTTCAGTTATAAACGATAGTTGTGTAAGATGTTACATTATAAAGAGGTAGGTTGAATTAAGATTCAGAAGAATGTAATTATTATTGATATCTGGATATTTACCCCATGATTTACCAATCTGATAAGATGTGTCTCTAAGTTTATATTCTACTGTTTTGTGTAATATTGTACTTTCTGATATTTGTTTTCTGACTTTTTTTAATCTGACAGCTAAAATTTGAATGGTTCTGTTTACATCTGATTTAATAAGTTAATCAATCTTCTGTAAATGCAGAGCTTTCACAGCAAGTGCAAGCTGGAATGGAGAATATGCTTAAGATGATAACGTGAGTAAAAAAAGTTGCCAAACCAATATAAACGTTATAGTAATGGTCTATATATTCTCGTTTAGCTTATCTCTACTTTCTGCGCATAACTCACAGTATCTCACTATCTCATATCTAAACTCTTATTATTTATGCTCCCTTCATCACCCCTATCTCGACCCTCGCTTTGTGTTACTTTAATATAATTAATGAAGTTATCTTAGTGGCAACTATTATGCATCTATGTGAATGATTATATTAGTCAAACTATCTTTCTGTCTGTGTCGTTCAAAATACAGTGAAATTGACCAAGGTTCGGGTGGAATAGTAGAAGACATAGAGAAATGCAAAGAATCTGCTCTTGAGAGGAAAAGCACTTTAGAGGAAGAGAAGGAGCGTTTCCAGAAAGCAGCTTACTCTGTTTTAGACATGCTCAACAACAGGGACAGTAACTAACGTTCAGGTAATCATTTTATTTTTTTGCAAAGCTATATCTTCCATTGACATCAAACTTGTGAAAACTTTATATTACAGAGGCTATAATACTCTTGTATACTTATCTGCAGACAACATTCTGTATACATTTGGTATTAAAGAAGCTAAGCAAGTTTCCTTTTTTTGTAAAATTTAGAACTTGGATTTTATTTTATCATGTATTCAAGATATAAACAGGTGGTCATTCTCTCTTAAAGCATTAAGATCTTCCACTTGAGACGCATCAGCCATGAGAACTGTAGTTCCTCTTTTCCCGAATTTCTTCTCTGCATGACAACATAGGTTGGAAATTTTAGTAAATTGAATAAGATATATTGTATAAAGAAAAACCTGTTGATTTGGATCGCATATCACGAACTTACAATCTAACATTCCTTATGGCATTCAAATATTTTTTCAATATCAAAAGACACTATATGCAGCTGGAGTATTTACCTGCTAAGTTTAAAAGGTCCTCTATCGATTCTGGCAAGTGTACAAGTTTTCCTGTCCTTTTGCTATCGGTTGTTTCCTCATGTGGATGATGGTCATGGATTACCACCCTTAAGGGAAATGTGTTTGAGAGTACTGAAGTGGGTGTACCTGCTAATAATAGCATTGAGCTGTCAGCTTATTTAGCTAATCAGAGAATAAAAAATACTGTAGAAAACAATATTAACAAAAAAGGTGCCCAATTTTAGTGTAGAAAGTAAACAAAATGTATGGCCTCTGATTTATTTTCTAGTGAAACACCATGGTATTGGAGACTGGTTATAAAAGTATTGATCATTGATTTGCTTGTTAAGCTAGTTTATCATCACGACTGTGTCGGTATATCCTCTTAGAAAGTTCAAAGGTCTTTTAATCGTTTCTTTTGCTGCTATTCTTGTTTATGAATATTGTAAACTATATCGTAGATCACCAACCTTCTCTATCTTTTTTACCATAATTTGATGCTTCATGATTTTCTGAATCATCACTTGGTTTGGTTTGCTGCAACGAGGATGTAAAATAAATGTTAACTGTCATATGATGTGTGGTACTCAAATAGCAGTAACCTTCAAATAACTATAGAAATAAACAGCTAGTGTATTTCTATTTTTTTTTCCCCATATACTGATCATTGATAATTAGATAGCTTTAAATTATCATAAAAGATGTCTCTACTTCAGCAACATTTTTAAATATGCCACGATATATTCATGGGTGTTTTTTTGTCTTGATCAATTCATGGGTGTTTTAATTCCTCATGAGTTGGATAGAATATGTTATTAAAGAAGCAGAAACATTGGATTTAGGAAGAGTTATTCCTGAAGACATTTACATTATGCAAATGCAGCGAGAACTGACATATGGAATTTGGATATACCACCATGTATCATACACCAATATACATGGGTACCAGAGAGAAGTCCCAAAGACACGACTTATAAATCACAATGAATTATTTGCTACGAATGATAAGAATAATTCTGTCGATATATCATAGATGATGTACTTTTGCTGAACTGAATAACAAATTACGCTGAAGATAACTTAGCAAACATGTTCTAGCTGACTTGCTAACAGTTAATATGTTTACTTTTATTTGTGTTTCACCTTGCGTATTATGCTATTTGCCCATTCACTACCTCAAGTTTCACTATGAAGTATGAACTGCTAAAGTGAACTAAAAGTGTGAATTCTTGTGTTGAAACAGTGATTTTCCCTTGTTTGATGAGCATGCATACTTATGAGATCAGTTTTAAATATAAATAGTAGCGTAACACTCTAATTAGTTTCCATAGGAAGTATTACCTCAATATTCAAATCCAATAAAAGCTCCGTCAAGAATGGCATCTCGTCTTGTACCTCCTTCTTTAAGTCCTTCAGATACTGAGAATAAACATAAAACATGTCAGCTTACGAAATAATTATGCACTTTAAGAGGCTATGAAAACAAGTAAACAATCAAGAAATGATGATAACTTGCTTGCATTTTCTTTTTAAGAAGTTGTTCAGATATGTTAAATTGCAAGTTTATAGTTTTAACCTAGACATATCTGAATGAGGAAATGCTAGTTCAAAACCTGTGTGAAGTTGGTCATTATTGTCTTTGCATCTTCATCAAGCGGTTGCACCAGCTGCTTGAAGCGATGATGACTAATTCGGACTACCTGGGAAAGTTTCTTGCTTCTCACTGTAAAAGGCTGGGGGATGTTGAAGAATACCCCAATTTCCCCAAACATATCCATTGGACCTAATTTTATTAGGAACTGAAAGACAGAAAGGGACTTTGCTTAATATCATAGCATCAGATACACATACAAGACCCAATATATTTATATTCATGTAATTTTTTGAGCATATTGTGTTCAAATCTTTTCTCCCTGTCGGAAATTACTTTTTTTTCCTTCTTGTTTTGGTATGTTTATCAAAAGATTTAAGCTATATGGTGCCGTTATGCATCACAGACATCACTAGAGAAGATTGCATAGACAAGTTGCCTATTTTCAGCCTATTTATAGACATAATATCTCTATGTCGTGTGATTACTTTCTACCTGTCTCTTAATATTTTATCCTTCTCAAAGATTCTATTCAGAATTTGATTATCTTAATGTTTTGATATCCAGGATATTGCAGACTTCTTTTACACATGTCAGTTCATTTTCCCAAGGATGTTTGATTTTGGTGAAGAATATCAATCGTCAGCTGTATAGGGTCTTCAGTGGTATGTAAAACTCATAAAACTCTTGTTGGTTTAACCTTCGTACATTAGCTTAACTAGTATAATGATCAAATAAGAAGATATTACATTCAGTTTTTTGTTGAAAAGGGTGACTTCCAAAGTAATTGCATTAGCCTCTTGTGCTCTAGCCTAATGTTTTGTTCAACTCTGCTGCTTTATCTAGACATATATTCAGTGGTCTGTATTTTGTAAATCTGGGCTCATGAAATTGTTAAAGAAGATAGACACAGATTTGAATTTGCACCATATATGCTGCTTATGATTGATAAACACATCCAGATACACCAACAAAACACGCATCTGTGGTTGCTCTATCTTTGTTAATTGGTCAATTTTGTTGCCCAATAAGAAAATACAATTTACCTGCTCCATCCCATTTTTGTGTGTCAGCACCTCCTGGAATTGTAGACAATCAGAATTCCAGATGGGTACATAGAGAAAGAATTTGAGTTATGAAATATTATATACCATGGCTCCAGATACTACAATATAGAAATCTGTTGGTATCTCATTTTGTAGAATAACTTCAACCTTTGGTGGAAAATATTCTGCTTTTAAATCCGTAACCTGTGAACAGAAACAACAATAGATGTTATATAGAAGAGATCACAGCCATTAATGTTAGTGTAATTTGGGTTTCTTTGAATAGCAAGGAAGTGTACCAGTTGCCTGCTAAGGTCGTCTGATATGCCTTTAAAGAGATAAGTCTTTTCAACAGTTTTGCGGAATAGATGTTGGGAAATGCTAGATCTAATCGCCTTTGGCAGGTCCTCTAGAACTTCCTCTTGCTGTAGCTCAGCTGTCTTGAATTTAAGTTGCATGTGAGCCAACATTTGCTCTTTCAGACCTTCTGGAAGTCTGTTCTTGCTTGCATATCTTAAGATCTCGTTGATTGAATCCCTCTGCAGTTTCAGATAGTAGTACAGAGATACATAAGATGGCGTAACTTGAGGTGAAATGATGGGGTGTTCGGGTGGGTTTGGTACGGTTCAAATGGGTTCAGGTTGAAATGAGTGGCATCAGGCTGGGTTCCCCAGACACATATTTTCTTTAGTTTATTTTAATATAACGGTCAAAATATGATTACAAAACTTTGTTATAACAACAATAATCTAATCTGTTAAACACGATTTGGGAGGTTGTAACCTGTAAGAATTATAAATCTCTTTGGACGACTTTTAACCCGTTTGACCAGTTAGGGATAAACTGTAACCCAAATTGACCCAAGTAGCATGCTGAGAAGACTGAAGAATAACTTACCATGATAAAAGTTCTAACAGCGCTATGGACGATTAGATTGGTCATGTTTCCAATTAAATAAGCAGTGAGCCCGATGTTGAACAACATATAAAAGATATTGAAAACCTTCTCCCCTGGATTTACTGCATGCAAGTCTCCATAGCCGACGGTTGTGAGGGTCACAATTGACCAATACATTGAATAGGTATATCCGAGCCAAATGCTTCTATCTTCAAAATCGCCTATAATAGATCCAATCCATGTATCACTTGAGGGTTCATGATGAGTGGCAATCCAGTAGTAGAAACAGCCAGCTGAATGCACAGCAAAAAGTGTAACCTATGATAATCCAAGCCATAAGGTTAGTCTAGCAACTGCCATTTACTAATGAGGCTTTTATCCCAAACTAGTTGGGGAAGACTATAAAATAAAACATGTTTTTAGGATCAAGTAGGGATGAACAACGACCCGTCCGGCCAGTCCTTTTAGGCTGGATTATGGTGGGTATGTTACTGGTCCTTCATAGGCCCGGTCCCTTACAAAAACATCCCGCATTGCTTAAATGGTCCCAAAATACGATATTATCCCCGCCTGGTCTTTGACTAGGATAATAACTGGATCATGCCTTAACCAAAGTTTTATGCCCGCCCGAACCTTAACCTAGCCTTCAACCAAAAATGAGCCTGATATTTAATGGGTGAGCCATGCCTGGGACCTGGATTAGGATTTTTGGGTTGAGCTTAGGACGGGTCCCTGGCTTTGGCTCACTTTGAGTATCTTCAGTTTTAAGGAAGATTGAACTAGTTAAGTAAAAGTAGTACTAACACATATCAGTTTGACGGTTCTTGTCACAAAGTAACTGAAGCGTGTATCCTTCTCAAGCCTGTTAAAAATGAATGCATATTATTCACCTCAAACATACTAAAGTATATCTAGAATAATGTATTCATCAGATTTGTTATATTAAATTCAACCATTTTTGTGGCTTTTAGACTTTTACTTTTACCTAGAGAAGAGCTCACTAACACGCCTTAGCCGCCAAAGCCTTAGCAGGTTAAGGAACCCAAAGACCTCCCCATGGTGCAGCTTTCCGGTAAAGATTCTGTATATTGTCTGAAATGGCAGTGTGGATGCCACATCCATTGGGAACATCATATGAGTGACGTACCTGAAAAATACACATTAAATAGAATCATCATTCATGAGTGCATGTTTATGATGCATTTCGTGGTGCCCATAATAATCTGTTTAGAATACCTTGTGGCTATCTTCTTATGAATGTCAACGAGTAGATACGTTGACTTATCCAAGTAAGCCACAAAGAAAGTTAAGATGATGTCAGCAGCAAAAAAGAAGTCGACGACCAAATCGACATAGAGAAGAGAGCCTGTAGCTACTTTCTTGAAAGCCAACTCAAAGGGGGATGACCATGATGAGTATATGACCAATACCACTAGAAATGCTTGCCACCACCTGCATTGATTTACATTACGAGATATAAGGAATCTAGTTAAATGACATTCAATGTAACAACAAACATAAAGATGGCGAACACGGTGTTAGCGGGTTGGGTAATGGGTATGATTGGGTTGGCCTGCCAACACTTTTGTCATTCTTTTTTAATTTTGGAAGTCATTACTGCGCAAATTCTAGTTTGGTTACAAAACAGTATTGCTAATTTCTTTTTAAGGTTTTTGATATGTTCGAGTCATCGAGTGTTTGACCAATTCACATGGTTCTTTCTAGCTCTTTGTTATAACCGTTTGATCCACTAGTAATTGAACATTACCAAGTCGACTTGTGTTCTTGTAAATGGTTAGAAATTCCATCTCTAATCAAATCATTTGAATTACAAACTTGTTCAAAAGACTCGTTTAGTGGTATTTAGGTCAAAATCCATTAGCTGGTGTTTTAAGTACATATATACTGCAGTATATATATGTACATTGCGACCTTTGATGAGATCTCAACAAGTTGTGTATGGGAATCCACATGGTATTCTATCTAGTTATGTTTGTGTTTGCTTGTCTTGCTGCTGATTACAATAGCTTTTAGCTAACTTGTGCATGAACCTTTTTAAATATAAGTGGGAATTCCACTTGCTCATCTTGGAGGTTATCTTTGAAATGAAACAATGAAAGCATGTAAAAAAAAGATTACAATTACGAAAATAAGGTAATTTGATAGAGTATGGAAGAACGTTTCCACTTTCTTTGTTTTTGGCTCTAGATAGTGTTTTAAGAGAAATGGTTATTGTGCATGATAGAGTATGGAAGAGCTTTTGACAAATGGTTACATTAATAAAACACACGTTTAAGTATAAGATTAGTCATACTTTTAGGTATCCTAATCATTTCTCTTGTTTCAATTATACGATTAGAAGCACGCACTTATGGGTTTTCATTGGTGAATCTGAGTCAAAACCACATGGTTCCCTAATTGAGTAAGTCGAAAATTAATAAGTTAGACGGGTTCAAGAAGGGTCGTTATTAATAACACCTAGCATATGTATATTGTCGGTACGAAACATGGAACACATATGCAAATATTCAATAATCATAGATTTTATAAATTTTGACGGGTTTGTATACCATACCAAGTGACATAATTGTATAGTTTATTAATATCGTTTAACACATCCTTATCAATATGGTACTATTGTCGAGTACAAATATAAGGTCCCCGAGACCTAAGTTTAGTACAAATATAAGGTCCCTTAAGCCAACTTACATATTTTATAAGTTCATTTAGGTATTGCCTTTTCTTCGACGATTGTGATCCTATTTTTTGTTACATCCAATATAATTGAAAACGAGTCAAGTTTAAATAAGCATATACATCTAAAACAAGTGAATCAATATGATTATATCTAGGATAAGCAACAACAACAATAACAGGAATATTTATTGTTTATTATACATCTAACATAATTTTGATCGTATAAGATAATGATGTTTGATGTAATTTTAGAATTATTAGTTTTATAACTTGAAAAAAAAAAAAAAAAAAAAAAAAATCATATTTAACATAAAGTAATTAAAAGAAAATAACCAACGAAATCCGAATATGCAACTGTAAATTACTTTAATCAAATCTACCAAAGCCCATTTACCTTTACGCATTTTAAAGAGCTTTTGCCAGCCCAAAACATGAAAAACGTTCGAATATATAGGTGTGCGACAATATCCAAAAGAATATTTGAACTCATGATAAAAGCTTTCTGAAAAATTGTCCCAACGTAGGTGAAAAGAAATACTTTAAGACTTTAACTTTCATAAAGTGATAATAAAGGCCAGTTCCAGTGGTAGTACTACGTAAGACATACGATACATGCACATTTTGATGTGATTTATACACCTTTCGAATATGTGATCATAAGTTCATAACGTACAATGACATATGTTCTTAGTGGAGAAACTTACCAACATCGACGATCATAAGGTGCAATGACATACGTTCTTAGTGGAGAGAACTTACCTATATCGACGATCATAGGGTGCAATGACATATTTCCTTAGTGGAGGTGAATCGCTACCAATAACAGTTCCAAAAGCAGGCAAGAGACTACTTGAAACCGAAGCCAAGTTGTTCATTTTATCCCCACTCGAATGCCTCCGGTACAACAAAGGCATCGGAGATCGGGTTTCCGACGACTTTTCTCTCATCTTTGGTCACCCTGAGAGAGAGATGATAGCTATGTTTTTTTTATTTAAAGTATGATTAGTTTGAAGATTTGGATTAAACTAGCAATTAAGGTGGCATAGGGGTTTGCATTTAACCTTTTGTTAGTACAATATATCGACTAAAGTATTCAGATGACAATAACATATTGTTGAAGATATTGTTGATAGGGTTTGACTTTCTTTGATAAATACAAAAATGCAAATTTTTGCTTAGTTGTTAATTTGAATAATCTTCTTAAGCCTTGGATACTAAAACAAAGTGATATATAGGCCGTTGGATGGTTTGACTTTGGTGTCTTTCGTGCCATTTTATTAAACAAAATGGACATTTTTTAGTCGTATTGGACAACGACTCGAAATAAATTAAGAACTAAACGATTGGGTCATATGTTAAGTAACGCTTCAACACGAGATTGATTGACTGGCTGGATCAAAAACATTTTTTTTACTTTTGCATCTCCATATTTTGTAAAAAGATAAGTGGGTCAAAAGTGTAGATTCAAGTAGACTCTTTGAATAATGAAATGTACGACCTTTACAAACGAATCAAAATAGATCAGGGTTCAAACAAGTTGAGTTGGGTCACGTTAGATTGACCTAATATTGATAGGGGTATTTCATATTTGTATACTAAAGAAAATGTATATAGTTTGGATCAACCATCAGCAATAAGTGTATGACTTTTTTCTGTAAATACAAAAGTTGAATTTGTTGAGTTAAAGTTCAAACAATGTTGATAGTTATATTTTGGTGTGTGTTACTTTGGACCAGGCAAATAGGTAAACTAAACCAAGTTTGGATTAATTTTCATATCACAACATAAACAAAAAATAAATCAAATGATCAACCTTAAGGAAAAAAATCGAAACTATAGTCATGAGCTAAATGGGTTTGGTAAGAGTGAGGTTGGCACGATGAACTTAACACTACTATTTTCTTTGCCTACTTTTCATATATGAGATGATAAGAATTAAAAATAAAATAAATACAGGTACAAGATTTATAAAAGTGTATCAATTTGTAAAGTTTAAAAAGTGATCTCCACCGTTAGATAGATTAGATAGATGAGATTTAGTCATTTTTTTTTTTTTTTTTTTTTTTTTTTTGAGGTCAAAGGGATATTATAGTAATTTGACTCATTTTTTCTTTTACACCCTCAAACTTCAAACGTACATAACTCACAAATAACAAATTTTTAGAAAACAATCAATTTCACCATAATTTATAAAATTTAAACCCTCTTTAATTTGGTATAATTTTTGTCAGAAATTTCGATTTTTTTTTTTTTTTACATATCAAATAGGTGTTTATTTTCTTTATTTTTTGAGCATTTCCGCTCCTATTTTTTACTCTTGAAAATGCCGAATCGTGAAAAACGTAAAGCATGAAAGTTATAGATTTTCGTTCACTCTTTACACAGGTTTTTGAATCACTCAAATCCGATATGAAATGAGTGAGATATCGTACGTTAAAGATGGAGTTTTAGTCTTATTTGTTGCACACAACGTGTTTGATGAAATGTCTAGATTATATTTTTTTATGTTAAAATTGCATTAAATGCTCTAATTTTTGTGCCATAACGCATCATTAATCATTTTATTAATGTAAGATTCAAAAAGTGATGTTTTTAATCATTATTTTTAATTGCACGTTTTGTTCATCAGTTAGTATTGTTCATCAGTTAGTGACAGTGTTGCTCATCAGTTTGTCACCGATGAACAACACTAACTGATGAACAATAATAACTGATGAACAGTATTGTTCATCAGTTAATCTTGTTTTCATCGAAATGTTCATCAATTATGGTCACATTATTCATCAGTTTCATTGATGAACAATACAAACTGATGAACAATACTAACTAATGAACAATATTGTTCATCGGTTAGTGTTGTTCATCGAAATGTTCATCGCCATTATACACATTGCTCATGATTGGTTATTGTTCATCGCCATTGCTCATCGCTAATAAAAAGCTAAAATAACAAAAGATGTATTTTGGTACACCAATTAGTGCATTTAAATGTATTTTTATAAGAAAAATATCTTTTAGTCGTTTTATCAAACACTTTGTGTCAGACTAAATATATTGAAATCATCTTTAACGTTTATATCTCACTCATATCGTATCGGATTTGAGTGATTCAAAATCCTGGGAAAAAAAGGGCCAAAAATATACAACTTTCATGCTGTAAGTTTTGCATAATTCGGTCTCTAAACTACACAAAATTAAAGCCGAAAATACCAAAAATTTTAAGAAAATCAAAACCCATTTAAAAAGTTGAAAAAAAAGTTGCGATTCATATATCAAAATGCATACCAAATTAAAGAGAATAAAATTTTAAAAATTATGATGAAATCGGTTTTTTGTAAAAGTTTGTCGTTTGAAAGTTATTTACGTTTGAAATTTAGAGTGAAATTAAAAAAATGGGTCAAATGACCAATATACCCTCCAATTGAAAATATTAAAGGAGAAAGGGAAGGAGTGGGTGGGGGACACGAGTCACTCTCTTATTGGTTTTCTAGATTTTTTTATTTTGTTTTCCTTTTCAAAAGATCACGCCTCTTATCATTTCTCTGCTGCGAAGTGCGGGTGTTCATAATCCTCGTATATGTACATCAACAAGAGAGTATAAATAGTCTTTAAGTCTTTCTTCATTTCCAAAAGTATTACTCCCTCTCTCTTATATTTATTGTTCGTTTTTTTTCTCAAATTAATTGTCCACTTCCGAAACTAGATAAAAATAAAGATTTTTACGTATATATCTCAAAATTCAAAATTACGTATATATCCTTTGATGCATTAAAGCGTTTGTACTTTATGCATCAAAAACTAGTAAAAGGATATATATGTAATTTTAAGTTTACAGATATATATGAAATTATGCCTAAAAAATATAGATTGAGTTTACCATATTAATCTTAGTTAAAGTTATTATTATAAAATTTAAATAAGTTATAAATTAATTGGTTAACAGTAAAACTGTCATTGTGCGAAAAATAAGAAAAGAAAAAAGAGCAATTTTCTTAAATAGACCATTTAAAAGACCAAAATACGAAAATGGACGGAGCACAAAAATTTATCAAAATGAACTTTGGTAAACTAACCGTTAGATGTGAGACATGTGGCAAAATCTATAGTAATTTAGGTAGGTACATTTATGGATTTTGATTAGGTGCGCTTGACTTTTTCATATAAAAGGTTCAGGAGCACTCTAAATGACCAAGTGCTCATGACTTTTCTCGTGCGCCTCAAGTGAGACAAAAAAAATTACAAAATCAAATGTTCAGGAGCACTCTAAAAGACCAAGTGCTCCGAGTTTCTCTTGTGCGCCTAAGACAAAAAAAATTAAAAAAATCCAAGTGCTCCCTTGTTGCGCATCACATAAAGACAAACGGGGGCATTCTAAACCACCAAGTTCCCGACTTTTATTGTGCGCCTCACATAAAGCAAAAAATCCAAATCTATTTTTTATATAAAATGCTAAGGAGCACTCTAAACACCAGATGCTCTCTCTTTTTTATGCGCCTAACACAAAAATAAAAAAATAAAAATTTATTGTTGAAGAGCACTGGACCATTTTAAGGAGCATTCTAAAGATGAACCATGAAAAGACATACATAGGGGTGCTTGATTGAGGTACTCCCCTTGGTTTGAGGTGAGTTTGGACCATTTTGGTAAAGTGAAGAAAAAAGGTTTGTATCTGTAAGGAAGGGGGTATAAAAGTGGTTCATTTTGGTAATTTGTTTTAGAAAAAAGTGTAATGTTGAAGATTTTTTTACTTAAATTGTATGTTTTTCTGTGTGGATAATTATTTTGATACGAAGAGAGTATATAAGACTATGTTTATTAGCAATCTCTCACAACCCAATCTTTTATTAAAATATTATTTTCTTACTCCTCCACCTATACAATCTATACATACAACCAATCTCAACTTTTTTACCATTTATCAACAACCTAACTTAAATATTAATTATTTCCTCATTTCTTTATATTCTTATCAATTGAAAAGAATAAAAGAAATGCATGTGGGTTGTTTGGTTATTCCTAGTATAACACGTGGCGAGGTTGGATCAAGTATTTGAAGGTCACCAGACGAACCGGTTGTGTAAACCTCTTTCTTCTTTTGTGTCTTTTTAATATAAATATTAATTATTTGTGTCTTTTACACCTCGACCGGTTGGATGAGATTGCAAATAAACTTACCAAGAAAGATCCATGATAGGATGGTTTTAAACGACTTTTCACTATTCGAAAAAGTCATTAGTATGGTTTTAACCATCAAACAAAGACTTCATAAACGACTTTTTGAAAAGACTAGAAACAATGTTTGACAAAAATTCAATGTTTATCGCCATTAAATGGTTTAAGCGTTAATTGTGAAACAAAAAGTTAATTGAAAAATTTATCGTTAAACGACGTTTTTGTGGATGCTCTAACAAAACGCAACTCACAATCACAAACGATTTATGTGATGAGGTGAGATCGCTACAACCTCACATTCTCTAAAGAACAAACGAGCCAACTTTCATCTAATGGCTGTGATAAAATAAGCCAATCATACATAAAGGGTAAATTTGTCCATTATAAAAGCCAAAAATACCATAGTTTACAGAATTACAGTACTTTAAACAAAACAAATCATCATCATCTTCATCCCAAAATAAGAACAAATCTTGTTAGTTGGTCGTCACCCACATTGTAACATCTCTCGTGGACACCCTAGTATTAGCTGTTAACATCTTCGTAAATCTCGATTCGCATTCCATCTCCGTTTTCGACTTATCTTCCGGTAAATTTCTAAATTCCTACACCTTTTTATTATCTTTTTTCTTTTGTACAGTTTTTCAATTGAAGCGTGTGATGTTTTTGTACAGTTTTAATCAGGTTAAAACAACTTTGTTTTGGTAGTTTATTTTTGGTTTAGATGTGGTAATGGTGAAAAAAGTATTACTTTAAATCACTGGTTAATATTTCTTCATAAACCAAATATTTTCTCGTTTAGATTATTATATTGATGTTTTGTTCTAGCCTAACCTTATTTATGGGTTTGTTATAATGCAAAATGTTCTCTGGGGGACTTAAATTGTTATGGTCTTGACTAAACATATCTAATCATATATATGGATCACGTCACGTTGACTATATTATTATTATTGGGTTGCTAAGATAATCAATCTAACAATAACTCTTAACTGGCTCATATTATCATCAGGTGCATCACCCCCGTGAATATAAAAGAGTTGTTTACACAAGCTATTAAGACTGCACCTTCCATAGTTTTCATTGATGATCTACATGAAGTTGTAGATAATCGTGAAGGGATAAGGGAAAATGCATCATATCACAGTTGAAGGCTTTCACGGATGGTTCTCTTACTAACGTCAAAGGAAAAATTATTTTGCTAATTGGTGCTGCTAATAGTCCTGATGCTGTTGACTCGTCATTAAGTAGGGCGGGGCGGTTTAAACAAATCAGTTTAAGTGTCCGGGGTGTAGATGCTAGAGTTCAGACTCTTACTGCTCTTACGGAGTTTAAAGGTGAAGGTCGAGGGTAGTTTGGATCTTGTCAAACTTTCAAAGGCAACACCTGGTTTTTTTGGAGCAGATTTACGATCCTTAGTGGACATGGCTGGTAGCATTGCTATGGAGAGATTGTTTGCTGATAGAAAGTTGGAACATTCTAATGAAAATACCAACACCGAAGAAAACAAAGAGTGGTTGAAGAAGGAACTGACTCATGAAGATCTGGAAAAAGTCAACATTACAACGTCTGATTTTGAGGTAATAAGACGAGGCTGCAGTTCAATTGTTACCAAATGTGATTAGTTGTTGCTGTCACTGATATATTCTTGTAATTTGTCCAGGCCGCAGCTGAACGGGTTCAACCCGCATTTAGATTACAAAATTTCACAAACATTCCAGATGTGACGTGGGAAGATCTTGGAGGTCTAGATGAGCTGAAAGCGACACTCGACAGTGACATAGTTCTTCCTATAGAATATCCCGAGGCGTATGAGGTAAACTTACACTGAGATTAGATTTGAAGAGAAAGGGAAAGAAAGGGAGGGGAAATTTGAGGGTTTTTTTGTTCCAATTCTTCCCTTCCGTATTTGGGAATATTGTGAAGGAAAGTGCTTATATTGACCAAATTACGCTCATCATTTAGAATTTTAGTCATTGCATTATTGTTTCCCTGGTTCTTTTTTTTTCTAAGAAAAAATACTTTGAAGATTGAACTATATTCCTCACAAGTCGCATATTAAAGTTCTGATACAGATTGGTTGTTGATGTTTTGTTTAAAGCGCATAGTTGTAAATTTGTAGGTTTCATTATTAACTTCCTTTCATTTTCTTTCCCTTTCTATTCTCTCCATTTCTTTTCTTTCATTTTCTCTTTTATAATAACTCGAGAAGACAGTGGGGTTTTTCATCGTTAATTTCATGTCTTCTCATATGTAACTTATCTTTTTAGGAGCAAGGAGCTGATTTTGAGATGGGGTTCTAACTTTATGAGCCTCCTGGTTGTGGAAAAACATTGATCGCTAATGCTGTAGCTAACAAAGCGGGAGCAAGTTTTATCCGTACAACGGTCTGTCAGCGGTTCTACCCTCTTTAACAACATCTAGTCTACCATTCTGTAATACTGACGTAATTTCTTATTACTATGAAGGGTTCGGAGCTTGTGAGTCTGTTGGAGGTGCAGAAAATTTTCAGTCGTGCAAGGAAGCGTTCTCCATGCATACTGCTCATCGACCATGTTTGTTTTTTCTTCAATATTTAAAATAAATTTAACAAATTAGGCTATACAAATAGTTGCGGTTAAAATGGAAATAAGAATTGCAATGGCTTGTTTAATTCATGCTGCTGCTGCTGATTTGTTTGTTTCAGGTAGGTGGTATAGTATTGCCAAGTAAGGGAGGGGAAGCTTTTGTTCAGCAAGTATTGTATCAGGTTAGAGAAATCTACAAATTTAATTCTTTTAGCTCGCTCATTCTACATCTATATAATTACTTTTGTAAAAGAAAAGTTGCCCCCTATAGTGAAAGTTCTTTGTGTTTGCATCTATTCACGGAGCTAGAAGTAGCTTTTGAACACAAGGAAGTTTTCATCATTCGTGCTACCGACAGGTGCAACACTTGTTCTAAATTGACTTGTGAAAATGGTTTTAGTTAGTAGAGGTGGCAACCTTAACTCATTTAATAATTACTGGGTTGATTCAGGTTATGTTCTTATCTCTTACGGGTCAAAGAGGTAAACAGGTAAACGGACGTGGTTTTCCCTGTTCAGGTTACCTTGGGAGGGCGACCCTTTTTGACTCCGATGTACGCGGCCTAACTGGGTTAATTCCGGGACCGTTTCTGACCTGGCCACCCCCAAATGTACACACCTAGCGAGGTTTGAACCCTTGACCTCTTGTTTGAAAGTCAAAGACCTTACCGGTCAAAGAGGTAAATCAGTTAAAAGCTTAGAAAGAAACAGGTCAAAATTAGCATAAGCTGTATTTCAACTTTACAAAAACATCTAATTGCTTTTTTGGAAAGAATGAGCTATTATTTCTCACAGGTTAATTCATTATAATAAGAATTGTCATCATGATCTGTTTTGACCCAGAACAGAAGTACCCATATTGACCCACAACAGAGATACCCTATTTAGACCAGCAATAAAAGTACTCATTTTCACCGTTAACCATCCCTCTTGTCTAATTGTTGATTCTTGGCCAGAAAAGCTGGAACAAGCCATCTTAAAGCGTGGAAGGTTTTGGAAATGTCTGTACTCTACCAAACCAAGACGAGCGTGTATAGATTTTGAAAGTTTATGGTGGAAAGAGGTCACTAGATACTGATGTGGACTTGGTATCTATTGGTAGGAGTTATCAATGAAATTAGTGATACTGATAAGCGTTTGGTTCGTACTTTTGCTTGTTATAACTTAAAAGTGGTACCAATCACAAGAGATATTAAATGTGTCGATTAAAAAAATTATTGATTTTTTTTGGGTCCAAATTTCAGATGAATGAAGCTGCCATGTTTGCTCGTGAAGAACGTAAAACTAAATATGCAACCGCTACTGCGAAGGTGGGAACAACATCGTAACAAAGCTTCTTAGGAGTGTCAAAAACAATCAAAGCTTCACATTTTGATCAAACATTTAAACAGATCACGCCTTCCGTCCGGGAAGGAGACATGTAAAATAACGGATAACGAGAATGCATATTAACTAACTGTCACAGATACTAGTTTGTAGTATGATAGAAAACAAGACAAGAATCAGATCTTAAGAATCAATGGAAGTGATGATAAAGAAACAAGTTGACATAGTAGCTTAGTCCACAATGACGATCATTTGAAACATTTCTCCACTTCGAAGAACTCTTTTAGTTCATGGTAATGTTGTCTTTGGTGTAACAAAACAAACAAAAGATAAGATTACCATGAACTATAACAGTTCTTTGAAGTGGAGAAGTGCTTCAAATGATCGTCATTGTTACTGTTCCATCTTGTTTCTGATCACGTATGACCCCCGACACAAGTACGGTCCAGCCGCGGACTTTAGTACTAGCATGTAATACTCCCGGCAATGGCCACCAAGCCATGCCGCGGACTAAACAAGTTAACCCGGCAATGGCCACCAAGCCATTCCGCGGACTAAATACACAACCCGGCAATGGCCAACAAGCCATTCCGCGGACAGTAGACGCGCCCTATGAAAAGGGTAAGGAATCTTCTCTGGATCGGAGGTATCGCAACTGCAGTCCCAAAAGGAAAGCGGGACAAGTCCCGCCCGAAACATCACCATCACAACAAGCGGACAAGCTCGCGGTGACTTACGTCACAAACTGCCGCTCTCAAGACCGCGACCGGAACACGACGAAAAGGTCAACCATATAAATAGAGCCTCACCCTATTCAAACGGTAACAAACACACATACTCTCTCTAGAATTCACCTCATCTCTCTAAAAACGCTTACTTACTCACGCCGGAGGTTGACCGCGAACCCGCTCGCGGTGAGACTAACGGTGTTGATTTTCTTAGCGCTAGCAACCAAGATTTCACTTAATACAGATCTATTCTCAAGAGTTAGCTTAAACTAATCCTCGAGGAGAAGCGCCTGATTAGATAATGTTGGCGCCATCTGTGGGACCAAGAACACACTGCGTCTCTTTTTCTTTTTTAAAGAAAACACTAATGAGCAATCGGTAGAAAATCCTTCCCAGTCCCCCGAGCCGCCCACGGTCGAAACACGGGGAACGAGACAGGCACAATGCAGAAAAAATCACCCTAATACCGCCGATGACGCGTCAATAAGGAGTTCGTGAAAAGCACTACCATCGATCTTGCCCTTTATGGCGTAAAAGGTCCATCGAGAGAACTGGACCGGCCAAAGCCCGTCTAGATTTCAATGATGAGACTAGAGATGAGAGATCTCGAGAACACGCTAGGAGTACCCGGTCAGAGCAGGAAAGAAAACGGGCACCTAAAAGGAGGCGCGAGGCCAGCCCCAGTATTAGGTCAGACCCTTCGGAATACTCCAAGTCGAGGAGTGTCTTCTCGAGACTCAACAGCCGAGATAAGGGGCGTCCTAGAGAAAAGGACCAGCGGGAAACCAAAAGGCCACGACGGATGTCTTCTCCAGACCGGAAAAGGAACGTCCCACACGCTTCCACAAGACTCGTGAACCGAAAACCAAGTGTATTCTCCGACTCAACAAAAGTTACCCCAAAGAGTAATACTGGAAGGAAAATGAGAAGCAAAGACACCAATGGGTTTGAGTGTTACCAGCAGCGATGCTTCACTCAAGTCGTGAGGAGACACATATCACTCATGCCGCAAGAGGGAAAGGAGGTATCTACCCGGAAAGTGGGGAAAGCACCGGAGGACACCGGAGGTCCACTCAGAAGCAAGAAGCGAGACGATGACGATCTCTATTCCCGTATGACGTGGCGGACACGCACCCCTTCACCCATCGTGATACGGAATTTTGAGTTCCCTGAAGAACAAGAATGCCACCACATCAAAACGTATGATGGAACAGAGATCCGGAGGATCACTTGAAAATCTTCCGCATCATGGCAAAGTGGAAAGATGGGCCATGCCCACGTGGTGCCACATGTTTAACTCCACCTCGTTGACACGCCCGCGGGTTTTGACGAGCTAAGTCCGGAAAGCATTGGCGCTTTGAGGAATTAAGATCACGCTTTTCTTCGTACTCCCCTCTGACAGGAAGAAGTATACGAAGATCCAAATAATCGCACCATATAAAGCAATGGGAAGGGAATCCACGGAGGCATTTGTGGAACGCTTCAAGACGGAGAGCATGTATGTGAAGGAGCTCCAGTGCATGAGAGTGTCCGGCTTTATGCACGGAATAACAAACCCGAGCTAATCAAAGAGTTTAACGACAACATTCCCAAACACGGGATGAAATGTGGAAAGTTGTGAAGGCATTCCTCAGAGGTGAGGTGGCCGCAGCCAACCAGTCAAAGAAGAAACACCCACCGGCGTTCCTCAGAGGTGAAGTGGCCGCAGCCAACCAGTGGAGGAACCAGGACCCCGGACAAAAAAACATCCAGATCTCCGAACGGAAGGGAGAGTTTAGGAACCGTTCCAGGCCGGAGAGGAAGAGAGGGGACAGGTTCACACTCCTCACGAAGACACCGAAAGAAATCCTGGCCATGGATACGGTGAAATTCACAGCCCCTCCACCAATGTCCAAATTGAGAATCCGAAACAAAGACAAGCATCGTGACTTTCACAGGAAAAGGGCACAACACTGACGAGTGCTATCATTGAAGAAAGCAGATAGGAGGCAACAGTCCGGACAGCTCGCACATCTGGTCAAAGAGATCAAGAATGGAGCACAAAAGAATGGTGGCCCCAAAGGAGGAAAGAAAGAGACCGCAGCCAAAGAGAAAGCCCATGCCATATACATGGTCAACACTTGGCAGCGTTCGGTCAAACCCAAGCTGTTTCCAGAAGGAATCTTGAGCATGGAAATATCTTTCCCTCCCATATCCGGGGATGACTGGGATGATCATCCGCTAGTGATCAAAGCGGACGTGGAAGGATGCACAATCCACAGGATGTACGTGGACAATGGAAGCGCCTCAGAAGTACTTTACGAGCATTGCTTCAACAAGCTAAGTCCAGACATCCGCAAAAGGCTAATTCCCCCACGACGCCTTGTTGTTAGGTTTTAGTGGAGAACTCGTGGCCATTAGGACGATCCTCCGGAAGTTACGCTGGGAGATGAGGAGAACTCGGCCACGCTTGGATGAATTTCATGGTTGTGCGGTCTCCGTCCCCCACAATGGAATCATCACGCGTCCGGATTAGCCGTTGAGGATAGTGCCATCCACGCGCATGGGATGCTAAAATTTCCTACTCAAGGTGGAATTGTGACTCGCATGACAAGGTGGTTCCGGTTGAGTGCGAATGATCGTTGAACCGTAGTCCGCCATACAACCACAGAGGTGAAGGAAGGAGTCGCCAGGCAATTAACCCCAAATTCCCCGACCAAACGGTCGCAATAGGGGCGGGTTGAGCGAAGAAGGAAAGAAGAGCCTCTGCGACCTACTCAAGAACAACTTGGACATCTTTGCTTGGGAACCTTCCGATATGACCGAGTCCCGCGACAATCGCGAACATAAACCGAACGTCCGGAAGGTTATAGCCCGTCTGACGAAGAAGAGAGGCGGGCCCGAAAGAAACAAAGCAATCAACGAGGATGTCACCAAGCTAGTGGCGGCGGGCATCATGAAGGAAGTACACTACCATGATTGGTCGTCTAACCCGTACTCGCAAAAAGAGTGACGGAGTCGAGAATGTGTAGACTTCAAGGACCTAAACAAAGCTCGCTCGAAAGATTGCTACCCTACCGAAATTGACCTGAAGGTTGAGTCCCTCTGCGGATACCCGCTCAAATGCTTTCTTAGCGATACAAAGGGTACCACCGGATATGAGATGGCGGCCGGGATGAAGAGAAGACAAGTTTCACAAACCAAGGCATCTTCACACAAAAATGCCCTTTGTTCGAAAACGCCGTGCACATACCAAAGACTTGTGGATGTATGCTCGAGAAGCAAATTGGAAGAAACTTGGAAGTGTACGTTGACGATTTAGTAATCAAAAGTCATTCGGAAGAAGAGGTGCTCAGAGACATAAAGGAAACATTCAAGACCCTAAGGAGCATCAATATGAAGCTTAACCCCAAGAAGTGCACATTTGGGGCAGAACAAGGAGTGTTTCTAGGTCATGTGGTAAGCAAAGAGGGCATCCGCGCTTGCCCGGACAAGTCTGCGGCCGTAGCCACCCTCAAATCTCCGACTACCAAAAAGGAAGTGCAGTCTCTGAATGGAAAACTAGCCAGTCTCAGCCGTTTCATGTCCAAGTCAGCGGAAAGGTCTCTCCGCTCTTGAGACATTGAGGAAATGCATCAAAAGAGCGACTTCTATTGGACAAAGAGAGGAGCAAGCATTCAAAGAAATAAAGCAAAGACATTGCTAACCTACCAATGGTCATAGCTCCACACCCAAAGGAAGAACTCGATTATGTACCGCCGCTGCTCAAGAAGTCAGAAGCGCGGTTTTGTTGGCATAAAGAGAATCAAGGCAACACCAAGATATTTCGTCACCGCGCCTTGAAGGGCCCGAAACGAATTATACTCCAATTGAGAAGCTCGCCCCGCGCCGGTGTATGCGTCTCGCAGTTGCGGAGATATTTCCAGCACACCCGGTTGCGGTGATCACGACCGACCATTAAAACAGTCCCACCAAAACGGAAAAGAGTGGAAGAATGACCGGGTGGGCAATAGAGTTGACGAGCATGACATCGCCGGACCACTTGGACACCCATAAAGGACACCAGCGGACTTCATCGCCGAGATCCCGATGAAGGAACCGCCGACAGAAAATGCATCAAAGAATAAGATTTCGGAGCCGTGGAGCCTATTCACGGACGGATCCTCGTCGTAGAAGGGTCCGGCGCAGCTTAATCTTGACGAGCCGGCGACGTGAGTTCACCCACGCCTCCGCTTCGAGTTCGAGGCATCCAACAACGGCCGAGTACGAGGCATTGATCGCAGGACTAAGGATTGCGGCACAAATGCGGTGTCAAGGACTTATCGATAACGTTGACTCCGCCTCGTGGCAAACCGGATAAACGGAGCATACGAAGCAAAGGAGGAAAGCATGGTGCGTTATCCGCAAAGGCCAAATCACTAATTGCGTGGTTCCGACATTCTCAATCAAACAGTTCCTGAGTCAAAACAAGCAGTGGACGACTAAGCAAGATAGCATCTACCGGCTTTGTCCACCGACAAAACAGTCCTCGTGGAAATCTTGAAGGAGAAGTCCATCAAGAAAAGGAGGTACGGCAATTGTAGAAGAGGACGGGATACGTGGATGACGCCCGATCGAGTATCTACGGACGAAACACTCCGGCAGATGACAATAAGGCAAGGAAGTCATGGATCAAAGCAAGGCAATACGCTACCGAAAGACGGAATCTTGCTCCGAAATCTTTTCTAGAACCTTGGTCCGGCGTAGGCCCCACCCAAGCCAACTACGTGTTGCGGGAAATCCACGAAGGATCATGTAGCATGCACTCCGGCCCAAGGGCGGTGGTCGCCAAAGCAATCAGATCCGGATACTATTGGCCGACAATGCACAGGGATGCACGTGAACTAATTCAGAAGTGCGAAGATTGCCAAGTCCACCGTCCGGTACCCAAGAATCCGCAACAAAATTTGACCCCGATCACTTCCCCATGGCCTTTTTACAAGTGGGGTATCGACATCTGCGGACCTTTCCCAGAGGGTCCCGGCAAGGTTAAATTCATGATTGTCGCGATAGACTACTTCACCAAATGGATCGAAGCCAAGCCCTTAGCATCCATCACAGGAAGGCAAGTGAAGAAGTTTGTTTGGGATAACATAGTCTGCGCCGACTTGCTTGGGGAGAGATAGTGTCGGACAACGAAAGGTTCGTGACAATCCATTCAAAGATTGGTGTCGAAGCTTAACATTAAACAATGGTTTGCGCGGTAAAGCATCCGCAGCAAATGGGTTGGTTGAAAGCGAATAAGAGCTTGGGGGACGGCATCAAATCAAGATTGGAAAGAGGAAGCAAGGATCGGGTGGAAGAAGTACCACATGTGCTCGGGCGCATAGAACTACGATCAAAACAAGCAACGGAGAAACTCCATTTTCTCTTACATATGGTACCAAGCGCTTATCCCGTCGAAATTGAATGTTGAGCCTCCGCACAAACAGACACCAAGTCTCCAACGACCAAGCAGCCTTCGCTTGAACCCGACATTTTGAAGAGAAAGGAGGCCGCGCCATCGAAGAGGCACGTAGCAAAGCAAAATGGAGGATACTACAACTCTAAGGTTCAAGCAAGGCATTCGCACCGGAGAATTTGTCTCACCGGAACAACGAAGCTAGCAGAGCGGAGGACACGGAAAGCTTGGTCCCAGTGGGAGGGCCGTATGAAGTGATCAAGCAATAGGTAAAGGAACATACAAACTCCGAGCCGCGGATGGGAGATACTCCCAGGACATGGAACATCCGCAACTCAAGAAATGTTACATCTAAGTTGAACATCCGCAAGTAGGTTTTCCCCATCTTTTGTAAGTTGATTACGGACCAGATCCGGACAACAGGGGAACGTTAACTTTTCATCTCTATTGTAATATTTTATAAATGAAATGTAGATGCCTGGCCCGCTCTACAAATTTTCCAAAATACATGTGCAATCATTTTCTTTTTTTTTTATTATTATTATTTTTAAAACCTGTGCATAATTCTCATAACCGCGACAGGCAGTGTCGCGAATACAGGACGAGCAACCTCAAAATTGACTCAGGCATGTAAGTGGTATTGCAAGCCCATTGTCCATTATAATACCTCCGGACTTCTTAAGTACGGCCAAGGGTACAAAGCCCAGAGTACTCAACTCCGGCAATCAAACAAAAAAACAACTCCAACAGTTTCATTTAAAACGAAATATGTTTGGTACAAATACACGAGGGCATACCCCCGGATTACAAAAAAGGCCACCGCGTAACGGTGACCTCAATGAAATAGTCAAAGCTTCACGATAGTTAACAAGGCGGCATAGTCTAAATGCCGCCCACACAAGACAACCTCAAACATTCTTGGAACCATCACACGCTAGTGTCGAACATGTCATCATGAGCTACCTGCTCCTCCTCCTTCTCATCCTCCCGGTTGGACCACGATGGCGCCGAAGGGGTCGGGCCAAAGGGGCAATCACCGTAGAGGTTCCCAACAAGTGATTTGGTGCTCAACCCTAAACAATCAACTCAGGGTTCCACACATCAAACTTCTTACCGTAGGCCCGATGTTTTTTTTCCTTATATGCGGCAATAGCGCGCGGGCGCCTAGTAAGGGTTTGGAGCAGAGAATTGGGAAGGAGCACCTCTTCCGCCACCGGAGCATTAAAAACAAACTCCCCTGGTGCGCTAGGTCGCTCCTCTTGAAGCACAAGCTGGGACATAAGGAATTCCAGGGACGAATCCTTGCAAGCTTCTAAGGAGTCAAGCAGGGGGAAAGGAACATCGCTAAGGCGGATGACAGCCTCGCGATAAGCCTCCTTGGCCCGCGGATTATACGCTTTGATTTGCTCCAGCGTCCGCCCCTTAGAACCATGGACAATCCCAGCCTCCAAACCTTGCCTTAGCCCTTCAGCAATGGCCTTACCAATACAATCACCCAACCTTGTCTGAAGCTCATCCGACTGTTTGAATGCCATCCAAGCCCGGCGAAAACCATGACCAATCACCCACCTCTTGCCTTCAATGACCATCAGAGTACTCGGAAAAAGCTCCTCATCAAAATCTTGGTTGAGTGCTGCCAACCTCTGATCCAGTAGCGCGAGTTGACCATCATACTCACCGCGAACCTTCTCCTCGCACTCTTTCAATTTTTCCTCTAATGAACCAGGGCCTTAACTCGCTCTTTAAGCTCGTCACGCATACGGGTAAGACCGTAACCTTTCCCTTCAACTCAGCATTTTCCACAGTCAAAGTGGCAAGCTGTTCATCCTTGGGCGCGATCATACCTTCCAACTGCGCCACCCGCTCTCGCAACTTCCTCACCTCCTCTGACTCAGACTCTAACAAACCAACACGCTCACGGAGAGTCCGAGTTTCCGCAGCATCTGACTCCAATACTTGAATCTTCCCCTTAAGAGCCTCTATCTTTTTCTCCTTCCTTTCGAGTCTCCTGTTCAACCTATTAGTTTGATTGAGCTCAAACTGCAGCCGCAGACGCACCTCGGAAGACATACACGCTTGCTGAACAGTCATCATGTTGTACTGCTCCAGCAAGTCCGTGTGAGGCATATTACGCAGGGTAGAGAGGTATCCGGGAGTGGCAAAATTGTCTAGCATGCTCTGGCAAACCCAAGGATCATCCATTCGAAACTCGTTGGTAGGCAACCACTTCGGGACATATATATTCTTTGCCTCCGCAGTGTCCACGGACAAAGACTCGTAGAAGTCATCATCCGAGGCCGCGGGTCTGTGACTAGAGGGATCTTGCAGAGGAGACCCAGCCCTGAATGAGCTCTCCTGTTGCACAAAAGGCGGCTCAGAAGGTCCGGACATATCCACACCCAAATCTTCCTGATGGGCCGTGGTGGATGTTTTTGAAGCAGAATCCGGGTTGACTTGAAGATCCGGAGAAGCATCGGATGATGACGGGTCACCTCCGTGGATGGGGACTGAATCGGACTCATCGCGAAGCTCAAAAGGCACCCGCAGCCTTGTCCCCCGCATAACAACACTTCGCCACTCTTTTTAAAAAAAAAAAAAAAAAAAAAAGAAATATCATACCAACAGAACCGGCGGCCCTTCACTGCTCGACACGAGTCTCTTCTTCTCCTACCGCTTGGTAGGAACATTAAGCCGGACTCTTTTCTTCCCGCCGCTTTCTCGCCTTAGTCACTGTACTTTGTCCACGTAGTCTCTTGAACTAAGGTAATGAGATTCTCCAAGGCTCTATAACTCGGTTGGCGCCTCATCAAGCAGCGACTTCTCACCTTCCCGAAGAGTCCTTTCCCCGGATATCACCTCAAAAGGATCCTGCTGGTTAATGAAAGCGAAGAGAGACATATCTGCAAACAAAATTGCACAAATTAGCAAGAAGACACAAGGAAAGGCAACAAGACGCGCAAATTACCCACCCTCATTATCCGAAGACCTAAAGGTAGGTCGTGCCGTGGCATCATCCCAAGCACGGCTAAGTCCAACGGTGCATAGAAAAGGCTCCGGCAATTTTTTAAAAGGAGCGCGCATCGTGTCAAGACGACGCAGTAGCTCAAAGTCAATATCATCGTCAGTCGGAGGTGGATCACGGTCAACAGAAACGTTCTCGTTCCACGGGATTGATAATGGAAAAACAGTCGCGTCAACCCAGAAAAAGAACTCCTTCCAGTTCTTCACGGAATCCAAGGGGGCGGTGTAACACACCGGCACAATCAAGGATTTAGGACCCTTACGCTTCTCTAGCGTCATCCAACCATCCTTCATCCCCGAATAATAAAATTTCCTAAATAAGGGCACGGTGGGTATGCCACCGTGAGCACGGCAAAGGATCTCAAAGTGGCTAATCCTAGCGGCGGCTAGTACAGACAACTGGGACAAATTGATCTGAAAATACTCCAAAACCCTACACAAAAAGGCGGAAAGGGGTATTCTAAAGTTGCAAAACTCAAAGAACCTAGTGTATACTCCTATCTTACCCGACGGAGCATCCCTAATAGTGGCTTCGGGACTAGGAAGAAGGGGTGCAGTAGGTGGGATATGATATTTCGAGCAAAACTCGCTAAGGTCCTTCGTGTCAACTTACGGTGAAATCGCTTAAAAGTTTTTAGCCATGATACTATAAGGAAGAAAGAAGACCTAACTCAGTGAAGGCCGGGCCTTTACAAAATCTTAGTGGAGGATTTTCTTTTTTACTTGCGAAGAAATGGCAACAATGGCCAGTAAAGTAAAAAGAAACGGTATTTATACCCCAAAAGTAAAATGGACGGGTCAATCGAGCGACCAGAAACACGCCACGTCACCGGCCCATAACTAACGGCCCAGATTGGCCCAGATCAACGAACGAGATGGAAAAAGACGAAACGTCCCATCGGTCAGAGAATATGCGGCTGAGGACGGTTCGCGAACCCCAATGGACGGTAGAACGCACCACCGCCACGTGGCAAAAGCACGACCGACAGAACGGTTCGGTTCTCCTACGATACAACCAACCGCGGTTACACTAGCAAACTTAGTCTAGCAATGCTTGCAATGAGACTAACAAGCACAACTAGACTGGGGGGACTTGATCACGTATGACCCCCGACACAAGTACGGTCCAGCCGCGGACTTTAGTACTAGCATGTAATACTCCCGGCAATGGCCACCAAGCCATGCCGCGGACTAAACAAGTTAACCCGGCAATGGCCACCAAGCCATTCCGCGGACTAAATACACAACCCGGCAATGGCCAACAAGCCATTCCGCGGACAGTAGACGCGCCCTATGAAAAGGGTAAGGAATCTTCTACGGATCGAGGTATGCAACTGCGGGGTGGAAAGCGGGACAAGTCCCGCCCGAAAACATCACCATCACAACAAGCAGACAAGCTCTGCAGCTGACTTACGTCACAAACTGTCGCTCTCAAGACCCGTGACCTTGAGAACACGACAGAAAGGTCAACCATATAAATAGAGGTCTCACCCCTATTCAAACGGTAACAAACACACATACTCTCTCTCTCTAGAATTCACCTCATCTCTCTAAAAGCTACTTACTCTCACGCCGGAGGTTGACCGCGGAACCCCATTCCGCGGTGAGACTAACGGTGTTGATTTTCTTAGCAGTTAGCAACCGAAGATTTCACTTAATACAGGATCTATTCTCCGAAGAGTTAGCTTAAACTAATCCTCAGAGGAGAAGCGCCCAGATTTGTATTAACAGTTTCTTTATCATCACTTGCATCGTTTCTTAAAGATTTGATTCTTGTCTTGTTTTAAAACAGATTACAACAACTTGGTATCCATGACTGTTACTTAATATGCATTCTCGATATCCGTTATTTTACTCGTCTGCTTGCATGTCTTAGTAAGTGTGTACAAGTTACATTCTTTTTTATCCTTTTAGCTTGTGTATGCATGCTCTATCTCAGGCGCTTAGTATCAAGCAACTCTTGAAGACATTTTGGCCATTTATCCACGACCTTAAAAAATTCCAATACATTTGATGTTTCATAATTTAAGGTGTGTATGAATTAAAGTAACTTTTGTTTGTCATGCTTAATTTGGTGTCCATTTTACTTTTACTAATAGATATTTATATTCACTAATGACGCTTTATTTCGTTAGAGAAAAGCATATTTCGCTAGACAAAAGAAGAAAAAAAAAATCAACCAAGCTTTCAAATTGTTTGTTATGCAGTATGATAGGATTCGAGAGTGCTGACCATCAATTTTGTTAACAAATAACTCTGGACATTCAAGCAACATGCATGGGCCGTAATAATCAACAAGCAGCAGTTATAGTATATGCGGTATATAACACCCAACCATCGAGTAATATCAAGCGAAAACATCATGAAATACGACATTTTGAGATACCCACAGGCAGGGGCGTAGCCAGGATTTTACTTTTGGGTGGGCCAAATAATTTTCGACACACTAACGAGTATAAAAAAAACTCAAATAGATTAATCTTTACAGTAATTGTGAATTTTTAGACATTTTGCAAGCACCATTAATGTAAAAGAAATATATGAACTATCATTGGAAAAGATGAGTTATGACTTATGAGCCTTAATGAAATTTTTTGGTCTTAGTAGTTAAAATTGACATATACATATACAAAACATATAAGAGTTTCATGGGCTTATAGGTGGGCCATGGCCAACCCTACACTCCATTTGGCTACGCCACTGCCCACAGGCAAGCTCAACACGTACTACACTAAATAATATCATTGTTATAATCGAAACAACCGATTGCTAGCTCTTTTCCAAAAGAAAAACCTCTAAACTGGATTAGCTCATGTAATATGTGCAGTATGTGCACACTACGCCTAGTTTTTTTTTTTTTTTTTTTTTTTTTTTTAATGCCACAATGAATGTTGGGCCCTCCTTGAAACATAATTTGAAATGTTGTATCTCCGATTATATATTTCAACTAACTGAGACGATCTTTCGGCTGTGCAGAAGTGTCTAGTTTTCAGAAATTCAACGACCATAGGTTTCTTTCAACAAAGCAGTATTTGTAGCGTCGCAATTGTTTTCGAATAACAATAATTCGATGCGTGATTGCATAGCGACAAAAATATCTGATTTTTCAGAAAATTATGTAGAGTCGATCTAAGTGTGGGAGTATATTTCTAATAGGATTGTTTTAACTTTTAAGTTATTAAAATTTTAGTAATAATAGATTCAAGCATTACAAAAAGCAACGGGTATTATGTAGTTGACAATATTATATTGTAGTTTAGAGGTATAGCCAACGTGTGTGACCTTCTTTTCTTGTTTTGTCAGTAATTTAGACAGTGATAACTATTTTTTTTTACATGTGTAGCGTTTATTATTTAGTGCGTGACTTTTAAACTTTTAATCTTACAAATTTAATATCACCATAATAAGATTATCTTGTACTATCAATTTGCATAGATATTTAAACATTGTTCAAAGCTATTTGTTTGGGGTACAAATAATTATCGCTAAAGATAACAATACTATTTAATTTTTGTGATTCTAATAAACTTACATAACATTATTGATATACCGGACAAAAGGCTATACAATTGTCACACCCTCGCCGGAGGCGGAAACGCGAGGTGTAACTGAAAGGAACATAAGCACAAGATAATAGAACATACCAACGTTTAAGATTCAAAAGAAAGTAAACACCATTACAATACCAGTTTAGCCGACATCGGCAAATATAATACAAAGTTTAGATCCCAAAAGACTTTGATTTAATACATAATGATTAGTAGTGATATGTGAAAACTTTATTATGCAAAGACCTTGAAGGAAAGCTTACTAACGATCACCTGAAATGCATGAGAGAAAACGGGTCAACTATGAAAATAGTTGGTGAGTATACACGTTTTATATAATATGAAAACTCTTAGAAGAGGAAGTCAAAGTTTTCGGTCATCGAAAATAGTCCACAAAGCAAAGGCATTGTAAATCCACTCAGTTCCAAGTTTCGCCCATACAAAACTTGCAACTCGTGTTGTTCGCAACCCATTGCACAAAATATATTGTGTCTAGTTAGTCAAGTATACGTTATCATAATAGTTCACGATGAAGCACCACGATATAATAATTCGGGGATGCTCCGAACACGGAGACTTTACCTTTGCTCCAACAAGGGAGACTCCTTTGTCACTCGACCACCTAGGCGAGAATTATTGAGAACGCTCCACCAATAAGGCGAGACTTTGCACGCTCCACCCATAAGGCGAGACTTAGAACGCTCCACCGATACGGCGAGACTTTGGGTCAAGAACGCTCCACCAAAACGGCGAGACTTTTAGGTCATAACACGTACGGTTCAATATATTCAAACAAGTCATAAGTTCATAATTAAGTCCAAGAGTCTAAGTCAAGTTCAAAAGTTCAAGTCTAAAGAGTTCATAGAAGTAATAATCAATTTAGTTCAAATATAGTTCATGCATTTCGCCCCAAAAATATAGTAAAACGGTAAAAGGGGATTGTGAATACTCACTTAGTTAAATGATGCGATGGCAAAAGTGAGTACACTGAAATGAGACGCAGATCTCTAACGGCGACCTATTATGAATGATATGATCTATAATAAGTCATGATGTAATGTTATGCATGCAATTCATATGATATCTATACCACTTGTGAATTTTTGAAAATAACGTTTATCGTCGAAAAATATCTTATAACGTCTTGACAATTTATAAATTACTTTACAAGTATTTATGTTGAAATGATATCCTACGATAGTCATTTAGTGATTTATTATGAAATTATAGCTTTTCGTCGTAAAACAATGTCATTTGACAATTTCATGAAAGTGACTAAACGGCCTCGAAAAGCTAGTCGTAAAATGGTGCACATCGAGTGTTAGGAAACAAACTCAACGGTTTTGGAAAGCTTGTAGCATTATCTCAAAGTTTTAGCATTTAAGTTTTTATCATAGAGGTCTCGATCATGGAGAAAAACATAGGTGAAGTAGGGTACTTGTATCCAAAATATTGTTTAAGGGTGGTTTTCGGCAAAGTTTGAGTGACCGTAATTTACTCGTTACAACTCTGTTTGACGAACGGTTAGACGTTTTGGAAAATAGGCTAGGCGAAATTACTTTTACTAGAAGACATAATTTTATAAAAAGTATTCCATCAATGTTAAAAACGACCCTCAACATGGTCATTCGCGACCGTAATTTCTTGGCTATTAGAAAATATATAGTTATACTTATATGAAATAGTTATGGCAACCTTGTTTAAACGCATGTAATTTAATCGTTAAAAGTCCGTTTTCTACGTTTTATATGTCCTTAGCTTCGTGTTTAAGTATAATAATATATTTTTGATAAGTCGACACATTTAATAACGCTTAAGACTCATTTTTGACTCGTAAAAAGTTAAAACAACATGCTGAATTTTACGAAATTTATAGTTTTCGTTAAACTTGAAAATATCATAACTTCTTCGTTATAACTCCGTTTTAACCCATTCAAGCGCCACGCTTTCGTTTTAAAGTATATTTTCTAAATATCTAGCCCAAAATTTTTTACCCACTGTCGAAATTTCCAGAATTAACAAATATGATCAGACCCTTATATATAGTTGTCGAAATGAGTTTTTCTCGCGTAAAACTTATTCTAACCACTTCAAACCAACGCCAAAGCTATTCTAAACCTACCATACACCTTCTTAGGGTGTCATGGGTTCCTAGACATCATCAAAAGTAATATGTTTCAAGGATTAATTACAGGATGACGTATATTAATTAATAGTGCTTAAAAACAATTAAAGTGGTATAGATAACCATATAACTTGCATGTTTTTCCTCAATCATGATAAAATGATCATAATATGAATATGAAAGATGAAAATGATCATGAAATGCTTACTAGTTACTTGATGAGGTTTAATGAACAAGGGTTTATCCTAAATACCCTAGGTTTTTATTTCAAAACCTTACTTAAGAGTATGCTAAGGTTGTGAATTTAACTTGACTTGAAAATTTTTTGACCTCCTTTCCTTGATCTCCTTATGGCCGGTTGATGATGAAAATGGTGGGAGGGTATGTATTTTTTTTCACACTTGATATTATACTTGTATGTGTTAGTAGTTATTATAATATAATGTAAGTATTATGTCTAAGATATTTGTACTCAAATTGTAGATGAGTCACCTCTTGTGGTCGACATACATAATAAAAAAAAGACTAGATGCATTTAGTAATAATTAAGTGTATTAATGTAGAGTAAATGTGTAGTTAATTAAGGATAATTAGTAACTTGTGTACATATTTAAGCTTTTAGGGTAGCGTTAGCTAAAAATAAATTTTAACGGATCAAAATAAAATATATTGAAGTTATAAAAATTATAAAAATACATTCCTTACAAAAATTGAGTGAAATAATAATTATCGAGTAGTATTTACGAAAACCGTCGTAATTATATAAGTATAACAATTTATATACAAAATAAATTTAAAACACCGGTAAACTCATAATATTATTTTTATAATCTTAATATAAGTATAAAATATATTAGGATAATTTTGGAAGTGTCGGATCAAATGTTCAATTTAAATGATTACGATAGCGTTTATTTAATAGAAATTATCGTTTAATGTAAAATACAAAATCATGCATGAACTAATATGATGATAATGATGCTAATGATATGTAGACTAAACCTAGTCTATATGAAATGTCCTTGATGATTGCTCATGAATTCGCAGTAAACCATTAAGGTTCGCTGACTTTGATACTCAAAACCTAGTTTACGATAAACGATGAATAGTGAAGCATGAATAGCGATTTTCTCCGGGAATGAATAGTGTTTCGTGAATAGTAAAATTTTGAAATACGTTCTCAGAATATCAAATCAACTCAAAAAACGATGAATAGTAAAACGATGAATAGTAAATTCCCGAGATGAATAGTAAATTTGAGAAATGACCGGAAATTGAGAATTGTGACAACAATATATATTAACTTTTAAAAGACGATTCATATATGCTAGTCCCTTAAGTGGTGCAAAACCAACATTTTTCAAAATAACATTATACAAATGAAAACGTACATGTGTCAAAGCAAAATAAACAACAAAAAACTACAATTACTTGGTCTATCAATTTTCCAAATTTGTTACAGGTTCAACAACTACTTCATCATTTCTCATATAAGTTTATCGAATTTGAAACCTGGTTCGACCCGGGTGGTTCAACCGTTTTGGTCAAAAAAAACAAGTCGATTTAAACCGAGTAAACCCGACAGGTTGGGTCGAAAACAAGTCAATTAAATAGGGTCAACCCGTCGGGTTTGAAGCGTCCCGTGTCAACCCGGTTTTCGATGTGTATTAATAGTTTCATTTTGAAATATATGTCTTCCACATTTCCACTTTTAGTTTCAACTTTTTACCTTTTGGTTTTTCCTTTATATATAGTATATAGCAGGGTACTCGCGCATTTTGGCGGCGGGTACCCTGTGACGATTAACCGCATAAATAGATCTCGATGAGACCTGATTCACCAATTTGTATTGGTTTCAACAGGTCATCTCTGGTTCGTTTTCGGATGGCTTTAATTGGTTAGCCGAACCAGTGGCGACACCGATTCCTGGTTGAATACGTTGGTCGGTCCGGTCCGGTTTAAAACTATATGTAACATCAACTTGTTAACTTGTATGAAGTTTTGTGTGTCTTATTAATTTGTATAATGTGTATAATAACATGTATTTTTTCATTTTAGGGTGTTTTAAAAATATCATTGATTAGTGTGTTTAATTATTTTATATTTTGGATTATGTTGTAGCTTCTTTAAATTGTACGTTATGAAAATTTTATTGTACTTTTAGTAAGAGTGTTTTAATTAGTTGTTTTTGATTTGGTATATGTGCTTTTAATTGGTTGTACAATGTGAATAAATTATTGTACTTTTAAGTTATGGGGTGTTTTAATAAGAGTATTAATTACATTATACATTTCTCTCTCATTTGACCAATTTCAACAATTCAACTTTTCAACTTTTCACCTTTGACCGTTTTTCTATTATATGTAGTGTATATAGTTCAAGGTTTTCAAGATCAAGATCATAATCAGATTTTCGTTTTTGTAATATCGAAATCGTAAGATCAGATCGGATCCTAAGATCCTAAACTAGAATGCTATTTTCTTAATAATCTGTGTAATATTATTTAAAATTATAAATTATTATATATTATAAACACAAAATTATATGGATGTGTTATGGAAATGTTGTCATAAATTATTAATATGTAATTTTTAAGAAGATTAATATGTCGTTTTCTAATTTTATAAGATGTAATTTTATAAACTATAATTCATAACTTTGTAGTTTTTTAGTTTATGGTTCGAGAAAAGTAAGATTGAATCGGATTAGATATTAAGATCATATGGTCAAGATCGGGATCTTATAAGATCTTAAGGTTGTTAAGATTCTACATACAATTTGGGTCGTTTTAGCTTTATAGTATCTTAAAATCCTAAGAACATGATCAGGATCTTAACAATTGTTTAGACATAAGGTGCACTATGTAATATTCCTAACAATTATTATTGTTGTTGTTATTAAAAGTATTAATAATTTTGTTATTTTATTTGATAGGTATTTTACAAAATTTGAATTCCAAATAAGATTAATTAGTTTAATCAAATCAAAGCCCAAAGTAACTAAAATATATTAGCCAACATAACAGCCCCACTACAAAAGCGTATTTCGTTCCAAAACACTGGTCCAACCTAGGCCCAACATATGTAACTTGAGTCCAAGTGGCTGCGTGATTTTTATCACAGGAAATTTTCCTTCATATCTTGAATTTTGATAGTTCACCATGGTAATTTATAACATGGTAAGCATTCTTAGGAGCATTTAATAAAATAGACTAGTATCAGAGGTTAGGAGAGTGAGATAATATATGAGAGAGTTGTAAGAAGAAAGATGAGTAATAATGAAGAAATACTTCACTATTTATAAAAGACAAAAGCTTTTGTCCCACGGTTTGACGGATCCTCTCTTGAGATCCGATCCTAAAACTAGGATCCGATCTGGTTATACCAGTCCGGATTTTGGGTTGCAAACCGGGTTATGGGTTATGAGTATGAGCCATGGGTCATGGACTTTGGGACATGGGTACCCCAACAAGATACAATGTATCTAGATAATGAGTCATGGGTTATGGACATTGGGTCATGGGTCATGGATAATACCCAACATGATTTCATGCATGATGTCATGCAATGGATCATGGGTTATGGATTAGCTCCATGGGTATGGGTCATGGGTCTGGGATATTACCCATCCTATTACATAAACAATTACAACAAATAAATTATTACAACATTTTATGTGAATGACCAAATGTATATACTTTACAAAATAACATGTATTCTTATAGTTTCACTTATAATAACTTTATATTTGTTATCAACAAAACATAAAGAGATCGCTAAATATGAATAAACGTTTTTACGGTTTATTTGTAGTTTCTTTTGTTGTTCTTGCTTCCCCTGTTCAACGTAAATGTAGATGTAGATAGGGGTTGTGGTTTCCCCTATCGTAAGCTTGTACATGTATGGTTGATGAATGTAAGGGGTCGTTTGATCCCGATTTTCTTTGTATACAGTGTTCGAACCATAAAACACAAACATAAAACACAAACACAACTTGTAAATGCTATTAATCGAACCATAAAACACAAACACAAACATATTATGCATAAGAAAATGGATGCAATAACAGAATATTAATAGGAGTGAACCATCACTTAAGATTAACCCATATGTAATACTTCAAGTTATATAATATCGTTCGGCATGTACCAAAAAGATGAATCCATCACACTACCTCCACACAGCCCTTGGTCTTATCCAAACAAAGGTAATATAGTTCAAGTTACATTAGCCAAATTACATACATAATATACAACCAAATTAAAACTGTTTTTGTTTCTACACATTACATAATCCCAAAAGATGAACCCATTTGTTAAACTTCAAAAGCTTCTACCGGATGAACCAACAAGTGATCAACTATACCTGCACAATCAAAATATGCAATGTAATGAGGTTAGTATAATATGCAATGTATATATCCAAAAAAATTGCTAAACAATCATTAGACTCATCTAGTAAAAATAACACCACTTTGTTTCCCATTGATCTTGGTGCCCTTAGACCAGTACGCAATTAGTGATTTTAACATCACTTCTTGGTCTAAAAAAACCCGCACCCCTAGCTCCCACATTCACTGAACCAACACATGTTGTCTTCTTCATAGAACAACCCTCTCTAATGACAATACCAACCGGTTTGTTCCTGCTAACAACATCATCCTCATCAACCATTTTTCCTTTTCCCTTATCCACAGACCTCTTCACCAGGGGGTATTCAAGATCAACATCACTCACAACCTTTCTTTTCAAGCGTATATCTCCCTAGTTGAAGTACTAGTCCTAAAAGGAGTTGACGTCTAGTCCTAAAAGTTGAAGTACTAGTCCTTAATGGAGTTGAAATGAAGTTAACTATGGTTGTTTTGGCACTAATGTCCTAAAAGGGGCGGCAGCGCCTTTGATGAACAATGCCGATACTATGCATTGCCACTAACGGCATGGTTCGGTTTCGGGGTTCGATGTGGTAAATCGGTCTTGCACCGATTAGGCATGAGCAAATGTATTTGGACATTTAATATTTGTAACGTTGCATGCTAAAAAATAAAATAAAAATAAAAATGATTTGAAATGAAGTTATTGTTAATGTGGTTGAGATGAGATGGAAGGATATTAATGTTTTATGTAAAAGCCTACTCTAGTAATCTAGTTGATTTAATAAAGTTAAGTTATATTTGCAAATATTGTCCTTGAAGTATAATTGGCGGGAGAAAATGAGACGATCGAAATGACAATAATGCCCTCAGTGATGAGGTAGTTATCGAGAAAAATAACGAAAGTTAGCAAAAAGTCGCTTTCGGTGGCCGTTTTGCAAAACAAAGAAACATTAATGTCGTTTTTGCAACAAATTTTCTCTCGGTGTGATCTTTGTGCATTTGAGCTACTTTAAGGATAATTTTTGCAATTTACCCTAAAATTTACGATCATAGCAACCAAATGGGCTCTTAATATATGAAACTTGTAATAAAGGTCTAAAATAAAAAGATACAAAATAAGAGAAGTGTATGCAAAATCTTGAGCAAAGTTAAAGGTTAAAAGTGAAAAATAAAAATAGTGCAAAGAGAATTTGAACAGTAAAAAAAAAAAAAAAAAAGAGCCCGAATTATTTGCATATCACTTGTGTATAAGCTTTGGACGAGCTTTTATAAAGTCAGGCCTCCTACATATTTTTTTCTAGCTTTTCTCTTTAGTGATCCGATAAACCCCACTCCTGCTTATATTTATCTCCAAAAACCTCTTTCAAAATTATCCTTGGCCAAATGAGCTAGCCAGGTTTTAAAACTTCCCAGCGGGTCAGGCCTCCTACATACTTGTAGCACCGGCTGGAACTAGCGCTTTGTTTTGTAAGACACATAATCAAACAAGTTCCCAACCACCCATTTAGCTCAAACCACGAGTCGACTACAAACACCGAGCGAAACACGCACACAAACCTTGTTTTACTGCTCTCTACAAGTACAATTGGCGTACAACAATGGCGGATTTAAGACTTGTTGTTGATAACAACATGTTTTGCACAAAACCCTTATTATCCTTTTCATCATCATCATTATTATTAAGTAGTAAAGTTTATATGATGACACAGCCTATGAAATTCAGTCATTCTATTTCTAGTACTAGATGTTTTATTCGAGTTAACAGGAGGATTACTACTGGTTCTCGTCTCCTTTGCAAGATTAAAGACTCTGGTAATTAATTCTTTATTCCCCCATTTTAACAAACACCTTGTTTCACTCTATGAATTAAGCTGTTTTATCAAACGCTATTTTTATATCTTGAAGCATTGATTATATTCTTAGTAAGTTTTTAGACCCGTGCGGGACAAGTAAGCTAAAAGAAACACTCCCTTGGGCTTGCGATATAAGCAGTTTGGCTTATTCTAGTAACCAAAATACCTTGCCATTGGAATAAGTGCCTGTTATTACTGATTCAAATACACAAGTGGAACATTGCGAGGAAGCCAAAAATGAAACTGAAATGCCATTGATTGATTGTTACAACAATCAACAAAAGATCAAATTTTACCATAAAACCAAGACTCAAAGTCGGAAAACAGCAAACTGGGACTGAGAATTTGTAAAGCCTCAGTTCCATTTAAATGCTTGCATAGTCCCAAATGTGAAATGACCAAGCTGAAACCGAACTTGAATTGCAATGAAGATGATCTTGTCTGTTTGTGTGACTTTGAAAGAAGCTACACCAATACTACTTGCTTACCTCTTCATTTCGACCCATTACCCTTGTTATTGGTGAAAAGGTGTGAAGATGTATCAATTACTTACGAAATTACATAGGTAAAATAGTAACCCCTAACAAAGATTCCTATTACGTCCCGAGTCCTGACTCCACATTTTAGTAGATATGCAAATCCTATACCCAAATAAATTTTACTTGAATTCTCATCTGCTTTCTGCAACACCATCTTCCACAGGTGGGTAACTTGCACAGATGCTTTCACTGTAAGACCGACCGCCCCACCCTTGCGCAGTTGCTAACATTATATAAATGGTAGTTGCCACTAGAGCCTAACCATATAAACTACACTATATAATCTTGAATCCTCTTTACTGCCAGTTGATGCAAATCTACATTTTCATTGCATAATAACATAACCTACATCGTATAACCTTGAGGTACTTGCTACTGGCTACTAATCATTCATCAGTTCATTCTAATCGTGACTTCGTGAGTTTATAGTTTAGCCTTAGAGGCCTGAGGTCAATTCCTTCTATGCGATTTTGTTTATTTGTGTTTATTATTAATTATATACATAGATTTGTACATCTTAGCAATTTTTGCTGTTGTTAAATGTGGTATTAATGTGTTCTACTTCTATGTATGAAATATGACTTATAACTAACTAAGTTTGGTGTTTTTGTGAAAAAAAAACCGGCTAGTTTATGTCCGCCTTTACCTTGTCACGTTGCCCTTAGTTTTTTGACCCTTAGCGCAACGGTGCGCATCACGCCCTCTAAAATCCAGGTCTGGTCTTGTGGAGACTGATGGTTGTCGGAATGACCTACGTCTAATTATACAACCCTAACCAATTGTAAACCTGTACCAAATTCGTGATTGATAATATACCTGATCTAGTTCGGCCATAGAGGTAGCCTGATCACATTGATCAAGTGAGCGACGTTAAATCTTGTGTCGAAATACATCTCTGCAAGCTATTTTTTTTCCCTGAAAATGGACACAAATTCATTGAATATTGTACCTGTCCTCCTATGATAAGCTTCTAAAGGAACCAAATCTTTTGTGTACCGAAAAATACCTGATTTCACAATTTACAATGTGGTTTTTCTATCATGGACTTCTTGACGGCTCGAAATATTTATCAAGAATTCAGAGATGATGGATTTACAGCTAACTTATTTTCATAATTTTCATCTGCTACAATATTTTTAAACTTTTGTATTATTATAATAGCATCAGTAAAGTTCTTGTGATTGTATATTTTCAAGTAATGGCCTTATTGAGTGATGACAGTACATTTGTTGGTATCACTCTCTTTTATTGATTTTGCCTGACCAACACACAAGAAATTAAGCAGTTTATACTATGACGTTAGATATGATATCACAGCTGGAGCTTGGAAAAGTGGGTGAGAAGAGGAAGCCGGAGAAGCAAGTGAATGGAATATTCTGGATTTTACTCATCAATATTGGAATATACGTAGCAGATCACCTATTTCAGGTCTAAGTTAATTTAATTTTTCATGAAGCTCTTTGAAGTGTATAAATCTTGTATACTCAAACAATTCTAAATGTGAAGAAACTAAGAATTGTTGCCACACAGGAAAAGATGAAAATGATGCTCTTAACACAGGAAGAGAAATGACTGAATAAAATTTTGCACGACTGTTGGGAATAATTTTATTTGGAAACTTACTTGATAATTTTGATATTTTCTCTAGGTTCGTGAAATTAAAGCTTTGTACTTGTACCACAATTTTCCAGTTTGGTACCAGTTTGTGACTTCAACTTTCTGTCACGCAAATTGGTAAGATTTCTACTATTTATGGGTGATGGGACTTTCTCTCTTGGTATAGTTAAATATGAGTAAATGATTACCGAGGATGACACCATAAATATCCATATATGGTAAATGCTGGGAAACAATTTACCAAAGTGGAGTTGTTGTGATATGATTTACTTATTTACCTAAGTTCTCTTACTGTATGCTTTAATATGTCCTACAGGAACCATCTCTCTAGCAACCTTTTCTTCTTATATATATTTGGTAAGACAACTTTCTTCATTAGACAAGAAAAGAACTAATTAGTTGTGGATGAACTTTAGGATGTAACGGTTTAATTTGTTGGCCAATAGGAAAGCTCGTTGAAGAAGAGGAAGGGAGTTTTGGACTGTGGCTTTCGTACATCCTAACAGGGGCTGGAGCAAATCTGGTTTCGTGGCTTATACTCCCAAGAAATGCTGTCTCAGTTGGAGCCTCTGGTGCGGTATTTGGTCTCTTTGCTATAAGTGTCCTTGTTAAGGTGCGTGATCATTTTTCATAGAAGTTTCACTTGAAATTGGGGCATGTGATGTGATGTTTTTTGCATCTTTTTGCAGCTTTCTTTTGACTGGAGGAAGATCCTTGAAGTACTTATTTTGGGTCAATTTGTTATTGAAAGGGTATGTACCTTCTTATTAATCTGCAAGTTCTCTCTATTGGATGAAATTTACAAACTAATGTTTGATCGGGCACATAGTATTTAGATAGAAAAGTGGTCTGTTAATGTCTAAATACCCTTCAGCAATGACAATACCAAAACGGAATGTTCTGCAATATTTATGTGTGTAAGCTGCTGCATCCATTTATTTATTTCATTTTAAATAGCCATAGCAATAATCATTAGCTACAGAAAGTTGCAGTGACCCATCTGCGGATTGGAATTTCTAATGTAAAGAACTAGAGATCGATACCAAAGTTTTTATACTCTTGTTGCTGAAACAAACAAATAAAAAACAGAACGACAAATAAAAAACAATTAACAGGGAATGGAACTCAAAATAAGAAAGATGACAGTAGTTTGACAAACTTTCACATGATAAATATTTCGCCCTTTAGTTGAACATTGAGTAAAGAAAACAGCCAACTTTGAACCCGCAGGTAGCTATGAATTACCCATTTCTATGTGGAATGGCTAGTAGGTGCCTAAATGAAGTCGGGTTCTTCTTGAAACTCCGCTATTTGAATATGGAACATCATAATACCGAATAGGAATGAAATGGCTATAGATCCCACTGCACGAGTGGAATATTACTTTGTCAAGTAGAAAGGAAAAAAAACGCTAGATTTTTTGTTAAGTTTGCTTATGTTGCAATGTTTTCGTCTTCTATAATTTCCGGCAACCAAAATCTGGATGTGTTGCATAACTTGGGTAGGAGGGAACACACAGTCAATGGCTATATCTATCCGATATGAAGTTTATTTTGGGGTGAACCCTCTTAAAAATCTTCTGTTTCCTGTTCAATACTTTAATTTATGATTTAATGGATTTTGATGCAAACACTTATTGAATTTCACTGCCATGTTCTCTTTTGAAGTTGATACCTTCATGCTAAATGTACATTTGGGACACTATTCCACACCCCCACATGGTATATAATCATCTGTCTCTTAAGATGACGTAAATACATATAATGACTGTCATAACAGGTGATGGAAGCAGCCCAAGCTTCAACAAGTTTTGCAAGCAACAGCAGTGCTCTGCAGAATATTAATCACATAGCTCACCTTTCTGGTGCTCTTGTTGGTGCAACTTTGGTTTGGCTGCTCAGCAGAGTTCCTTCTCAACCTGCAGACCAAGAGAAATGATGAAATATATCCGTTCAATTCTACTATCATTCATGTTGGTATTTTTTTACCATCTTACAAAGCATATTAAACTGCACTAACTTTTGCAACTTACAATTTAGATTGTATACTTGAGGTCCATTTATCCTCATGTGTAATTACAATGCAGACCCCTTTTGTAACATTAATTATATTGTGTATCTAGCATTGAATAGAAAAGAACTTGTGTTATAGAGATAGCCACTAGATTTCATATATCAAATGTTCCCTCAGATACCAGAAATAGTATATCAGAAAGAAAGTCATACATGGGACACATGATTAAACTTTTTTTCTTCTTACATTTAAAGACCTTGTAGGAGGCCAGACTGGGTGTGTTGCCAATATGACATCACTATTTGTTGTTTTGAAGCTTTTCTAGGGATGTTTATTATATGTTGAACTATGTTCTCCTCCTCGAGTTCTATAAATGGGTTGCCCTGGGCACGCCTATTTCATCCTTTAAAAGACTAGAATCAAAGAAGATATCAATTTTTTTTTTTTGGTCTCTTAATTAAATTCAATATTAAAGCTTTGGTCTTATTAATTTTTTAAACTAGTGAGATCCATTTATAAACCTAAAAGGTTAATGGATAGTGGAAATCGTAGTATATACATAGAAAAGTTTTATCGTCTTCAGTTTAGAAGAATTAGGCATAAATGTTATTCCTGAGCGCCACAACCAACTAGTAACTCGACCAAAATTGGAGAGGGAAATTGAAATGTAGACAACCCAACCAATCTCATGGCTAGGGAAAGCAACCGATGACACCTATAACACATTTTAATTTCTATACTGTTCAAGCAAGCTCAATATGGCCTTTTAAAGTTGGACAGCTTCGTTTTTTTGAGACATTATGATAAATTAGTCCTAGCCATGACCCATAGTAACTTTTCTTATGTTGTTTAGTGAATAAAACTTCAGGAGCTTCCATTTCTCATGCAGGGACTTGAGCAAGAGATCAACTTATATACCCATAAGGCCATAAGTTATATTTACATGCACCGGCCATGCCAACTACTTCAATTTACATCTTGTACACATATCTGCATTGTACCAACAACTTTCATGTACATGTTTTTAGTACACATATCAACATAATAACATCAACAAGACTGGCTGGCACAATTCCCCCCAGAATTGTATGGCTTTTCGTTTCCCCGTTAGTTCAATAATACCGCAACCACAGACTGTGGAGGCTCAAAAACCCGCTTTAGGCAAATGATCGGCTTTCTTCCGCCTACCTTGCTGTTTAAGCTCATAAACTTCACAGCAGCACATAAAGTATCAGAACCATACTCGGTTTCCTTTGACGCCATTTTTCTCTGTCTGTTCACACCACCCAACATCTTTTCATCATTCCGTATCTTAGGAATATCAATAGTATTATAACTTTTCATTTCTGGATCTTCATAGTTTAAGTCTGCAGATTGGAGATTACCTGAAGAGCGTCGTACTTCTGCAATTAATGAGAAAGTAGACTTCTTTGGTAGTATATCATAATCCATCATATGTTGTAGCATTTCTTCTGCCTTCCAAGGCTGTTTATTTACAATAAACCCTGAAATAAGAGTCTCAAAAGTCTTTAAATTTGGCTTTACTCCAAAACTTTTCATGCTTTCAAAAACCCGAATGGCAAGATCCATTCTGTGTGCACTACACCATCCGCTGATGACGGTTGTGAAAATTACTACATTTGGAGGGAAGCTGAGTTTGGCCATTGAGGTGAGAAGTTTATCAGCTTCTTCTGGTTTCCCCGCACGAACAAAACCTTTGGCAAGAATGCTGTACACATGGGCATCGGGGTCAATGCCGGCTTTGACCATGTCATGGAAGATTTCTTGGCATCTGTCCATGTCTCCTGAAGCACTCCATGCATCCATGATAGTGCTAAAGCTAACTACATCTGGCTTCACTCCGTATTCTCCCATCAATGTCAAAACCTGCTAGGAAGTTGATTTACGATAAAACATTAGAGGGTCAACCCAACATGACTTGACCCTTACTAAAAACCTATCCATCTTGGCACATTACCCAACACGCCCAGATCTCTACAACCATAACTGGTCCAAAATCAGAATAACTTTTTCAAATAACCAAAAAGGATAAATCCCTTGCAATGAAACTCAATTTATCAAACTTTGCTAGACACATTACACGTTAACATGCTAAAGTTAAATAATACTCCATATAAACTTAAAGCAGGTGGGACAAAAAGGTGAAGGTCAACCCAAACCACATTAAAAATATCTATTTTGACCCATGCTTGTTTTGACCCGTTACTCAACCTGCCCGTTTTGCAATATGTACCAGCATAAGTGCATAACACAACATGATGTAAAACATATAACAGAGATTGTTAGAAAAACAGAGAAGAAAGATGGTTACTAACCTCATCAACACCATCTCCATCCATCGTGTCAAGAAACCCTTTAATCAATGAGTTAAAGACAACAAGATTCGGACGAATATTAAACCCCCTCATCCTATAAACAAACTTCAATGCGTCCCTAATTCTTTTCTCTTTACAATAACCTCCAATAACTATCCCACAAGTTCTTTCATCAGGCTTCACGTTATTCTTCTCCATATCAAAAATAACCCCTTCAGCATTTACCGTCTTACCCTTTTGAGCATAAGCCGCAGCTATAGTATTATAAGTAACGACATCCGGTTGTAAACCAGAAATCATCATTTTACGTATAGTTCCCCAAGCCTCGGTCATCTTATTTAAATGACACCATGACCGCACAAGAATATTATAAGTCAATACATTTGGTTTCACATCTCCTTCATGCATCAACTCCACCAACCTTAAAGATTCTTCTGGTTTACCAGCGACTCCATACCCTTTAATTAACGTGTTATAAGTACCCCTAGTGACTTTCATCCCATACTTCTTCATCTTTTCAACCATTTTCAAGGCTTCCTCCATGTCACCAGATTCACAAAAGGCATTAATGACAGCATTGAAGTAGATTGAATCAAGTTTCATGCCGTTTTCTTCTACTTGTGAAACAATACTTTCTATATAATTAAAGCGCTTTTGAAAGGTCAAACTGGCTAAAAGAGTTGTGTATGATATAAGGGATGGTTTATGTCCTCCTGAAACTAAATTCTTGAATATCGACTGTGCTTCTTGAGGTTTCCCTCTTTCTAAGAGAATGTTCATTAGTTTTGTTCTGGATCGAACGGTTTTGCAACCATTATTTTCCACACAACGTGTGCACAGAGCAGAGTCAGGTGATGGATACAACTGTAATTTCTCATCAGTGTCTTTGAACTGCAGAATTTGCAGGAGAACACTTTACTCAATTGCTAAAGTTAAGACTTTGGAAGTCAGAAATATTAAGCGTCACCTTCAAATCGGGATGAACTCTAAAAGATTTTTATATCTTTATAGAATATAGTCTACTTTAAAAAATAAAAGGTTTATTTGTTTTGATTTGTGACAAATTCAATATCAAATTTGATTTTGGAAAGTATTTTCTTAGCCTTCAAAAGTCATGGTGTCTGTACTTTTAGCATTATACGAACCTGTTCTTTCTTGATAGCTGAATTTATTCCTTGATATTTTCCTGTGGTGGATGAGAAAGCCTTCTGTCTATTGAACTCTCTCATTTTAGACTCCCAGCCTTTTAGCAACCCATGTACATAAATGTTGATCACCTTGACGACATTTCCATTAACATTATTTCCTACCATAAAAATACAACAATAAAAAAGATAGTCATAAGTGAAAGAAAAAATCCCTTTGACCCATCAATACAGAGTCCACAATTGACTCTTGAACATCAACTCAAAATTAGCCAAGATTTTTACGCTTGTAGTCTTGTAGATAAGAACTGCTATGCCATTAAGTTATAACAAAGTTTCATGGTAATAAAACATGGAACTAAAAGCTAAAAACATGTGTGTTAACTTAAATCGAAGATGTAGGATACGCGAATCTCCATGATTTCTGTTTTTTTAGTCCACGATGTAGGAAGAAGTATCATATTTAGGAGAATGCATAAGGAATATTATGGCTTTGTAGAACCAAGTGATTTTGGACAAAAATATGCCTAGTATGATAGTTTGTTTTTGACTTTTTGTTTTGCATTTAGTATTTTACCATACCTTATCTAAATTCTTTAGTTCTTCCAAACTAGATTCTTTATCTGACATTTTGTGCCAGAACAATGAGTAATTTGCAATTGCAATAATGTAGCCAGTGATAAATTTATTTTAACATTAATACCCTTTTGACCTTCTCTTTAAGCAAATTTCAGTTGATATCTTATTCTACAAACTAAACTAGTATCCTAAAGGTCGTATCAAAGATCTCATTCCACTAATCATCACATCATGAAGTTAAAACTTAATTAGATACATATATCGGGTGTATGTCACTGCATTATAAAAGTGATTATATGATATCAATTGTAACAAAACTAAGGAGACGAACATTATTTCTTAAAAACGGTTCACGGATGAGGTTTTCCTGGTACCTTTTCCAACCTTTTTTCCAATCCTTTCCCTAGCCACCCCCAAGGTACTAGCTAGTGAGGTTTAAACCTCAAGCATGTTGTTAGGACATCACTTTGCTTGACCATTAGGCCACCTTCGTGGTGGTTATAAAGGTTATTTCCCTATTAGTCAATTTCAAAACGCAATGCAAAAGCCAAAACCATCTGACCCGGTCCTTAGCTAACCAAGTAAGAATTTTCTTTTTCCTTTTTGGAAGTTAACTATCTCAATATATATACACAGCAAATCTATCTAACATTATAGAGTCGTATACATACAAAACTTGAACCAACAATGATTTGGTTGGGGAGCATTTTCACACATGGGGTACCATCGTACTATAAGTCCTTTGGTCAGGTAAAGAATTATTATACTATACCGAAACACTAGAAACTAATTATCTTGTGACTTGAAAACGCAATAATCAAACTATAAAACACAATGCCAACCATAAAACACCCCCATAAAACAAATGATATAGTCGTGTCCCAATGGTACCTCATGTTGAACCAGGACACAAATCGACCATGTGCATTTATAAGAAATTATACAAAACTAGAAACATAAATTTAAGGACCGGGTGCATTTACGAGAAAACGAGGTCTTTAACGAAAATTAACATTACGCCGCAAAATTTCATGTGTGATAAGTAGCAAATAAGTTGAAAACTTTGCATGAATTATGGACAATGAGAAAAGTGGTTGATGGATGATACCTGCTTTGAATCAGAGAACCATTAATGGAAGTAAAGAAAGAGGGAAAAACGATTGAATTTATGTGGTTTCTGTAAGAAAATTTTAAATTAAACAATATCCTCAAAAATTATGGGCGTTATATATAGTGAGCACCTGTGACGTGATTGGATAATGGGTTGTGTCGTGGAATATTACACAACGCCAAATAGCTTAAAGATGGAATCAAATGACCATAGTTGTCGGGATCCCGATCCTAATCTTATGATCTTACGATTTTACGATCTCAAGAAAGAAAACGATCCGGATCCTACATGGGATCTTTGCGATAAGATCTTATAGGATCCCGATCTTTCTATACGATCTTACGATCTAATCCGTCCGATCTTACTTTTCCATATTACAAACTAAAAACTAAAATTTATGGGTTGTTTGTTTGTAGAATTCAAAAACAACATATTAATCTTTTAAACATTTTATAATTATAATTTAGGACAACATTTATATGAAAAATTCATAGTATTTTATTGTTATAATGTATTAAATTTGTAAATTTATATAAAATTACATAAACTATTAAATTAACATTCGAGTAGGATCTTCGATCCCGATCCGATCTTCGATCACGATCTTGCAAAGGCAACGATCCCTGTAGCATCCCGATCTTGACAACCTCGCAAATGACCATGATAAAGTTTGTAAATTTTCTTTTTCCATTTTGTTTTCTTTAAAAGTAAACTTATACACCACCCCTGTAAATATAAAATATAACACATGTTTAATTTAGGGTAATTATGAAAATACACTTTTGCTTTCAAGGTGTCAAACTTTATAGGAAAAAGTTGGAGATTTCCAAAATAGGCCTCGAGATCATGACTTTTCTACTTTTAATCTAAGCTCGACAAGTGTATTTGTAATTTGTGTACCCAATTATTGTTTTCGACTTTTACAATTATGATAGTCAAATGACCGAATCTCGAGACTTTTTAAAAATCTTGCGATTTTTTTGTCCTTTAGTAAAAAAATCAAACTTACTAAAATATTTTTATACTTTTAGTTCCTTCCCAACGTCTTGGCGACTTAAGCGAAATAATTTTAATGACTTTTTTTGTACACTTTTGTACCTTTTAGTACCTTTATAACAAGATTTTATACACTTTTTAAATTTTACCTGCTTTTAAATTTTACCCACACACTAACACTCTACTACTGAAAACACAATTCAAAATTGTGAAACCCTAAATCAACCCCTAATTATTCACCAATTAAACTCCCAAATGGCTTACATTCCCCAATATTTTGATGCTAAGGTAACAGTTCGTTCCCAGGTTAAGTTGCTTTCGGATATTAAGTCTAAATTGTTAAGCAATCCAGATCGAATGAGGTTGTTTAGAGCAACTGTTTTTGGGCCATGGTTAGATATTCCTCAGCTAGGTAAAGGCAATCATATGGTGAATTTCGTTTTACAACACCAGGTATATATCGACAAACTGCTTGATTCTTGTCCCCCCATTTTATACAAAATTGGGAATAATGTATTGAAATTCGGTCGGGAGAGTTTCTATTGATGACCGGATTTCGTTTCGGTCGTTGCCTCCCATGAAATTGATCATGATCCTTTTGGTTTCGTGTCTTTCTGAAAAACAATTTATAAGAAAGGTAACTATAAAGGGAATGAGCTTTTAGATTTGTTTGGGAATGACACAATTTTCAAAGTTATCGATGAGGATCACGGTAAGGTATGTCTGTTGCTAGTCGGCGAGGTCGTGCTCATGGGTCGTGGACCTTGGTACATCGTTGACAATCATTTGTTGCAATTAGTTGAGGATTTTGGGGCATGGAATGCATATCCATGGGAGAGTTCTTGTGGAGCCGTTTTACAAAAATTTAGCCAATGTGGTACCCCGGCATTACAATGCTCACTACAAAGAGAAATTGCAAGAAAACCCTTCTAAAATTGCAACATATAATATTTCTGGCTTTATCTTGGCTTTTAAGGTTAGATGTGTAGACATTTATGAACATCTCAGTTTTTGTTTACTATTTTTGGATACAAATTTGTTATACTGATTTTCATTGTACAATGCTTTTATTGTTTTCCTTCATTTTAGATATGGATTCTTGAGAGTTATCCCACTAGCAGTTCATGGTGGAACAAATACCCGTCAAAGATACCACGTTGTCTTTGTTGGTCAAAGGGTAAAACATTTTCCAAACGCCATTATGGCAAACTTTTTGGTCCTGTAAGCATTTCCATTCGTTTGTATTTGTCAAATAAGTTACGATTTCGTTATATTTGTTTTTTACTTTATAATTGTTTGTTTACTAGGGTTCTATTCCAGTATTGGATCTTGTTCCAACAAATGCGGAAATGTTACAACCATGGTTTGCACCTAGTAATGCTTATTTTAGCGAGTTGGATAGTCTAGAAGATCAATTACCTACCGATGATCCCACTAATGAGGTAAGTTGCCCATTTTGTATCATTTATTTTTCATCCGTATCAACTACGTCGTTTGTGCGACTATTCACGTTGACAATTGACCAATGCACATTCTGTTTTGATCTTGCTTTGTAGGCACATGAAGAGGTGGTGATAACTGATAGAGATGTGGCCTTAGGCGATAAAGAGGTGGCCTTAGGCGATAATGATGTGCGATGAATCGATAAAGATCAAAGTTCCAATCATCTGACATACATGCCGAGGTTGACGATATTAAAAATAGACTTGCCGTTGTAGAGGAAGCTCTAAAGATACAACCCGGAGCCAATGTGGAGGTCCTTAATGATATTAAAATAGACTTGCCGTTGTTGAGGAAGCTCTAAAGATACAACGTCAAAGGTGAACATGCTCTTTACATTCATTTTAATCTACATCATTTAGATAGCAATATTTTTTGGTTTTTCACCAACTAATGGATTATATATATACATTATTCAGGATCAATTGCAAATAAGGCAATGTGTTGATGAAAATTTGGCTTCCAAAGATGCCATGGTAATTTCCTTTAATATTTGTTAATCATTTAGGTCTCGTCTCTTTAGTAGTATAATTGATTGTATATTTTAAATTTCAGACTTCAACTCATATGCATGACAAATCGGATGAGGATTGTTTTGGCCAAAATGCCATGGAAATTCAGACTTCAAGTCCAATTCATAATGAAACCTGGAATGGTAGTCCTAGTTTGTTTGATCTTCATTCTCATGATGTTCATTCGGCTGATTATAAAAAGGTTATGTTCCTTTTAATAGTACTTTTTTATTTTATCGTTATTTTGTTACATACCTAAATCAGTTTTCTTAACTACAGACCTTAAGCCCAGAACCTGATCAATCTTGCGAGAAATTGAGTTGTGTTAATGCTGAAAACGAACAAGGTGGGCTTAATTATATAGACTCTGCCGCTTTTCCATCAGCTATGTCGCAGATTGCGGATTTTTGTCTTCAAGACGAACCATTGCCGTTAGTTGATCACATTCCAGATGATGATCCCAGTCATATGAATTTACCTAATTTGAATGAAAAATTTTCTCAATCGGCTGTTGAAGTACGTATATATTAATTCCACCTGCACTATCTATAGATGTTTGCTAGATTTGGTCATCTATATAGTTGTGTTTTTCTTGTATAATTACAGGGCAAACAGCTGGAGCTAGATGATGATTTCTCTGTTTATGGATCTTCGGAATTCCAGGATAAACAGCTGGAGCTAGATGAACAAAAGGCTGCTGAAAACAAGGAAGATGACGAAACACCAAGTGAGGTAGTGGTAAGTGTTGATGATAAACCCGGAGGCGGTTCAAGCTCTTGAGATAAATGCTCATGATTCCAATGTTACGGAGAAAGTAAGTGAAGGTGTGTCTAACGTTGATGATAAATCTGTGCTCGATAAACCGGAGAGGCGGTTCAAGCTCTTGAGATACATGCTCATGATTCCGATGTTCTTGTGAAAGTAAGAGAAGGTGTGTCTAACGTTGATGATAACCGGTGATGATAAACCCGAGGCGGTTCAAGCTCTTGAGATACATGCTCATGATTCGATATTCTTGTGAAAGTAAGTGAAGGTGTGTCTAACGTTGATGAAAAATCGGTGATGATAAACCCGGAGGCGGTTCAAGCCACCGAGATACATGCTCATGATTCCGATGTTCTTGTGAAAGTAAGTGAAGGTGTGTCTAACGTTGATGATAATCGGTGATGATAAACCGGAGGCGGTTCAAGCTACTGAGATACATGCTCATGAAGGTGTGTTTAATGTAGATGATAAATCTGTAGAGGGCGTTCAAGGTAATGAAAATGACATTGTTGATTGCAATGCTACTGATCAACATTCTCATGATCGTGAGAAAGTAGGTGAAGTAGTTTTAAATGTGGATGATAAATCTATAGAGGGCGTTCAAGGTAATGAAAATGACATTGTTGATTGCAATGCTACTCATCAACACTCTCATGATCGTGAGACGATGAAGTGAGGCGATGTTAAATGTTCTTTGAGAAATCAGAGAGAGGTTCAAGGTAATCAAAATAACATTATAGATTCTCATAATGGTCGAAAAGTAAGTGAAGCGAAGGTCACAAATGGCGAGAGATGGGGATGAGCATATGAATCATCTTAGAGAATAAGGATGGTGATGGGAATGTTAACGAGAAATTACGTCGGTTGGTTATTCATAATGAAGCATACAATGTTGATGGCCACGTTAATGAGAAAGTAAGCGGGGTTGAGTTAGTGGTTGCAAATGAGTTGTCAACCAAAGCGGTATTAGAAAAATTGATATTGATCTTTGTGAAAGCAAGGCAGACCATGTTTCATAATTCGACGGACAAGCCAATAAGCCTTTGACTACTGATTAAGAGGCTGACTACATTATTTATTAAATTTACCACATGTAGTTCAAAAGTAAGATGTTTTTCAATGATGAACTTTTTTGTATAGGATGTTTTCATGCGTGCTAAAAGGAAGAGAAATGCAAGTAAGGCTCTCATGTCACTTATAATGGCCTAGCAATAAAGAAAACTAGAAAGGCCAAAGTTACTAAAGAGAGTAATGCCAAAGTTACCCAAGAGAGTACTCTGTTTTGAAAGAAGATGTTGACTCAAAAGGACAAAGCGGTAGGCAAGTGTTTGCAGGACCCATACGTGAACCTCCTTCCACGACTCCACAATTCTTGAAACGACGTTCCAAAAGACGAGAAAATATATTAATCCCCATGTGGTGAAGATAATCGATTGAAACATGGGTAGAGGTATAGCGAAATACTTTTACAAACAAACATCTTAAAGACATATACATTAATCTGGTTTTTAAAAATTTTCAAGATCTGTCACGTCCTGAAGGTTGCGATATCAACAAGATTACTAGACCAGCGTGTATGGATATCTTTATAAAAAAATATTTTAAGTCATCGCATAACTTTCCTTGGGGTCTTGGCGACATCGTTGTTCATCGAAAATTTTGGTTGGCTTTGTTGGGGTATGGAAGGGGCAATAAAAAAGGATGGCTTGGAGATGAGGTACTTAACAGATATTTAATTTCCATAAAAATTAATTTTATTTCAATTAGTTTAACGGTATGTATTTTATAAATTTTTTTTGCAAGATCCGGATCTTTGGGTTGATCTAATGTGGCGATTCGGGCGGATAATGCCGATTGGGCTATGGCTGGACCATTTTCTCGTCTTCTATCCTTGATGGGTCTATGCGTGCCTACTACGCCACTGGTCAACGCTATCCATTGCCATGGTCTAGTGTCGAGAAGGTTTGTATATAAAGACCATACTTTCTTCTAGATACTTGGGTAAGTATATACATGCTCAAAATGTTATGAATTACGACAAAGTTTATTTGTTCACATTTAGGTATACTTTCCGTGAACGTGCCCGACCTAATTGGTTTCTCGCCGAGTTACAAATTGTGCGGAGTTATAACAATTTATGACTCACTAGATGCGCCAGAACCCCGAGACGAGAGAAAAGAATTTAAAATGAGGGTCACTTTGAGAGAATGCTACCACGATATCTAAACTTGTGTAAAGTTCTTCAAGCCAAATCAATATCATTTCGATTATAAGATCACATTTCGAGTTATGGATGATGTCCCTATACAAGCCAATGCATACGGTGATTGTGGAGTTTGGGTATGTATTTTTTGCACAGTGGGTAACAACTTAAGCATGAAGGTTGGTGATCCTCTTCAAGTTGCTTTGGCGTGTCGAGCATATGGTGGAGTACTTTTGGAAGTATAAGGTGGTTGTTCAAACAAGTGATGAATAAAGATGCATTTCATCTCTTTGGGTATGGCTTGTATGTGGGTTTAGACTTTCGTTGGTCAACCAAATGTAACCACAAACTGTATGTACATGTAGGACATCAAAAGACAACTTCTTATGCATGTCTGTGTAGTGCAACTTGGTATATTCCTAACAGCCATGTAGGCTTTCTTTAAGCACTTGTTTCTGTATATACGTGTTGTGATAATGTTGATTTGCAACAAACATTTTGTGTAAATTGCTAAAATGTTTGGTTTTTACAAACATTACAAACATCCATTTGATTTGAAAAAACGACTACAAACAATCTTATTGCTAAAACACCATAACCTACATATTACATAACACTTATTGCTAAGCAGTTACCATAACCAAACTACAAGATCAAGAAAACAATCAAACTGAAAACCAACACAACTTTGTCATGTACTTGCACTCTTGACTTGATAAAAGTCAACTCATCCAACATTTTCATGATATCATTGTTTGAAAACTCAATAACTTCATCCGAGACTGAACGCTTTCCCGTCTTCATTAAATGTTTCTTTTCCTCATGTTCCTTGTAAAACAAATCTTTGTAATACTGACTTGGTAGTTCCGGGTCTAGGAACCCATAGAAGTTACATTTGGTCTCTTTGTCCTAAAAAGAAGTTTTGTTAAATTCACATATTCAGCCTAACAAGTAAAATAAGTATAATGCATAATAATATTACATAAATTGGACAGGCCTTGAATCTTCTACCAGGATGAGTCCGGGTCCAAGAGGTTTGTACTTCCACCGTAATGGTTTTGGACATTCGCGGTGTGTAGCATTGATGTAGTATTCAAGGGCTTTCGATTGGATCCGGAAGTAGAGCGGAGGAGGAGCCATTGTTTTATTTCACCCAATTGTTACCGGGTATTCACGGATGCAAATGAGTAAAGTTGACGCATTTCTAGTAGAGTGACATCAAATTTGGCGGGAAATATACTTTGTGAATGAGCGGGTAATGAATATTGTGGAGGGAAAATTTTAAGCGAATTTTATATTTAGCGACTAAAACATCCTCTTTTCAACGAATTTTTATTGGGTTTACAATCCCAGAACACAAATCCCATAACACAATAATTCCTCTTGGACCAAATAAAAATGACTTCGACTAATTCCCCAAAATTCAAAGTTTATTTGGATTTTGAGAGATCAATTCGTGGAGTTTTACTTCCAGTTGACATCACCTACCTACATCTGATTACCTATCTGTTAGGAATTAGAAATTCCAAGTATTAAAGAGTCGGTCACCTCAAGTATATGTAATCGTTAGAAAGCTCGTAGTCGTAGTTATTTTAAGTTAAGTAGTATTTAGTTAAGTAACACCGTGGAGGACTGGACGGGTCTTTACCCATTGTATGCACGATCCACACCGTTGTGTGGCGTTTTATTGTAAGACTATAAATACTCTCTACCTTCCAAGGTAGAGAGTTGGAGCTCATAATAATATCTTTCACTTTCTCTCACTAAGTTCCCTAAACCTCTAACTTTCTCTCTAGAATTCCATTTATCGCCAACTTGGTGTTTTAGTTTGATGTGTAAGTGAAAACTAATATCCTACAATTGGTATCAAGAGCCATGGTTAGATCATATCTTGCACATCTTTGGATTTCTAGTGGTTTTAGGTGGTTTTGAGTTTGAAAAAGTTTAGTGGTTTGTGCATCATTTGGTTGATTTCTTGTGTTAAAGCTTGGATTTTGTTAGTACTTTTACGTTTAGAATCATCACAAGTGTTTAGGTTTTCATTTGGTAAGCTTGAATCATCTTGGTTGGGTTGTTTTGGATTGAAAAGTGATGTTTGTGAAGTTTTCTTGCTAGCGACTTGATCTGGATTATTTCTCCTTGTAGCGACTTGCTTTACATTTTGTAGCGAGTTGAAGTTTTGGAGCTAGCGACTTAGGCTTAGCGACTTACAAGACAAGTAGTGGACTCTCCACTACGGTGCGACTTAGTATTAGCGACTTGGTGAGTAGCGAGTTGCTATTTAGCGACTTGATTCTTTAGCGACTTGAATCTTAGCGAATTCTTGCCAAAATTTTGCTAGCGACTTGAGGCTTAGCGAGTTACTATTTAGCGACTTGCCTTTGTTTAGCGACTTGGGACTTTAGCGACTTGGTGGTATAGCGAATTAGGTGTTAGCAACTTGGTGCATTATCTTCTAGCGACTTGGGTGATTTTTACGGTTTTCTCTTGATTTAGTAAAATCCGTGAAAGAATCTATTTCCGGTTTAATCATAGAGTTATAAAATCCGTATAATCTGTTAACATGTCTACCAACGTTCCTACTATCATCTCCATTTGCTGCCGAGGATGTTCAAGAAGTTGGTTCGGATACTCGTCCACCCATGCTTGATGAATCGACTACGATTCTTGGGCTCAACGAATCAGATTGTCTTGTCTTGGAAAGGAAAATGGTGTCAACATTCTCAAATCCATTGATGAAGGACCGTATCGAGTTGAGACGACTAGAGATGTACTTGATCTTCTTCAAGATGGAACTTTGATTTACTGGAATGGACGGACCAAAGATGTATGATGAGCTTGATGATAAGGAGAAAAAGAGATTCGATCTTGATATCGGGCTTCTAACATTGTTCTTCAAGGTCTTCCTAAAGACATCTACAAGTCGATCAATCACAACACGAAAGCAAAGGCGGTATGGGATAATGTCAAGATGCTTCTCTCGGTTTGAATTAACTATGGAAGGCAGAGAATCACAACTCTATGACGAATTTGAACACTTCAAGATGAAGCCGGATGAGAGTGTCTATGAGTACTATGTGAGATTTCATAAGTTGGTGAATGATATGAGGAACATCGAATGACTATGCCTAACATTCATTTGAACTCAAAATTTGTGAACAACATGAATCCCGAATGGCACAAGTTTGTCACCTCGTGAAGCTCACTAAAGGATTGAAGAATACACACTATGAGCAACTCTATGCCTTCCTCCTCGAATGAGAGACATGCTATGTTTGAAAAAATGATTCTTAATCGGTTCAAAACCAACGAGGAGAGACAAGCTCGTCTAATGACTCAACCGCCTTCTACTCAAACATTGGAATCACAACCAAAGCCTCACAAGTCATACCCATGGGTAATGGTGATCACAAACTCATTCTGATCCTATGTTCAAACAAGTCGATCTTGATGCACACGTGGGTAACATCATTAATCAACTAGCTCTTCCGATCGGTCAAAACATGAATTCTCTCCCACAAGCCAACAACAATCTTAGAACGACATCTAACCCACACAATCAAGCTCTTGTTAAAGATGGGAGGATCGTGGTGCAACCGATTCGGGAAAGACAATATGATCGGGGAAGAGGTGGGTGGTAGAGGTTATGTTGGTAATCGAATCGAGGAAGGAATGGTAATCAAGGTCAAGCTAAGCGATCAAATGTTATAAGCGTGGTGGTGAGGACACATTGCAAGGAACTACACATCTCCAAAGCGTCCGCAGAATCTTGATTACTTGAGAGATAAGATCTTTGCTTGTACAAGCTCGGGATAATGGTCTTTGCTTTGGATGAAGAGGAATTGTTGTTTCTAGTGAGGCAATGCCAAGACCTATGATGCGAGATGTGGATGAGCGACCTATTCGGGAGATAGGTCACAATCATCGAATGCCTTTCAAGTCGGCGATTGTGATGCATACGACTCGATGTGGATGATGGACCTCTGCACACACAATTTTATGGCTAGCATTTCTCCAATGGTTTCTCCCAGGTCTCCTCTTCACCACAAGTGGCTCATCCAAAGACAAACTCATCTCGGAGGTATTAAAATTATCGATGATCTTGATGTGCAAAAGATGCATAACAAAGTACAATCAATGAAACTTTTGAATCAAATATTGAAAATATGGATAGTTTCAATGTTGTCCCATATGATCAATATGTGAAACAAAGTGAAAGTGAAGTTGTACCAAGTGATGCATCTTCTGCGATCAATAATGATTATGTTTTGATGAATTCACGCATGTGGCTCGATGATTCTGTTGTTTACGAACTAAATGCCTATAAAGAACGTGTTGCTATTTATGAACAACGTGCAAAATTTGAGTTGACCACTCGTGAGCGGGAAATGGATGACCAAGTGCGTCAATCATTAGAAAAAGTAATTTTAGAAGAAGTATTAAAACAAGAGTTAAAGTTCTTGCAAGAAAAGCTTTCTAAAGCGCTAAACAAAAACAAGAACTTCAAGAAAATGTGAAAATGCTTAAGCAAGAATTTAATGCAAAGGAATCAAAACTCTTGAAAGATTTTTCTAATCGAAAACTTTGAAAACAAACTTGAAAACAAGTTGTACATACAAGGGAACACCATTGAGTGCTCACATGATCACTAAGCATAGAGTCTTAAGCGATAAGCATAGCATTCCCTTGTTGAGGAACCAAATCCAGAGGTCATTAAAAGGGCTAGAAATGCTCATAAGGTTCTTTATGATGGCAATGAAATCCTTAAACCTAGGCGGAAACCTAGTTGCGTTGAGTGCCTTTGAGGAAGATAAGAAATCGGATGAAGTCACTAGGAAAGATGAACAAGAAATTAGATGATCCTAAATGTAAAGAGAAGAAAATTATGATCACACCCCATGATTACAAGAAGGAAAACTGGTTTCCTTGAACAAGTTTAAGCCTCGGACATTGTTGACTCCCAAACAAGTTTTCTCGGAAAATGGATTTAGATAAGCGAAAAATGAAAATATTGTTGAAACAAACCCTCCCTTTGGAAAATGCCTAGAAGCATTGTGTATCCTCTAATACACCAATGCATCTTGTTCCTAGAACAATTGCCACTAAAAGCAAGACCTTAAATAGCCAATATGTTATATTTCAACTATTTGTTGATTTTGAGAAAACTTGCAAGAAAAGGATCACACCCATTTGGTATAGCGAAGGAGAAAGGGTTTGAGCAAATGAAAGAATGTTATTTAGCGAGGTCATGCCTTTCTTTAAACTTCTAAAGATCACTTTGAGAGTCTTAAAAGGGGATAGAAGCGATATTAAGGGAATGGAAAAGGAATTTGATGCAATGATAGTTGAAGTTAGTGACTATGAGCGTGCACTAAAATATAATGAGATTGAGATGAAGAACTTGCATACATTAAATGAGACTCTTATTCTTGAATGTGTTGCTCAAGATATGTTTTCAACGCTTCAAATTGCTCTATTAATGCTTCCAAATTTCATGAACTATCTGTTGCTCGAAAGTCTCCATGATCGTGTCATTGAGCTTGAAAAACTAATTCTAAATTAAGCGAAAAATTGAGCTGGATGATCACGACAATTTGGTTAAACATTTTCTAAACTAGAAGTTGAGCATTTTAATTTACAACTAAAATATCAACATCTTAAAGAAAATGTCAAAACTTCAAATATCAAGACATCCTCGGATGTTCGAAATTTGATGCGAGTTTTCAAATTAACAAGCGTGATGAGCGATTCAAGCTCATTACAACACGATCGAAAAGTTGAAAGCCCAAATCTCTCAATTAAAGGGTCAAGCGAACAATATGACAGGCTCCCAAATGCCTCCTCCTTTAGACTCTCAAAATTCTCAAACATTTCATCTTCAAAACCTAGTAAATGCACTACAAAGGATAACGAAAGTTTTCTAGAAGAAAATGAAAAGGTTAAGCGTCATTTCAATGAGTTATTTGAATCAATAAAGGTCACTCGTAACAAAATAACGAACAAATAGCTTCATTGCAAAGGAAATTGAGAATCGAAGAGTCGGGTAAAAGGGAAAATGCCTATGACCAATGGGAGAATGGTGTATCAAAGGGTCACTCTTGTAATAAATATGCTTTGTCTCGTGAAATATGTCCTCCTCATCTCGGGAACAACGAACTTCTTTGTTCAAACATACTTCTCATCCCTTAAGGATTGCCTAGAATGTCTGCGTGAGATTGTTGAAGAGGATAAGTTAGAAACCTCATGATAATGCAATTGGACATGCATGCTTATATGCCAAACGATCTCAAGAAATCCTAGAATGCTTGATCACAATATGCCCAAAGTCATTAGGTGAGAGAGTTAATCCTTTGATTCCATGCTTGATGCCTAATGCCAAGTATGATGTTCATTCGATGCCCAATGTTTTGAATGTGAAACTTAGTGTGCCTTTAAGTAGTTCGATTCGGATCATCAATGCTAAGAAAGAGAACTCAAGTGTGCCTTCTAGGAGTACAAATCCGGCACTTCTTGTTTTAAGAAAGTGAACCTTAGTGTGCTGCATGTAGTTCGATCCCGGCACATCTAAGCGGTGATGCAAATAGTAGTAAAACCAACTAATGTTCCCATTCCTCTACAGAGTAATCGGTGACATTAAAGGGAGGCGGTCAAAGTCTCAAGACAATACAAGGAATGATAGGACCTCGCAAGCTAAGAATGTGCCTTTGGAAAAGAGTAGAAGAACAATCTAGGAACTTTAAGTTTGAACCGAATAAAGCGAATCGTGTTGATTCTAGTATTAGCCATAGGCGTCTTGTAATTAATTCAATCGATACTATTTGCAAACCTTGTATTGATGTCTCGTATGAATTCATCTCTAATCATGAATGTGGTGTTAATGTTTTGCCTAATGATGTTAATTGTCCGATTAATATTGTTAATGCTAAAATTCATGCTAAGAAGGCTAAAGGCAAAAATGAAAGAAAGTTAAAAGCAATGGAAACCGGGAAGAACATTTAGTAAGATAGGCTATTATTGGATACATTGGTCATAAGACTAATCGAGATAATGCCCACTAGAAAATGGATGCCTCTTGGTAGAACTATTCCTTAAGAAGTGAGCACACGTGAGCAGGGCTATCTGAGACACTAATCTTGCATCTATTCACAATGATTCCATTGCCTTATTTTATGATATGAATGCTTCTATTTACGATGTGGTGTTCCAACCATTGTTACTAACCAAATGGAACCCATTCTTGCATGGGGATTCCAATTATCGATTATCCATTCTTATGCATGTTCAGCTGCGGATCGTTCAAATGGATTACGTGGTACACGGACTCAGTTTGTTCCAAGCATATATTTGGCGACGGTCACGGCTCATGAACTTCGTGAGCAAATTCATCGGAGACGATTAGATTCGGAATGACCATTTCGGTGCTATCATGGGTTATGGAGACTATGTTGTTGGCAAAAGTGTTATCTCCGGGTTTACTATGTAGAAGGTCTTGGTCACAACTTGTTCTCTGTTGGTCAATCTGCGATTCGATCTAGAAGTAGCCTTGAAAAACATACACCTTCATTAGAGAACTTGATGGTAAGGAACTTTTAAGAGGTTCGCGTGGTTCAAATCTATACACCATCTCTATCGAAGATATGATGAAGTCTTCTCAATTTGCTTCTTGTCAAAGGCTTCGAAACAAAGTCATGGTTATGGCATCGCCGTCTCAATCACCTAAACTTGGCACCATCAATGATCTCACGGAAAGGACTTAGTTGTAGGTTTACCTAGACTCAAATGCGAAAAGGATCATCTTTGTTCGACATGTCAATTGGGAAAAAGCAAGAAGTATGCCCATAAACCCAAACCTACTAACTCATCACGAAGTTCTTCATATGATTCATATGGTTTATGTGGACCAATGAGGTGCGAGAATATCTTTGGGAAGAAATATGTGTTGGTTGTGGTTGATGATTACTCTAGATTCACACGGTCAAGTTCTTAGGACAAAGGATGAAACTCGATATCATCATCAAACTCATCAAATAGCTGCGAGTTCGACTTAACAAAACCGTCAATTATCGGAACATACAATGGGCGGAGTTTGTCAACAAACAACTTAGTGAATTTTATGAAAGCATTGGAATCGACCATCAAAGAAGTGTTCCACGAACTCCTCAACGAGCGGTGTAGTTGAAAGGCGAAATCGAACTCTTGTAGAAGCCGCTAGAACAATCTTTGATTTACTCAAAGGTTCCAATGTTTCTCCGGGTGAAGCTATTGCCCTTGCATGCTACACACAAAATCGTCCACGATTCACACTTTGTTCATGGAAAAACTCCATATGAACTTGTCCACAACGAAAACCTAATCTCTTTTCCTTCGTGTGTTTGGTGCATTATGTTATCCAACTAATGAGGTCAAGACTTAGGCAAACTTAGAGCTAAAGCGGACATTGGAGTATTTGTAGGATATGCACCAAACAAAAGGGATACGAATCTACAACAAAAGAACCCGAAATATCATGGAAACAATTCACGTTACGTTTGATGAGTGACCGGTCAAATGGCTCCTGGACACTCCAGTTCGGGACCCGTGCTTCAAAAGCAGTCCATTGGTTCATCCCTTGTTCCAAACTCTTCTCAAGAAACTCCATATGTACCTCCATCGAAGATGATTTAAAGAAATTGTTTGATCCTATGTTTGATGAACTTTATGATCCAAGTACTAATGAGGTGTCGATCCCACAAAGCAGTGCTCATATTCACGTGAATGAAATCAATCCTCGGTCTCAATATCTTTAAGTCAAGAAGCGCCCTCTGCGATCCTTGATCTCATCAACAAATCATCATTCTTCAAATGTACATAATGGAGCGGTTTTGGCATCAATGATGAAGTTAATCCCTTTGCTACTCTCGAAGATGCTCCATTTGAAAACATATTTGCTCTGAATCATCATCGAACCATCTTCTTGAGGAGACATCGACTCTGCTACCTCGGTCCCTCAACAAATGCCACATGAACACCTTAGAAAATGGACTCACGATCATCCACTAGACAACATCATTGGAAATCCTCTCGTCTGTATCAACACGGAAACAACTTGCAACCGATGCCTTATGGTGCTTCTTCAACTCCGTACTATCTAAGATCGAACCAAAGATGTTAAAACCGCCATGAATGAAGATAGGTGGTTCAATGCAATGCAAGATGAAATTCATGAGTTTGATCGACTTGATGTATGGGAGTTAGTACACGCTCAGAGGCTGTGCTATGATTATTGCTCTTAAATGGATCTTCAAAGTGAAACTTGATGAGCATGGTGATGTGTTGAAGAACAAGGCTCGATTAGTTGCTAAAGGATACCGTCAAGAGGAGGGTATTGACTTTGAAGAATCTTTGCTCTAGTTGCTCGAATCGAGGCAATCGAACCTTCGGCTAATGCTACTAGTAAGAACATGGTAGTCTATCGGATGGATGTGAAGGCGGCATTTACGAGCGAGATCTTAAAGAAGTCGTCTCGTCGGTAACTGAAGGATTTGTGAATCAAGAGCATCCTACTCACGTTTATCATTTGAAGAAGGCTCTTTACGGTTTAAAGCAAGCTCCAAGGGCATGGTATGATACATCATCAAAGTTTCTTCTATCTACGGATTTAGCAAAGGAGCGATTGATCCTACATTGTTCACCGTGAAGTCGTGCAAACATTTAATTCATGTTCAAATTTATGTTGATGATATTATTTTGCCTCGACGGACCCAATGGAATGTGATCGTTTTCAAATGAAATGAGTTCAAAATTTCAAATGTCAATGATGGGACAAATGTCATTTTCTTGGGATTACAAATTTCGCAAAGTCCGGAGGCATTTTCATAAATCAATCTAAATATGCAAGCGAGATCTTAAAGAAATTTGGATTTGATTCATGTGACCTGTTGACACTCCATGATTGATCGAACCAAACTAGATGAGGACCACTCGGGGATCATGATTGACCAAACAAAATATCGTAGTATGATTGGATCACGATGTACCTTACGACTAGTAGACGACATCTTGTTCATTTGTTTGCATGTGTGCTAGATACCGAGGCTAAGCCTACTAAAAAGCACCTTGAAGCGATTAAGCGGGTCTTCGGTATCTCCAAGGAACCATCAATATGGGTCTTTGGTACCCGAAGGACACCGGCATGTCACTAACGACCTATCACGAATCTTGATCATGCGGGGTGTCAAGATACTCGTCAAGTACATCTGGAGGTGCTCGGTTTTGGGTGATAAGCTTGTGAGTGGTCTTCAAAAAAGCAAATGAGTACTTCTATCTCCTCTACAGGTGAATACATAGCCATGTCATCTGTTGTGCTCAAATCTTATGGATGAGATCTCGATTATCGACTATGGCTTTGAATTCAACAAAATCCTCATCTTTGTGATAATAAAAGTGCTATTGCTCTCTCTTGCAACAACGTTCAACACTCAAGAGCAAAGCATGTCGACATTCGACATCATTTCATCGAGGAACAAGTGGAAAAAGGTGTGGTGGAACTCTATTTTGTGAGGTCCGAATATCGGTTAGCGACATCTTCACCAAAGCTCTTCCAAGAGAGCGTTTGAGTTTATTCTTCCACGTCTTGGCTTGAAAAGCCTTCAACTGAAACACTCAAACGTCTTCGGAGGAAGGCGAGGAGTAAAGGTCTATCTTCATCTATCTCTTGTATATATCTATTCGAAAACAAAATACAAAATTATAAAACCTTGAAATCCATAAAAATTTGAAAATTCTTAAAAAAAAAAAAAAAAAAAAAAAAAAAAAAAAAATTGTCCTTTGTCATGTTTTCCTCGATTCGACAATATCTACGGTCTTTGAGATGTCATTCAAAGAATGACACGGGACTTTAGATGTTGTTCGAATGTAAAAAAAAAAAAAAAAAAAAAATCAAAAAATTATTTTGGGAGAAAGAGAAACAATGGTTTATTGTCATCTCGAGCAAGAACCCGCTTTTCAAAGAAAGAACAGAGCCATGCTTTATCATGTTTTCAAAATTCCATGCTCGATTCTATAAACATTTATCTGTGAAAACTAAATGCTTTAAAAATTAACTTGGACTCTATTTTTGATAATCATATGGACTTATTTGTCAAAATATCAATCTCTCAATCAACAACCTATGTCATTGATTGAGGGAGAATGATTTCAATTAAATTAAAAGTTATTTGGCATTAAATTGTTTTCAAAAGATATACATGCATGTTTTATCAATGGAGTTTTAAAGTCTTAAAATCCGATCCTTATCGATTAAACGCTTTCATAATCAAGTCACAATTCCCTTAAAAGCTTTCAAAATCAATTTAAATCAATAAGAGATCACAAATCTCAAATGATTTGATAATTGTGATCGGGGAGAATGTGTGATTTAAATTGGTTTAAGCGATAATTCGGTAAATGGTTTTATAAGGATGTACATGCTATCCTTCTCACATGTGACAAACGATTTCAAATTTTCCATGCACATGTTGAGGGGAGCATCTATCTTAAACCTATGATTTGAAGCGTGATCACTTATCTCAATGTGCGGGTTCCTCTAGTATGTGCAAAACTCTTATCAAATCTCGAGGCACATTGAGGGGAGCAAACTTATGAAAACCTCATCCTTCCCAAAATGCTTTATATACTTGTCTTGATTAGGGAAGTGATGTTGATATCTTTAGGAAATGGTAATCAAAGTTAATTCTTCCTCTTGCCTCCGTGTGCAAAACGATTTCAAACAATTGATGCACATGTTGAGGGGAGCACTTGTTCTTAAAATATCAAAAACAATTCGGTACAAAATGTTTTGATAATATATCACAAGTATCTCGGATTGATTTTCAAATGGTTTTCAATTGGTTTCTATGGCGGATGAACAATACCAAATAGACCGACCAACTTTACTTATGTATGGTGATATAAGGATGATAAGGTTAGGTATGTGTTCCCATGATCCGCCGAACGGAGGGATCTACCGAGGACTATCCACTAGTTAGTGTAGAGTTCTTAGGTATGATGATAAAGGAGAAAATGAGATATGGGAAGAGTGCGGATGAGGCCGAGCTAGTATTGGAACAAACCCAACAAGGTTCTAGCTATGAAGTCTCGGTAAGCATCAAGGGTTGAAGAATTAAAAGAATTGAATGAGAAAGGGTGAAAACAAATAGCCTCCATTTATTCAACCTTAGGGCGAAACCGGGTTCAATTCATATGCTACTTGATGGTAACATCGGTATTGAAGACAAGGCGTCATGGACCCGATGGACGCACCGCACTTCAACTTTCCAAACCACTCAAGTTCCTCTTAAAAGGACTTGTTTCATTCTCAGTGGAACCGACATTATATCAATTTCTCTAGAGATTGTTGATATTGAAGAGACCCTCTCCTAGTCTCGGGAGCAGGATCCAAATCGCACAAATTGAGTCTAGAGCCACGAGATCATCAATAAATCTCATTAGGTCACTTTCAATGAAGACTCTCTATTTCACACAATGTGGAAAGAGATATTATATCTTGAGTCCCACGCATTATCCTTGTGGTATTGCGGTAACATCCGAGTGATGTGTAAACATATTCACAATGAAGATGGAAAGCCTTACGGAGCCAACATCAAACAAGCTCTGGTAGGTGGCATGTGAGATCTATTATATAGATCAACCATGTGACAACCGAACGAAACAATGGGCGATTCAATCTCTTGAATCAATCTCGGTTCGAGTTATGGATTGACGGATACCTTTGAAAAACGGTCTTTGTGCTTAAAAACTCTTTTCTTTAGCACATCGACCGTGTCTGAATATTTTAAATCAAAAGGTGTTGTATGATTGATAATTGATGTTCATTAAAACCTTCGTTGTATTGCAAAAACTATTTCTATTGAGCAATACACGATTGTTTTCAAATCTCTTTTCATCAATCGGTGGACTTAAATTATTTGGTTCACTCACTCCGTGTTGTCTTCTTTGAGACGTTCGGTTTGAGAACGACTAGAACAATTCTGCGAAACCTGTCAAGGAAATTCTTGAATTATACATTCACAGCAAGACATGTCTTGAGCAACGGGAACCGTGGGCGTGTACCTCAATTCAACTAAAGTGGTCAAAGACACTTTTGTGCGCTTTATTGCTAATCGCTGTATGCGTGTGCGCCCGGCGTTTGCGGTGATCGAATGAAGCGGTCAATCCATAGCCGCATGCTCACACAATACATTCATCTCTCAAGAAATCATGATAAGTGCATCAATGACTCGATATTTTCACTCCATGCTTCTGCTGCGCCAATATCATGAATCAGCGAAAGCTTCCGCTACTCGATGAGAAGATATCATGATCCGAATGTGAGCATGTCGGTCCGAATGTCACAACATCACATAATACCAACACCACAATGGATGTCTCGAGATTTTGATAGGTGATGATCTCAAAAGCGGCTCAAAATTAATATC